>CAKOAT010052933.1:404178-473025 GCA_932364175.1 Eruca vesicaria subsp. sativa
TTCGTTTTTAAATAGTTTTGTAAATTTTATAACTATTTCCTTTTTGTTTTATATTGTTATTTGGAAGATTTTAAAAAGGAAATAATAATATTTAAATATATTTTTAATTCATTAGGGGTATCATAGTAATCAACCAGCGTGAAAGTTAACGTGAGTGCGACACCTAAGAAAGTGACTTCTCAAATAATATTATAGAGATGCTTAATCTATTTATGGTTAATCAGGACTTGAAAAAAAAAACCTTGAAGAACTAGGGCTTCTGGGATAGCTTGGAAGATCAAGTTCATCGCCGAGTTGTTCTTGTCTATCTCGTCCGTTTCATTCTCCACAACCTCCCACACTTTATGGACCTTAAGCAGGATCTTCATGCGTATTGCCCACACAGTGTAGTTGGTGTTGTAAAGCATCGGGATATTGACTGCAGTCGTCCCTCCATCTTTTGGCTTCACCACGATTACTGTTGTAATATCTCCCATGATCGTTTCTTCTTGTAGCTCTGATACCAAATGTCGTTTGTATGATTGTGTATGAACTCGTAAATAAAGAACTCACTTTATTAACTCTTAAGGAAAATATCTCAAAAACCTTAATCTCTCAATCACAATCTCTAAAACTCTTAGAAGGTATGCAACACTCTTGCAACTCTTATATAGATATATTTTAACCTAAACTCATTAGGATATATAAACATAAATCTAATCCTAATATTCTTAGGATTTATCCAACTTGACTCTCAAGTTAACTTCATGTTTATCTCCAACACTTTTATGTTTACAGATGGATTTGACATCATCATTTGATTGAGAAACCATAACAAAAAAAGATGAATCTGAAGCTGTTAACGATCGTTTGTATTTTCATTGTGGAATCACTCCCTCGAAATAGTTGTAATGAAGCAAGTTCGATTATTAAACAAATTTTAGGCCTCGGTTAGGCCCACAATTTTTGGTATATATATGAATGTAGCTAGGGTTGCCATCTACCTTTCCTGAGTTTGTTTAGGAGGCAGAGTAAGTCATGGGAATGGATCGGGCCAGGTATGGACGATGGCGTTGTCATCCACCTTCCCGTTTTCGATCCCAACGTCTCTCACTCTATAGTATTGAGTTCCATCGAAAGAGGTTTTTGATACTTATTAATTAATTTTGTTAGCAGTATATATATATTAGATCTATATGAATGGTGATGGTTCTTGTTGCCGCCCAGATTGGCCAAACTACGTGAAGTCTCTCAAGTCTCGTTGGAGATCCAATCAGATAAGATTCTGAAGGGAACTGATCAGGATCAGACCACTCTTGTCTCCGGAATTGATATTCAGGTTCTATAATCTATTCTTTCTTTTTTTGTTTGGTCGAGAAATTCGTAAGTTCTATTATTATTAATCACTATGATAATTATAACAGGGAAAGTTGTCGTCTGATGTTGTTACTAGCACCTCCAAGCCTCAGACACCATCATCAAGGTGTCTTGTTTGTTTTTGATTAGTCTCTCTCTCTCTCTCTTAGAATTATATATTGGTGGTATTTGTTGTTAACATTATGTATGGTTGTTGTTGTTGCTAATGTTATACAGTTTGGTCGGGATGAAGAAAACACTAGGTTCTCAAGTCTCGTTGCTACGTTGTTCTGCCTGTAAGCAAATAATCCAGTCTGATAAGAGTCTAAAGGGATCTTCTGACCAGGATCAGACCACTCTTGTCTCTGAAATTGATATTCAGGTTTTATAAAATCTACATCTTCTTTTTATTTTGGTTTAGAAGTATTCATTACTTTGATTATTACTTACAGCGCCATTTATGTATGACAGGAAAAGTTGTCGTCTGGCATCGTTAGTAGCACCTCCAAGCCTCGTAAAGGTGTCGTCTATTTGTTTTTATTATCAATAATGTGTGTGTACATGCATATGGTCGTTGTCGCTCACATTATGTTTTCTTTTCTTGCACTACTATGCATAGGTAAGCGTTTCCGATTTAGTTCAAAGATGCCCAAAGTTTTTCAAAAGAAGAAGAAGAAGAAGAAGAAGAAGAAGAAGAGCTCACGCAGAGAAGCTGTATCTAAGTTACCACAACTATCTATTTATAGTTAATCAGGACTTCAAAAAAAAAACCTTTCATTTAAGTTGTATATTTGATTTTGTGAAATCCTTGTCATGATAATGTGCTCGTTGTCTTTTTATCCTTGTAAAAAAAATTGCTAGTCATTAATTTGGTCATTTCACTGATCCACAGCCTCGCAAAAGAACATAAACAAAACATTAATGTCAAGTGGCAAAGCTACACAATTTAGTTGGGGACTTGGTTATATGTAATTTTTATGTTAAACAAAACAAAAATATGATGCTGTTCTTGTGATCGAGAAACAGCCGAGAGTGCAAGTTGAGAAATGGAGAAGGTTGAATACTTGAATATCTCACTCCCGTAACCTCGTCCCTTGAAACGATCGGGGCAACGGTACCCTTTCTCGCCAAAATCGCCTCAGTAGCCTTATTAAAGGCTTCCATCGGATCCTCTTCGATCTCCTCCACCGAACCACCTGGTTAAAACAAAGTCAGTCAACATCGGTCAGAGGAAACAACCAGAGAAGAAGGTTGAACAATATCAAATAAGAAGGCTTACTCTGTATCCTGCTGCAACGTAACACAGTGGGATTAAGGAGATAAGCCACCTGACGCCATGCAAGAGGAAGGGCCTGGGCTCTAAGGACGTTGCCTTCCCCGCCTGTGCGGACCGGGTGGGTTCCACCTAAAAGAGAAAACGGAAGAAACAAAAGAAAACTGATTAAACAAACCCCATCATCGCCTAAGAGTGTCATCTTCTCCTACCTACGAAGCTCCATCGATAATGGGAACTAGGAAGGGTCATGAATACATATCTTTCCTGCCATCTCTTCACGAAGGACAGGTCCTTACGGTCATTTTTCGGAAGTTCCTCTACGATGAGAAGACCACTGCGCGACTGAAGGTGAAAGTGGCCTTCTCCAATGTTGATAGGAGCAAGATGATAGGAAAACAACACTTCGTCAACGCTTAAGGGAAGACATTCTTCGTCGCTCAAATTTTGAATGGCTATGAGGATACACCAGGTAGGAGGATTGAATTGGGAAGGAGAGATCTGGAAAAAAGCCGCAAAGATCTGTAATTAACGACGGTATATTTTTTCTGAAGCCAGACTCAAAGAAAGCTTCATAAATAGAAATATCATCCGGTCTACCCATAGAAGCACGTTTAGATGAATCGGGAACGCGGAGAACGAAGGAGGAAGAATGCAGATAGTACTTTTGCCATTTGACCAAATCATCCCCTTTCAACGACGATGTGGGGCCCACCATCAGAGAAGGTTGAAAACGTAAGTTAGAGGATTCGTGGCTAGAAGCTCTGATTCGTCATAAGGATCCGAGGAACTATCCGACTTAGACATCGGGAATCCACTCTTCTCTTCAAACTCGATTTTTCAGCCGTCAAAGGAATTGAAGAACCTGAGTGTTTCGACATAACGAAGTTGTTCTCTAAATAACGAAGCACAAACAAACAAAAGTGAAAGACTGATCTACAAAAACGAAGACGAAGAAAACTCCTCAACTTAAGAAGATAAAGAAAAAGAGAAAAAAAAGAGGATTACTTGGAAGACCATGGTGAAATCTCGCATTGGTTTTACTCATAGAAATGGGAGAATATTTAAAGACACCATAGTTACTATCTTCTCAAAGAAGTCGCCACCCCCGAATCTCAAGCAAAGAATAAGATCCGGTTTTTAAATGCGAATTCAAAATAAGAATCCCACCACCTAGGGATTCGGTATAACGGGTGTGATACAGACGCGGATGTGAGAAAGGAAAGAAGATCTGACCAAATCAATCACCCCAGGAAAGTTACCCATAACAGAATTCGAGGAATTCGTCACCGACCAATAGTCATATACCAGATCACCACTTTGCACAACCAATTCCAAGCAGGCTCAGGCCCTAAAGATATATATTGGATACCATTTTACCAAGGGGAAAGTGATTCACTCCAGGTCCCAAGCACGGTTCCGACCTAACCAGGACCTGGGAGATTGAGCGTCTAGAGTGATGCCTTACTCAAGGGGAATCTGCTGAGATAAAGCGACTACGGTCAACCTAGACACACTTTATCCCTCAATTCCAATGATGAAATCAAGCAATAAAGAACAAACTGTTGGGAAAAAAATATCCAGACACCAGATTCCTCTAGCTTTCGGGCTGGGCACCGGCCTCTAAACCCCTGCTTCGAAGGAACCCAGGACTCGGACCCTGCATCCAAGTTCCCAGGGCCCAACCCCTGCTCCAAAACCGACCTCCGGGTAAAATGGAAGTTCTCCACCTAGGAAATTATTTCATATTTATCAATATGGAAGGGTTTAACCTAATACAGCCGACATCTACACCTGTAAAAGGGGAGCCCAAACCCTAGAATAAGGGATCGACACCTTAGAGATTGAGAGACTAGATCTAGGCGGCTAGAATTAGGGTTCCTACACCAAAAACATTGTAGTCCCCTCTGATTAATCAATAAAACGTCTTCTTCTCTATTGTTTCTTTTCGTTTTATACAAATCTCCTAGTGTTCCGTAGTACTAAAACGACCCTACACAAAAATACCATAACATATATAACATCAAATTTAACAAAATAAAGTTATTTAGTTATATAAAAATTATATATCTTATATATTAAAACAGAAGTCATGACTTGACTTCATGTGTGATTTTTTAATTTTGGACTTATTTCTAGAAAAGAGAGTTATATTAAATTCTCTAATCTTATCATTATTATATCTTATGAAAAATCATATCTATAATAACAAACATACGCTTAAAAATTTGGTTTGGGTAAATTATCTCACACCTTCCAATTTAGTCACACAAAATATGTCAATAGATATAAGTTTAGGAATCTTCTATTATTTATAAGGAAATATGTCAATAATAGTTAAATGCCTACACGATATATTAACAAAAATCACAGATTCGTAATATGGAATATTTATATATATATGGAATAGATTTAACAGAATGGTTAGAATATATATATACCTTTGAATTAATTTGTTGATATGTCTTTTAAAAAATATGACATGACATCAACCTAATTGTAACATATACACTTTCCCTTATTAAGATTTATATATTTTTGACAAAAAATCTAAATTGGTAATGATTAATAATTATTATATTATCATTAAAATTTTTTTTATAAATATTTTTTTTGACAAGACTTTAGAATATATTATTAATAACTAATAATTCATATATATCATTAAACAAAATATATATATCACATTAATACAAATAAACTAAATATAATTACAAATAATTCCTTCAACTTATATATCATATTTTGTATAAAATATATAAAGCATCAAAATTAAAAAAAAAAAACTAAAGCAATACTTATCAGATAAAAGTTTTTTGATATTTAAATGATTAAATTTTATTACGTTAACATATTTGAACAAAAACAAACAAAACTCCAAAACTTATTAGAATTTATATATTTAAAAAATATTAAAATTATATATTTAAAGTAAATAATCCTTAAATATAATATAATATAATATAATATACATATAAAACTATTTTTATAAAGTATAATTTTAAATCTATTTAAATATAAATAAAATCAAACAAAAAGAGCTAAATAAAATAAAAACATATAAAAAACACTTATGGCTCTTTCAAATCAGTAAATTAAAATAAATAATAGTGTCAAAATGTAAACTAAATTTAAAAATCAAATAATGTTATATTTTTTTTTTTTACCAGGAAAACTCCTAGTTTAAAGTTAAGTAGAAAATGGGGTCACGTGCCATTGCACATAACAGAAAGTAAAAATGATATTTAATTTATTAAAGTCATTTGAAATCAACATCAAAAATGACCGTAGTTTAATGGTTAGAATTCCACATTGTTGCCATGTAGACTGTAAAGTCTGAAACACATGGTAAATTACCTTGGGCAGCAAGGTCCAAGAGAGTTGGGAATTCCCTCAGATGCCAAGGAATTCCCTCAGTTGGCACCAGATAATGATCTCCATTAACGTGAACGTGTAAACGCTAAGACCGTTTGGCGTATAGCATGTTATTTATCAATGCGCAAAAGTGCTAATAGATACTAATATTGACAGGCTGATTAATCTTAAAACACAATCTGTGAAGCTTTCATGAGCGTGAGCTTAGCCATCTCCGTATCAAAGCCAAGGAATGCAGCCGTGCCAATGGCATCTGACACCGAAAGTTTAACTCGGTACTTGTCGCAGGGCAATAATTGGTTGTTACAGTTTCAATTCTGCAGCAAACATCAAAGCTAAAATAACTAATCTGAGCTCAGCCAGAGCGTTAGTTTCATTGCATGACGCACAAGTGAAGGAAGTCTCCTCTAGGGTCAGTTTCTTTGAACAGACAGCACAGCCAATATAACACCAACCCTCATCTAGGTCAATAGCAGACACTGTAGCCGTACAGAAAAACTCAATGACCTGAAAGGTTTAGGAATAAAGCAGACGTGGAAAGCATACTCTGGAGAGGAGACTCTATTTGAATATATTATACCTTACCTGTGGATCAGCAGTGATAATAAACTGGTTGAGCTCTGAAACGGTGAGTGGTTAATATTTTTTGGGAGTGGACGATCTTTGATGAAGACGCTGACTGGTTTGCTTCCACACCTGGCAATCTGTAAGGAGATGAGAATGGAGAGTTAGTGAAAGAAAAAGGAAACAGTGGTTAAAAATCATATTCGCTATCTCAATGTTTTCCTTCCATATCTGTTCTCAATATTAATGTTTAGATTTGTTTATTTTTTATAAAAAAAAGGGAATTCCTTAATGCAAATAAAAAATTCCAATAATATATCAATCAAAAGACTTCCGGATAATTACGAAATGCTAAACCGGGTAAACCAACCTAATGTAATTGGTCTTAATTTACATCTAACACATTAAGAACCAGACAGTAGCCAGATTCGCAGTGCACAAAAGAAAAAAATAATAGGCTCAATGGTAAACCGTGAAAAGTTTTCAAAGTATAATAAGAGGACTGGCCTGGAAAGCGCATATGTTCTTGCAGCTGTTCAGAGTCGACGTAAATATGTGTGACAGAAGAGCCGTTTAGATACAACTTGCCTGTAAAATGAAAAAGGAGATACGTTATAGGTGGAGAAAACAGAGAGTTTGCATCAACGACTGGTGAAGATGTGTCCCAATGCAGTAGGAGATGTAAATAAAGAATCTCTTACCCCCGACCAGCTTAGGATTTATGCCGGTGGCAAGAAAAACTCTTGGCTTTTTACCGTAGGCAACTAATTTTTTCATGGAACGTAAGAGCTAAAGCGTCAAAGAAACTAACACAGACGTTCACATCCCTGCACATAACCGACCCTACATGGTTATACGGAGCTATGTGGCAGTATCTACTATAAGAAATGGATACCAAACAGAAAAATACCTTTCTAGACGCTAAGTCAGCATGACACGCTGTGCACCTGGAATCCGATTGGTTATTGTGATCCCAATCTCACTTAATTCTCCAATTACAGCTGTAAAATCATGAAATGGGAACATAGTTAACTCATGCGACCACATAAACCATCTTTATACATAAACACATACCGGGAAGCTGTTTTCCTTTGTTAGCTAGTTCAAGCAGCTGGGCATGTGAATGGAAGGGAACAGTTCCGTGGGTATGGTCCTACCAGTTGTTTGTAACTTCTGGAAAGAAGTAGCATCAATGGTACTACGCGCGACATCAAATCCGCTGAGGCTGTAGACAGGACTGAGGAAGACGAAAAATAACCCTAAAAACTAAGATGGCCTTGCCAATAGCTCGCAATGGGCCAAATTGAAAAGTTGCGTCTTTTAAAGATAACTAAATCGTTTTGATGTTGCTTATGTGGCATGAAACGCCCCCTCCTCATGTGGACGTTTGTGGAGGGAGAATAGTCTAATTATAAAATAATATAAATAGTTAAAATGAATATTTAATATAAATTGTTATATTTAAAAATATACATATTAATTAAATTATGTACATATTACTGTATTTGAAGATTAAATCTACCATGCTGTCTTAAGTAGTTTTGATTTATTTATTTTTTTCATGGCACCATCACATCATTTTTGGTAATTTACTGGAGTTAGATGAGTCTAAAGAATCTCGTGTGGAAAGAAACGAATTTGTAAGTATAGAATAAGTAGATATATATGAGTAAAATTTATTATTAGCTCGGTTATTTTTTAGTCTTATAAACCGAAAATAATAATACTAAAGTATTGTATCTCGACATCTTGGACATGTTAAATTTGATATAAATCGATCAACGATGCAGTGGTAGTGACAAACAATTAAATGCTTCGTGTTTAATTATAAATTTATATATTATATATTTTGCTTATATTTTACTCTTAAGTAGGTAATTATGCTGTCGTCGTGAAAGTTATTATCATATAATAATTTATGTGGTGCATCTAATATTTAGTAATATCTTGTAAGTTTTGATTGAGGTTTAATAATAAATTGTAGGAAAAGTTTTAGGGGTTTTCATCTTGTTTTTTTTCAGTATATGTTATGTTTTGAACTTGAAAGATGATTATAAACTAATAAGCTATTAAATTCCCACTGAAATTTTAGTGGTTAATGTTTAGATATTTATAACAATTACCAATGATTACAAAAACGTATAGAAAATAGTTTCAACAAAATATATACTCCATATAAAACTAAATAATTATTCAAAATTTGATTTGATAGCTCCAGTGTATATTTAATATCCATTATTAACTACTACAACGATCACTCTTTTAATTTTTTATTAATATATACAAGGGAATCGGAAGAGTTTTTCTTAACATTTAGACCCCAAAAAAATGGGAAGTTTAATTTTTTTATTGGAAGAATTTAATATAATAGGAATTTGATGGTTCATATCGTAGGGATGCAACCGAGTATTTGGTGGGTCAATACACTTTTACTTATTCTGGTGGGCTTTGACCAAATACGCAAGCCCATTATAAATGATGAAGATGAGGTGGAAGGCAAGATGTGCTGACGTGGTTGTATATAAACTCCCTATTAACTGATTAAATATGCATACGTGGACAGCTTAAGAAACACTTATATCTTGCTTTTATTTATAGTAGATATCTAAGAATACTAATTACTTCTTTACCTAATCTACTCTCTCACATGTCTTTTTTATAAACGCCCACTTATTTCCCACATATTCTGCATCAGTATTAGATTTTTGTATGAAGCGATTTCTTATTTCTTTGCAAAATTCTCCTTTACATCTTTCTCTTTAGATTGTTTTTCATCAAAAGCTTTTATATTTTCATATTTAATTAGTTTATTGAACAGATGGACTGTAACTGAAATGGAATGATGTAGAATAACTAATTTCATAACCATTTGACATGAATAGAATGAAATTGACTTTCCATCAATTTAACCTAAAACTAAACAAAATACAAAGCAATATATTCAATAACAATTTTGTTAAGAAATAAATGAAATGGATTCGTTCCATTTTTCTAATACATACCATTCATCATATTTTATTTCTATTAATTTCATATATTCTTCGTGATGTACCATTTTGACTAATAGTTATCTAATTTTGTATATGGTTTTGACCAGTAGGTAATGTATATTAATTTCAGATATGAGTCTATCGCATCTTTATTTAGTTTGACCCGTTGGTTAACTATATTAATTTAATTGGTCTTAGCTTGCTATCACCTTAAGTTTTCTTCATAATCGTTCTTCGATTAAATATCTTCATAATCATTCTTCGTCTAGACACTCTGAAGTTAGTGTTTGTTTGAGTCTTAGCTCTAAATTACGTTATGTTCTTCGTCTGATCTTCACATGGTAAGTATATCTTAAAATTTTATTTTTTATTGTTTGAATCTTAGCTGTCGTTTGTTGCTTCTGATTCTTTTAGTGCTTTCTTTTCCCAAACTGAGATTTAGATAACCTAAGCCCTATGTGGGAGTGGTTTTGATGTTAAACATTTGTGCCTTTTGTTTTCGTTTTTATTCTCGCAGTGCTTTCATCACCAAACCCAAGATTTAGAAGCTTTACGAAAATGATATCTTTATTATCCCTATTGTTAGCAACAAAAAAGTGTACAAGTCCATTGTTCTTAGAAATGGACACACTAAACAAATTTCCAAGTTCAACAGCAAAAATGAATTTTTTACTTTTGCCAAATAAACAGAAAAACTTGCATAAATCAAAAATAGTGCAGTCAACTTCTTTTTTTTGCTGCGTAACTATTCCACCCCAACAGAAAAACTTTTGCCAAATAAACAGAAAAACTCGTCTAATTTTTAACTATCGAGTCAAACAACATAAAGGTCAAGTCCTACAAGAAGAAAAAACTGCTGACCTATGTTTTAAACAACCTCGGAAAATTAAACGCCTCATCCAATGCATCCAGTGCATTAAAACATCCCAAAAACGTCTCATCAAATGCATAAAAAACGTCCAAAAAGAGAAAAAACTTATGGCCTGTGTTTTAAACAACCTCGGAAAGATAAAAATCTCATCCAATGCATAAAAACGTCCAGAAAAACAACAACCAAGAAGTAATCATCCAGTGTATACTTCGATGGTCGACGCCTTCTGGATGAAAAAAATGTTTAAATTGCTTAATGAGATCCTCTTTCTTCATTTTTTTCCGAAAACATCCTCGCTGCAGTGTTCTTTCCATTTACTACACTGCTTTAAATGGATAAAATTAGTATTTATCATTCGTAATATATGAAATAAAGAGAGATTAATAAGAAAAATTTACATGTCGTCATTAACCAACTCAGGTGATATACCAGACTCATTTAGAATATAAACTTCATCTTTGTAACAGTTAAATGTGTAAGCATCAACATCATCCTGCAAACAAGTTCGAGAAAAAAAATTAGTTAAAGGTTCAACTATAACAACTACACTTGAATTTCAAAACAACTTACCAGATATTCAAGAATCATAGAAACGAAGGCATGCATCATCTCCATGAGCTCTTCCACTTTATAATCAGAATAAGAAACATATATATACATTCCTGTAGTACCAAGAATGTTATAAACCTCACAACCAAGCTCATAACAAACCCGCTGCTACAACCTACAAAGGAAAAAAAGAGAAACTAAATACACCGAGAAAATCAAAGAAATTTAGAAGCTCTAAGAAAATGATGTATATATTATCCATAGTGTCAAAAAAAGAGGAACAAGTCAATTGTCCTTTGAAATGGACACAGCATTCTTCTCATTTCAGACAAATTTCCGAGCTCAACAGCAAAAAAATGATTTTTTTTTACTTTTGCCAAATAAACAGACTAACTTGCATAGGTCAAAACTAGTGCACTCAACATTTTTTTTTACCTTTGCTAAAGATGTTTAGTTTGAAAATAGTTTTTTAACTTATTTTTTTTCTTGACATTTTCTTGACATTTGTATGATGCGGAGAACTATGAATTGGTTCTTTCTTGCTTCCTAATTCCTTTGTATTTGCAGATTTCTGACCGTTCAAAAAAGAATAAAGATTTCTAACGATTCAACTCTAGACAATTCACTGATTTACACACAAAATACATGGATACAAAGTAATATTACCATTTGAAATGACCTTTATAGATGATTAATAATTTGAAACAATTCGAAGAGACAATGCTAAATATGATCTTTTGGCCATACCATGTTTATTCTTGTCTCAGTTTGAAGAAATGACCCCTTTGATTTCAAGAAATACAACATCTAATTCAAATATATATATATATATATATATATATATATAAGCCTGTATATTAACTGCTCTGGCCTTTTCTCAGAATGTGAAAGAGATATAGGAGGAATTAACCAAGTAATTTTCATAGATTGGGCATCCTCCATAGACTCAAGAGTGTATGAGACGCCATGCTTCCAGAAACAATCTTTATATATCGGAGACACAAAATTAATCATCTGTCCACCTTTAAGCTTGGAAAAATACTCAATGACCGAATCTTCAAGCTCATTTAAACATTTTGCAAAGAAAAATGTGTGATTGAAGAAATTATGAATTACCCACATTCATAGAGTGATCAAACAATTACCTGATCCGATTATAACAAGCTTTATGGAAACTCCTATGAAGTGTTTACGAAACAACTCCATAGCACAGTCATGGATAGCTTGAGGTTGATGTTTTGAGAAAGACTGATTATTACTCCATTGGAACCGGTTAAGAGGATGATCTTTTGGTTAAGTATGATCAAAGGGTTGTTCCATGCGGCTGGAGTCTTTGTACTTGTGCAATTCAAACTCTACAACAGTAAAAATTAGATAATAATTAGCTTCTAAGGAGATACATATTAAATGAACATACAATGAAACAGTACCTTGATTGAGGGTCTTTATCTCCTTTTTAAACTGTTCAATATCCATTAGAGGTTCATTGAACAAATTAGCAAACCTAGAAAGTAAAAACAAGATAATAATGTTTAAAAACTTCGATAATAAAAGGTGATGAAAACTCCAAAACGAATAAAATGATACTCACATTTCGAATCCAAGTTTAAAATGATCTTTAGCAATCGTAAAAGATAAACCTATATATTCCGGTTCTGTGTTAGCTAAAACTTCACCACCACGTGTCACCACAAAACTCTCAAACTACACACAAAACAAGGAACATTATGGAATCATAAGAAGGATAAAACATGAAACACACAAAACTATTAAAAAATAGACCTCACCTCGTTTTCACCACAATTGGAAGTTGAACCATTGAATATCACGTGTTCAATCATGTGAGCAAGACCTTGCATATCCTCAGGATCATTAAAACTACCAAACTTAACACTCATCGCAGCAGCACTTACACAAGATGATTGGTCTGATCTTAGAAGAACGGTGAGGCCATTCTGAAGAACAATGGACTTGTACTTTTTTCCACTTTTGACAGGATGAGTCTATCGTCATATTTTATTTATTTACAAAGAAATTATTATTGAATACATAAAGAATCAACTCCAAAAAGATACTATGGTTTATTAGACAGGAGTTTTCAACAAATAACAAAACAAAAAAGTCATGGTTCGTCAACAAAAAAATTAAGCAAATAACAAGGAAAACAAAAGACAAACGTGATAACTCCACATATTTTACATTTGCATCAATCAAACTTTCTATGCAGCTACAATTCATGCGGTTGTGAACTATGGAATCTCTGGCTTCATTCTTCTTTTTTATTTGTCATCTCGCATAAAAATTGAAATATAAATCCAAAATTTCAAAGGTGCTTTAATAGTTCAAATATAAATTCATGATGAAAAATTGAACACACAAGTAGATGTCCAAGTAAAATCATTCTCAAATAACATGTTTCTTCCTAATTAACCAAAATATTGATTTAGTGGCTGATTAACAAAATATCATGAATTGTATTAAGCGATTCGTTTAACATAAAAAAAATCCATTAAAGTCATACCTTCTTTTCAATTTTCTTTCCATGACCATGATGATCTTTTCATTACCTTCCATGATTATAAAACATACAATTAACATCGAATTATCTTTCCCAGTTTATAAATGAAAAACTATGATTGAAACCAATTTAATCGCTGTTTTTGTCTTTAGAGGAAACACAAACGAAGAGAAACTTATAAACCTATAAATTCAAAGTAATAAACACAAATCAACTATAAACAAAATAAACCAACTAACCTCAGTTTGCGATAAACTTTCTCATCTATCGTAGCTTTAATAATATGTTAGAAGGCTGACACTTTGTCTGATTTGAACTCAATAGAATCTTCTTCACAAGACATTTGAAAATAAATCTGTGTCACATCTCAATTCATGAGAAAATAATTAATATGTATCACTAGAATTTACATACAAATTATATATGTGTAAATTTATCATTTATTATATCTCATTTATTGACAATCCAACTGCATTGTAAATTTAGATGAAAAGTTTAATTTTTTATCTTGTTTTAACATTAAGTTTTGTTTTGGATGTAATTATGCAATGAAAACTAAAACGGTAGAAGTAAAATTTACTTCAAAGTTAATGGTTTACATGTCCATGAGATCTGATAACTGATCTCCCAGTTGGTAACTAATGAATCAAGCTATTAATCTTATAAACCTACGAATTTCAAGGAGGGATGGTCAACTATTAACCATAGGCTAATCCTACTTGAAATTTTATATATAGAATATACTTTATGAAGATGCATTTGGATTGAATCCATTTCAAATCAGATTTTGATATGTGAAATTTCAAAAATGAAAGAATTGTTTTTAGTTTCCATCAATGATTGTATGGTAAATTTTGATATTTTTAACATGGTAAAATGGTCTTTAAAAGTCACCATAAAAATTCTCAAAAGTGAAGTCGATTAATTTTTCATCATGAATTACAACAAAGTACGAGCATGAAAAAAACAAATAGAAAAAAAATAAATAAACAAAAATGATTTTATCAATCAAAACATAAATAAAACTGATAAAACCCATTAAACTTAATACTTTCTAAAAAGTTCATGAGCCTTGAAACAAGAGAAAATTACTAGAATATATCTAAAAATTTTTTTATCACAAATATAGATCTTAACAATTAAAATGACCAAAATAGCATTTAAATGTTTTATTAAATATACATTTATACCATTGGGTTAACTAATCCTATATTTTTTTATTTAGAGTTAAGGAGTGGAGTTTTGAGGATAGGGTTTTGAATTTAAGAAAATTAAAAAAACTTAAAATTTTCAATAAAAAATATTATTTTGGTCATTTTAATTTAAGGGGTAAAAACTTAGAGGGTTATTTGAGAGAATTGCCTTTGAAACAAATCCAAAATCTCAATAATAACAAAAAAAATAAATGTGCCTGCTGCTGTTATTCGAGTTCAAGTCTCCACGGCCAGAACACGGAAATCTCACCACTAAACTACAGCTATTTTTGAATGACATGTTTAAACAAAGTAAAATAATGTAACAGTTCACTCGATAACTTTAAAATGATTGAAAACGCAGTGTTTTGTAGGTCAAGGTTCTTCTTCCTCTGGTTGTTCAAAAAAAAAACTCTTTCTTTCTTCGTATAATCCACAAACCCTAATCGAATTTCTCGGAATCTGGATTTAAAACTCTCTCTTTCTCCTCCTGAATCCAAACGAAGCTGAAGCTTTCATCGACTCCCTAACCGTCGCGCCTTTTTTTTTCTCGAAACAGAGAACAACAAGGTTCGACAAATTTTAATTATATTTTTATCTTCCGTTGCATAGAGGAACTGTTACTGGCACTGTGTATGCGATATAGTCAATCTTACATGTGTATTGCAATGTTTTGATTAGATTTGCGTTTGGATTATTATTATTGGTGTTTAGAATTTAAGGTTTTTTTTTTATGTTGCAGATACAAAATGTGTTACGGATTTGGAGTTTCAGACGGACTGTATCTCTTGCTCTCTGATCGTACTTCTCTCCTTGGCTCACGGCGCCAGCCATCGCGGAGGTTCACTGAAATTTAAACGGGACTTGTTATAGAATAGAACCTTAATCACAATATATATATTTGAGTTCGTGATCTTGGATACTGGTGCAAGAATCATCCTTTTGATCGAAAAAGATAGCATTTTTGAATATCACTAGTTCAGTACAACAGATATTCGTACAAGTACGGAGTAGACATATATATATATTAAAGCAATAGTTAGTACAAGGATGATAGATAGTTGTTCACTCTGTCATTATCCTGTTGTGTTTTAGATAAGTTTGCTGCGAAGAAATAAAATAGGAACAGTACTTGGTTAAGGATGTTTAAGTATTATGCTTAGAGCTTACAGTTTTATTTGTAGTTTTCCAGAGAGTACAAGTAACAGAAAATCGCTTAGAATCATATTTTCTCTTCTCTTACTGGTGGAAATATTACATTTTCCTCATGTTTTTTTTTCTTCATGATCTAGCCTGTCGATCATTGACAGGGTCTAATGGCTTTTAGAAAAATACTTGGAAAGCTGATTCAGTCTTTTGAATTTTTTCCAGAAAAATTGCCAGATTGCAGGCGCAGATATTGCTCAAGATGTTGTGTGGCCTCCTAATATTGTTCTCCCTTTTGAGCTGTAGGTGATTTCTAAATTTTGTTTTTCTTATTGGCGAGTTTAGTTTGTCCTTTTTGCGCACACACACACACACACACCCATTTATCTGTATACTTGCACACATATATAAACACAAACTATAGTAAGCCAATTTCTTTTAGAAGTTACTTTGGACTTTATTTTTTGCATTTCCTAAGTTATATAAACACAAACTATAGTAAGCCAATCTTGGCTCGCTAAAGCTGCCTTGTTTGGTTTTGCAGGAATGCCTTGTTTAGGGTTGAATGTAATTCGGCATTGGACTGCCAAATGATTTTGTGCATGAATCGAATCCGCTCTCTCAGCTGATGTTCATGTGTCACATCCCAAACAGATGTTTGGTTATGTCTATAGAAGAATGAAGTCACGAAAGCATGAGGAGGATAACTCAGACCCGAGGTGCTACTCTGACTCAAGAAACAAGTCCAGGTTCGTGTTGTGTCGTCGGGATCAAATTAGTGGTGCTAATACCCATGAAGTGTCCCTAATGGGTTCCATGAGACCGAGTCAGACTCAAATAGATTGGAGAAGCCGGAAGGCAGTTTGACACATATCCAGAGATAATCTAAGTGATTCACATGGGAAACCAAATATTTAATCAAAGTAGTTGTGCCTAAGATTAAATATTTGTTCTTCATGTTTTCAAATTATTTAGTTAGGACTCCTGAAATTTCTTTTATTAAAAACTCTGGTTCTAATGAATAGAGAATTTTGGGAAGTTTTTTTCTTATTTTCAGTTTAAGATATTTAGGTTTAAGGTTAAGTTATATATATAAATGTTTCCAGTTGCTTTTCCAGTTTCCAGATCAGTACTGTACTGTGCAGGTGTGAAACTGATGATGCAACTACACTTGCAAAGTTTCTGGTCTCAAGCAAAGCAGGAATACACAGATCTCTGTTGATTTGGTGTTACTGGTGGATACTGAAGCAAGGTTAAGGGGATTTGGCTGAAAGAAGCATCTATATTACATGTGGCGAAAGGCAGACATATGATACAACACAAGTATAACAACAGAAAGTGTCTGAAGGATTGGAAGTTCAAATACAAAACAATGAGAAGATATGAGTTGAAGTTGCTGCCGAGCTTTTAATGGAGAATAACGAGACTGTTGCCGTGTGGGTTTCTGTCCACATTTCTCACAATCCAAGCTTGTCAAAAGGAGGGGAGTATTGATAAGACTGAAGCAGTTTATTGTTGAGCTGGCAGCTTGGGAGATACTCTCTCTGCAGTTGATGAAGAGAATTAGTATAAAGCATCAGAGTCGTTGATATCCAAATTCTATCATACTCACATCATCTCCACCATTTCTGATGACAGAGAACTAAACCATATATAGTTGGAACACAGAGAAAATGAGTTACACAGAACTCTTTATTGCACCATGCTATGCTGGAGTTGGTGATGTCATTTCACTTCTATTGGTTCAAAATTGCTTTTGGATCCATCGTTACTGAACAAAATTCATTGAGGTTCTCTCTTTGCTTTTGGATCCATTGATGATGCTGCTAGATACTTCAAGGACGCATGTGACATGGTAATTAAAAGGCTCTTTTTACCACAAGTGACATAAGTTCTTGAATCTGATCTCTAATTGGTTGCTTGTTTCAGGAACTCACACCTTATGAATTCGTTGAGGGAATGGAGAAGGGAATCAGAGTCCCTGGAATTGGACACAGGTAATAAAAGATCATTTATCCCCACAGGTTCTTTTGTCTGAAACATGTTTTCTTCTTCTTAATAGGATCAAGAGCAGAGACAACAGAGACAGGAGAGTAGAGTTGCTTCTGAGAGATGTTACTAAAAGATGTTTTCATCTGTTTCTTTTGTTGTGAATGTTATTATGTTTTATCTAAATTTTCTCTGCTACATCCAAACTTTATTTGGTACCTGATGCTTTATTGCTCCTTGTGTGTTATGTGAGATAAAGTTTATATTTTTTTTTTTGTCATCCGATAAAGTTTATTACAATAAATATGAAAAGATGATCAAAACTTGATATTATAAACCTGTATATCTCATCGTTCGAATGGTTGGTTATCTACTCTAATCCCATGTGATCGTAATAACTATTTACAACCATCAAACAGTTTATATGATCATTAATATCTAGTCACATTTTTATTGGAAGATAAATGCCTTCATGGTCGTATTTTTGTGTGTTTTGATGTCAAGATGTTTTGTTTCTTGTTCAAATGCGTAATAAACCACAAAAATCACACAATCTCAAAATGTTAGCAAAATACGACTACTTCTCAAGTTAAAACAATTGTGTGCTAATTAATTTACATTCGTCCCTACTAGGTCGAACATCTTTTAGATACCATATTAGGAATATGACCTTACTCAACCCAAAAACCACCTCAAATGAGGATTACAGTATCTTTTATATGTTATCAAAAGACTTTGGTCTTAATTGATGGAAAACTCTAATAATTTATGTGTATATATATATATATATATGTTGTATTTACTGAAATCAAAGGGGTCATTTCTTCAAATTGAGACTACAATAAACATGATGTTTAGCATTGTTCTTCAAATTATTAATCATGTATTCAGGTTCTTTTAAAGAATAAATTTACTTTGTATCTATATATTTTGTATGTAAAATCTAGTGAATTGTAAACAGTTGAACCGTAAGAAGTTTTACTTTCTGGAACGGTTAGGAATTTGAAATTCCAAAGGAATTAGGAAGCAACAAATAACAATTTCATGGTTCTCCACATCAAATAAGTGCAAAGCCAAAAAAGAGTCTCAAACCAAACTCTTTAGCAAAGGTGGAGAAAAAAAAACAGAATGCACTAGCTTTGACCTATGTTAGTTTTTTGTGTTTATTATATGTATTTTTGTTATGTATTAAGTCATTTTACACAACTAATTCAATTTGTACCCTTCGATAATATGAGGATTGATATGAACATGTACTTATATTGTTTACAGTTGAATATATTTTTATGTGTTAAGTTTTCTTTTATGTTTTTGTGTGTAAGTCTTTTTGTTGTTTTAATTTGCAGAAATATGAGATGGTCTCTTACGTTTATCAGTACTTCAATTTTTTGAAGACAATTGATTATCAATCACTCTCAACGCATATTGAAGAGCACGTAACATTAAGGAAAATGAAGTTTGCATGCTTGGATTTCGATGATGACCAGCTTGTTGATCCTACTCAGTTTTCTCTGGCTTTTGCATGTATTTCACCAAACATCCTCTTTGATTGTATCAATTTTTAATTTCTCTTCCAATTTTACTTTTTTCTAGTTAATATGCTGAAGTTCCCCGTGACAAAAGCAATATCTCTTGATTTTCATTATGGCTTTGGTGATGCCCAAGCTTTTATTGAAATGCTTGGTAATTTCATCATCAAGAATATGAGGATATATATTTTGTCAAAACCATTCACAGAAGAAGGTAAAACTACATGTTTAGTTTCTATATTTGTAGTTTTATAAACTGATTGTTTGTTCTTTTTTTCTCTCTCATTAAGCGAAAGAGAATTGTTTTTCACTTTCAAATACAAGAAATAATCATTTCCTCTTTCCTACATACATCGATGAGAGACTTTTGAGGAGTTAGATCATGCGCTTCATTTGCCATTGCGCATCGAATTGATGCCAACAAGTTTTTGTGATGTTCTTAAAGATCATGTAGAAGTAGAAAATGAGGAGAGTTTTTTTTAACACATTGGTGACAAATGTTTCTACAAAGACAATAAGAAAATATTGTCTAAAGCTTCTATTAACATATATCTCAACCCTGGGCCTGGTGTTGTTTCCCACACGATCAGTAGGATAATGTTTGAGATGCTCAAACATGAGCTAAGTCCTTTGTTTTTTCTTTTTTCTTTTTCTAATGCAACTCTTGTAACTTTTTATTTGCAATTGCAATATAAGTTGAATTGGCATATATCACTTCCCAACTATCATTTGGAGATGACAACGCCACTGAGTTGTGACTTAAGGGATATCATGAAAAGTTCAAAGATCTTATTACTTCCATTTGGAAGACATTTAAGTCTTTTAAGCCAATGTGTGATTTCTTTAAAGTATATTATTATGTTATCAAACAAGTTTTGTCTTAATCGATGTAAAACTCTAATTATTCATATATATTTGATAACATGTTGTATTTATTGAAATCAAATGGGTCATTTCTTAAAACTGAGACTATAATAAACATGGTATGGCCTAAAGATCATGCTTAGCATTGTCTCTTCGAATTGTTTCAAATGATTAATAATCTATTTAGGTCCTTTCAAATGATAAGTATACTTTGTATCCATGTATTTTGTGTGTAAATCTGTGAATTGTCTAAGTTAAATCGTATGAAATCTTTTTTTTTTGAACGGTCAGGAATTTACAAATAAAAATGAATTAGGAAGCAGGAAATAAGCAATTCATGGTTCTCCACATCAAATAAATGCCAAGCCAAAAATGAATCTCAAACCAAACTCTTAAGCAAAGGTGGAGAAAACAAATTGAATGCACTATCTTTGACCTCTGTTAGTTTTTTGTGTTTATTATATGTATTTTTTGTTATGTATTAAGTCATTTTACACAGCCAATTCAATTTTTACACTTTGATAAATATGACGATTGATAAGTTTTTAAAGCCATTCGCAGCAGAAGTTTTAAACTTTTGACAATCATATTATCACATCTTGCTTTCTTTTTTCTATTGTAGACCATAACTGAGAATATGCAGAGAGTTATATCTTGATTCATGTGATCTCATTCAACATGTAAATTGGCTATTATCTAAGTCGGTTTTTGAAGAATATTTCACCATGGAACACAAATTTGGTATAATGAAGTATATATATTTCAAAAATCTCACATGATTCTTACTTGCACTATGCTCTGAGATAAATATGTTAAAGAGTTGATAACTCTTAATTTTACAACTCTCTTCAACCTTTTCAAATATGAATTATTTTGCAAATACGCATGGTTGGAGTATTTTTTGGAAAACTGTCTTGATAAATGTAAAATAATCTTTGGTTTATTCCAGTCATTTAGAAAGTTTGGAATTCATGTGAAATTAGAAATCAAGAGAGAGTTAGCTCAGACTTCTCCATACCAAGTGTTTGCTAAGCCTATAACTGAGATTGAAGTTAATTATTTGACAAAGGTAAAAACAAGTCCATACTTTTGCTTCAATTTCTTCTTTATTTTCTCATGAATCGCGATGTAATACATGTTTATTTTCAAATGTGTTTTGGAGAAGAATATGATGACTTCAATTAAGAGAAAATGTTAGTGTTCTTGCGTATCATGAAAGCTATGCTAGATGAGAAATTTAATCACGAGCTGATGTTAGTTGATATATTTTGCTAATAATTTATTTGTATCCATTGATTTGAATTTATAGGTTTGATAAGTTTCTCTTCGGCTTGTTTCCTCTAAAAGAAAAAACAACACTTAGGTGATCATGTTGGTTGTGAGATTCATATCCTTTCTGGGACTAAAAGATTCTTTGTTTATGTTGTTTTCTTTTGAATATAAATCTAACCTCTGTTTTAGAAGATACGTGAAGTGCTAGTGTTCGTGACTTTCTGGTAAAATATATTAGTAATCCAAGTTGGTGTTTATTGTTGAGCATATCTAATTGTTCCTAACTTATTTGCATAATGGTTTTGATGAGCGTCCTTTTGATCTCAACAAAAAAAATAGAGTTTATTTGCAGATGATTTTTGTATGTCTCAAGAGTTGATTCATAGTGACATGTAAATTAGCTTTTTAGTCACACTTTTCATTTATAAAGTGAGAAAGATAATTTGATACTAATTGTATGTTTTATAATAATGGATGGTAAAGAAATGATTGTCATGGTCATGGAAAGGAAATTGACAAGAAGGTATGATTCTTATGGATTTTTTGTGTTAAACAAATGATGTAATACAATTCATGATATTTTGTTAATCTGCCACTAAATAAATATTTTGGTTAAGTAGAAAGAAACATGTTATTTTTTTAATTGAGAAAGATTTTTACTTGAAAGATCCACTTGTATGTCCAATCAATTTTTTCCATCATGAATTTATGCTTGAACTATTAAATCACATTTGAAGTTTTTGATGTTATATTTTTAATATTTATGCAAGATGACAAATTAAAAGAATGAAGTAGTAGATTCTATAGTTCACAACCGCATGGATTTTAGTTCCATAGAAAGTTTGATTGATGCAAATATAAAATATGTGGAGTTATCACATTTTTCTTTTGTTTATCTTATTATTTGCTTAATTTTTTTATTGAAGAACCATTATTTTTTGTTTTCCTTTTGTTATTTGTTTATGTTATTAAAGTCAATTTTTATGTTTTCTTTTATTTCAATAATAATTTTATTGTTAAGAAATAATATTCAATCTATATTGCGATCAGTGTTCTTTGTTTATTAATGGTGATGGTTTATATTGTAAGAAACCAAAATATTAATCTAGTGGATTTGATTTGTGTTAACAATAATAGCCTAATGAAATCACGATATTTTGCTAATTACCACTAAATAAATATTTTGATCTAATAGACATTCAATAAATAGTTTGGCCAAAAAACATATGTATATCTTTTATAAAAATGAGACACAAACACAACCTAATAGAATGCAATTTAATATGGCTTCACTTCTTAATCCAGATTTGGTTTTCTAATTAAATCCATTTTTACAAGTATAGTTCTAAAACCTAAATGAGTTTGTGTGATTTTTTTGTCTTTTATATTGTTATATTCACGCACAAGAAATCTTAAGCCAGCCTTAAAACCCTACAAACAGTGTCATATTGGTGATTTTAGTTAGGCTGACGAAAAAGGTATCATTTTGGAGATGTTGCTTCGTCAATGGTTTCACTTTCGGAGCATTGATTCGATTCTAATGTCGTATTGTTATTACAAACAATATTTATATTTTTCTCAGACTAATCAATTACTTCACTTTTATAATTCATTACATTTTCTAAAACGAGGACGCGTTGCCGTAAAATCGGCCGGAAAATCGTTGATCGGTGACTGACCGTGGCGAATTGGACCTGATCGGCATGGTTAAGGCGGTGAAGCGATTTTATTCCGGATAAGCCGCGTAACTGAAGAAATCGGCGCTTAAATGTCTAAGACGATTTAGATCTTCTTCGATTTGTTTAAAAGTCATGAAAACCAATTTTTTTCCTAGAAATCTCTAAATAGTGATAGTTTTCAACCTCAAATGAAAAGCAAATCTGAAATTCGAGACTGAGTAGAATGAATCTTAACTGTACATAATCTTGCTTGAGTGTTTGAGCTAAGACCTTTCTGCAAAATTCAATCGTAAAATCTTGAAGATGGCTGCGTATTAGGTCTGGAAACCGTAAAAGAAGGTTGAAGACAAGGGTGTATTGGTCATTGAAGTGCATTAAAGATAAAAATAATAAAATGTCCAAAAAGGAAGTGCCCTCACTCGTATTAGGCTCATACCACTAGACGAGTCCAACGAGCTTTGTACTAAAGGCAAATCTTATATATTAAAACAGAAGTCATGACTTGACTTAATGTATGATTTTTAAAAAAAAAAAGACTATTACTAGAAATTCATGTTACATTAACTCTCTAAAAATATTATTATTATTATTATTATATCTTATGAAAAATCATATCTATAATAACAAATATACTGCTTAACAATTTGGTTTTGGTAAATTACTCTACATCTTTCAACTTAGTCACGAGAAATATGTCAATAGATATAAGTCTAGGAATCTTCTATTATTTCTTAATATTTGTGAAATGATCCAAATTATTATAAAATTGGATAGTATACATAATTAAATTATATTTATTTATTGATAAATTTTACTTCCTTCGTTTCTTAATATAAGATGTTTTGGATCATTTCACAAATATTAAGAAATTTACATTCTTTTATAAAAGTATTTTAAAGATATAATTTTAAAATAATTCAATCAATTATTAAAAAAAATAGTAAAATTTTAGTGGTTGAACAGTTTCCAATAAATTTAAAAGTAACCTTAAAACCTCACAATATACCTTAAAATTTTAAAACATCTTATATTTTGAAACAAAATAAATCTTTTAAAACATCATCTAATTTGAAATGGAGGAAGTATTATATAATTTCAAATATTTTCATATTAAAATACCCGCACGGTTGTGCGGGTCGAGATCTAGTTTATACTATATATACATGCTTACTGTAATTTGCAAGATAAAGGTTTTACACTTAACTAATCAAAATTTGTTATTTTGAAATTTAGTATCGATGTTGTATCTTTAATGAACTCTAAATTTTGACCCGCGCTTGAAAGCGCGGAAATTTTTTATAACTAAAATTTATGTAATTGGGTTATGTCTTAATTTAAAGAATGTTTTGGTATAAATCAGTTTATCAAAATTTGTGGTGACGATTTTTTTCATTACTTTTTAGTTTCAGTTTTTTATTTTTAGATTTTGGTTTTTAGTTTTTAAGTTTCTATTTTTGATTTTCAGCTTTTGTTTGGGTTTTTAATTTTTAGATTCGCTGAGTTAGTTTGAACTGATATTACCAACAAACAAATTTTAAGTAATCGAACATCTAATTTAAAACTAAAAAGATGACAAAAAAATTATAAATAAAATTGCAATAGTTTATTTTGTAAATAAACAAAAGCAAAAACTATAACAATATGTTATCCAGAACAATGCGTTTTAAGCTTTTGGTTTGGGTTTTAGTTTTTAGAATTGGTTTTTGGTTTTGCTTTACATTTTTTTTTTAAATTAGTAAATTATTTCAGAAAAATAAAATAATAAATTATTTAAAAGTTACCATTGAAATTTATCAAAAAAAGTGATTGTTATTTAAAATAAAAAATACAATAACATGTTTTAAAGTACATGATTTAAATAAATGATTAATAATAGACAATTTTGTTTTGTTAAAAATATTAAATACATTTGGGCCTGAAAATAATAATTGATTTTTTGATCCATTAAAATAGAAATTTTATTCAATGTTTTTGGAGTTTTTCCTTAATAGTAAGCCTAAAAATCAAACCATATAATTTGTTCTAAAAACAAAAGTAAGCCCAAGACTATATCCCATAAATAACCATCGGTTTAATTTAAGTAATGCGGTTCAATTAACTATATGGCTTGTTGTAACATTCTAGAAAGAGTCCAAATTTAAATGACAATTTGTATTAATAGATAAAAAAGAAAGATTCTATTTTGATAGAGTAGATTTCCATTGGTTTCATATAATTATTAAAATTCCATTTTTTAAAGAAATTGTTAAGATGCTAAATGGTATATTACGATTTCCACATTAATATAATTAGTAGATTTCCATATTCCATATTTTGATAATATATATTCTTTTAGAACATTCCATATTTGTAGGAGAAAATATGTGTTTTTGGTAGACACATCGATATCTGCCGTATTTTGAAGATATTTTACATTAAGGTCGCCATGTTACATTAATTGTGTTGGTTTAATTTAAGTAATGCAGTTCAATCAATTATAAGACTTATATTATTTGTAATACTATAGAAAGGGTCCAAATTTAAATGACAACTTGTATCAGTAGCTAAAAAGAATGTCTCTATTTTAATAGAATAGATGTATTATATGTATAAAATATGATATTATATATATAAAGTACAAAAAATTCCTCCCCGCGTACACCCTGATTTTTTCCCGATTTTCTAATAAATCGCTAGGCCCGTATATGTCGCACGCGTAGCGCCTAACGAGTTTCCGAACAAGACATTTTATATACTTACATTTTTAAATATTTAATTATATTTATATTATTTTATAATTAATGAATAAAATATAAACTAACATAAGAATTACTAAACGAACATAATATAGTTAAAGTTGTTAATATAATATTAACATAATTTTGTATGTATCACTATTATTTTATTTTTAACAAAAAAAGATAGTCATGCTATATGATTTAGAAAAATATAAATTATATATTTACATTAATTTACAAAATTAATATTATAAAAGAAGTAGTAAAAATTCATGAAAATTTATACCAATTTTAAAAAGTTATGTTCAAATTTGAAAATAATGTCTATATCTATTTTCACTATCCACATAACTTTTAAAATCTAGCAACTCTTAAAATTTACAAATTCTGTAACATCCCGAGTTGTGATATATAGAAAGACTTAAGATGATTGATTTGACTACGTATGTCACCAAAGTGCACTTACCTTTTCAGGAGCATATCCACAGAGAACTCTAGAGTTAAGCGTACTTGAGCTGGAGTAGTCAAAAGATGGGTGACCTATCGGAAAGTGATTTGTGATATCGTGTAAGTGAGGCTAAAACACGGGAAAAGATCGGGTGGTGATTGCAGGGTCAGTAAACATGACTATAGAGCCTTGGAAAATTAAGGAATCGATCGTTAGAATGGGATAGAGCCCACGGACCGAGAGAACGGGCATGGGTGGCCCATTAACCGTGGGCGATCCAGACGTTACAAATTCATTTCCCAGTAACCTCCCCATAATTTTAACATATCTTTTAGACAAATAACCCCCCCCCCCCTCCTCCACCGGCGCAAAAAAATTATGATCAGTGTGTCATCAGGTAACCGTAGTTAAATGACAAATTCCCGCATCAATGTGTTTTAGTAGAGATCATGCTTTTAGTATGGAATAACTGAATCAGCATGAAAGAAAAAAAAAACTTACAAATATTAATAAGTTCTTCAAGTTTTAAGTCACTACCATACGAGATAATATTCATATCGATCTATATAATAGATCAACACAATAACATACATATATATATGTCTTCATCAACACGTTTTGCAATCCCAGCTTGTATCGTTTTTGTTTGCTTTTTTGGTCTACACAAATGTAAGCATAGGCATATATATATTATCATGACAATAATATGATCACTATTGTAATCTTCATAACATTTTCAGAATGGTATAATTAGCTTTCTATCTTATTTAGGTGAGAACGTGGATGGTTTTGCGCGGAACAAGATATATATACCACCGTGCATTGGATTGCATTGCCACGGTATTAGCTTTAGACCCAGCTGTTATTGTTGTGTCGGAAAAGCGAAGTTCTGTTCATCAATCAAAGAAGAATGTTGGCATGAATGTGCCATCCTTAATCCGCGATCTTCTTCTTCTACTAAAAGTTAATAAACTCTCCAAGTACGCTTAACTCTAGAGTTCTCAAATACGTACTTGTAACAAATCACTTGTATATATTATAATATATGATAATTTGAGAGAGATAATCAAATAGAAAGTTACAAGTACGCTTAACTTTCTATTTGATTATCTCTCTCAAATTATCATATATTATAATATACCACTCCAAAAATTTGTGACAATAAAACGGTTTACAAGCTTAAACATCGAGAGAAACTTGTCAAGAAAGACATTTTTATTACGTTAAAAAGTAAGAAACGAAGATTAAAAGAAAAAACATTGAGGGCTCATGGAAGTTTAGGGTGGCCGGAAGATTTTCCAGTGAGATTTTCCGGAGGCTTAAAGAATTTAGAAGGGTTGTGTTTAGTGAACCAAGTAGTGTACAGAAACTGCTTGTGAGGACCAACATGGTTACATATTAGCTTCAGCTTCTGTCTCTGTCGCATCCACCTTAATATTATCTTCATGTGCCGCTTGCTCGTTAACCCTCTTAATCCCACTTCCTGTTCAATTTTATTTTATTATAACAATAATCAGATGAAAGCTAATTCTGTATTGATGTATGAAAAGAAAGTAACTTGTAATGTAAGAAAGAGTATACCTTGACACGATCCCAAGTTTCAGCAATGGTGAGAGGTCCATGCTCCTTCAGAACATCAAAGATCACTCGGGTGATCGTCTGAGTTTGTTCTGGTGGTGTGTTCAGCTCGATGGGTTTCATCTTAGGTTTAGGTTTCGTTGCGAAATGCCTTGTTAACAACCCAACTACATTTTGATTGCTTCTGTTCCAAGGCATCACGTTTCGCAACATTTCTCAGCTATTTCTTCACTTATGTTTTCTCAGCAGCTACAAAAACAAGAACACTTTTAACTCAAATCACTATCACGACAGATTCATGTTAAGACAGAATCAAAAAATCATGATCTTGAGTCAACAGAGTAAGAAACAAAACTTTTCAAGTTACCGAGTCTCAGCTAGACATTTGATCGAACAGCTTATGTGCGTTACGAGCTATGTAATGTATTAACGGCTACAGAGATTACAAAAAGAAGAGAGCAAAAACTCACACGATGGAAACAAGGTGGAAGCCGAAGCAGCCGAGTTTCTAGAGATTGAGACTAACGAGAGAGCTTTGACTCTGTAATGGTAGTACCCAAACAAATGCCACTACTAAACCAAGTAACGCAACTATATAAGTAAGAAGCATCATTTATATATATCTACATAATACCCCCTGATTTTAATCAAAATTTGTATCTTCTACTAAAAAAAGATTGTAACATTCAACAGAACCCCCTGGTCTCTGGAGTTGAAATGATTGATTGATAATTTTGTGGTGAATATATACACAAAAGCCCCTGATTCTACTCAAATGTTTTTTAACTTTCTACAGAAATCCCCATGATAGATAATTTTAACGGTGCAAATTTTCTTGTGGGTTTACAACTTTCTATAAAGAGCTAAAGAAACTAAAGGAGATCCTCAAATCCATCAGTGTGATACAACAACACTAAGCCATAAAAATGGCTTTGAAAATCAAAAGTTGAGCTTGAGTAAAAGAAGCAGTGAGTGTTTCTTCATGTAAAGTTCATGCACTTGCGATTACCCTTATAAATCAAATCAACGACGTTTGTTGTTGCTGTGCCTATTACTCTTCTTCTTTCTACTGCTTCTTCTGTCATCATCAGACTCAGACTCAGAATCTGATTCTGAATCAGATGACTCCTCATCAGATGAAGAAGAAGAGCTGTATTTCTTCCTCCTTCTACTTTCCTTCCTCTGCTTTGGCTTCTTCTTGCTCTTCCTCTTACTCCTTCTCCTCCTCCTTTCCTCCTCTGACTCAGACGAAGAACTGTACTCTGAACCAGATGATTCAGATCCATCACTACTCTCAAACACAGAGGCTTCACTATCACTCCCAGACTCAGACTTCGACCTGTGCTTTCTCTTGGACTTCCTCTCACCTTCTTCTTCTTTCCCATATACCACCTCTACCTTCTCATCATCACCATCAAGATCATCAACAGAAGGCTTCATTCTCAGCTTAGGATTCTTAAGCTGCTGAGTCCTCGATGGCCTCGAGACATAAACCCTCTCGTTCTTACACTCATAAGTCCAATGCCCTGTCTGAAAACACTTCTGACACTGAGAAGCTCCTCCAACAACAGCAGAAGCAGACATAGTCTTGTCTTTCCTTTCACCAAGCCTGACAGCTTTCTCAGTACTCATCAAATACATCTGCCTCTTGGCCTCCCTCTTCTCCTGCCATCTGCTAGGACCTTCTTCCTTTTGCCCATAAGCGTTGACGTTTCGTGCAGCAGCGGTGGCAGCTCGCTCGGCTTGTGTACGGCTAAGTCCTTTGGCAGCAGTGAGAGTAGCAGCTTTGATTCTGTCGGCTGCAACTTGTGCTTTCTCTTCCTTTGCTTCAGACATGATTCTTAATCCTCTGCAATCAAATGAAACACAACAAAACGTATGAGATGTGAGCGAAAGTTTGTATCTTTAACAAATGAATTAAGTAAAAAATCCCCAAATCTCGTTAAACCCTAAGCAATAGCTTTCAAAATTAGGGTTTCTGATAATCTAAAACATGATTCTTGATCCTCTGCATTACAAATTGAAACACAATCAAACGTATCAGATGGAAAGGAAAGTTTGTATCTTTAACAAATATAATTAAACCCTAAGCATAGCCTTCCAAATTAGGGTTTCTACTTCCGTGTAACTAAGCTCTGTTATCTAAAAACATGATTCTTAATCCTCTGCAATCAAATTGAAACACAACCAAACGTATCAGATGAAAGCTAAAGTTTGTATCTTTAACAAATCTAAATAAACCCTAAAGCAGGAGCATTCAAAAATTAGGGTTTATACTTGCGTGTATCTATTAGGTTAATTCCAGGATCTACACAAAGCCTTACTTAGGAAAAATAATAAAAGGAAAACTTACAATTAGAAAGGAGAGCACGACGAGAAGAGTAAGATGGAAGCAGCGTTTGCTTGGGAGGGATTAGTGGAGAGGATTATCGAGTCTGAGAGACGAGAGAGAGAGTAGGAAGGCGACGGCGCTTCAAAGTTAACGAGGAGGAAGAAGAAACAGACTTAAGTATTGGGCCCAAATATTTTTTTTTTAATTTAACAAACAAGAAAAACAGAATACTAATTTATTTTGTTTTATTTTATAAAATTCAGGACTTTTTTACATATACTTTCATCTATTTTTTGTCTATTTTGATAAAATGATTTTTTTAACAAAATTATTCGTAGAGGAATCCAAATTGATTTGATTAAATCATTAATTTTCTTAAACTGATGTATTTTGAAGTAAATGGTAAATCCATCACCTAATTAAAATAGGAAAATAGTTCAGTCAAGGGCTTTTTGTTTCACCATGTGTCATTTTCATCCATCCACAATCAATCCAGATAATTCGTTTAAATTTTATGAGACTGTTTGTTTGTCTAGTTCATCTAGTTGTATCATCTAAATGGATCTTATGTTTTGTATATTTATCTCAATGTCCATCCCTATGAGTTTATCAAGCAAATTACTAAAATACTTTGTCTGGATTTAATCATATCTTTGATGTTAATTTTAACTATATCAACTTTTATTATTTAGTCTAAATATATGTACACTGAAAATATTTTAAAATTAGCATTTTGACATTCATAAATTATTATTTCGTATAGTTTAATAAAATTTTATTTAGAATTGTATTAAATTTTTACTACAATAATAACTGCTAATAAAAAAAAATTGATAAACATATACTTTAAAAACTTTAAAGTTTCAAACTAAAAGAGTGTTATAATAAACTGATTATAATTTTCAGATAAATATATCTAAAATTAGTTTGCATTTTTTTGTGGATAACGTGATTTTGATTTTTGACGGAAATTGTGGTTTTCTGGTTTTGGCCAGGAAAACACGATTTCTGGTTAGAGGCAGAAAAACATGATTTATGCTTTTCACCGAGAAACCATAATATTTTGATTGAAACGGAAAACGCAATTTTTTTTTATTTTGGCGGGAAAATCAATATTATGTTAGCAGAAAATCATTTTTCCGCCAAAATCAATATTATGTTTTCAAACGGAAAACACAATTTTTTTCTATGTTAGCAGAAAACATAATATTGATTTTGGCTGGAAAATGATTTTCTAGATTTACATGAAAACAAGATTTTTCGATTTTGACGGGAAAATAAGATTTTCAGTTATGGTTGAAAAAATGAGATTTTTCGGTTTGGGGGGGGAATCAGATTTTTTGTTTTAGCGAAAAATGAGATTTTTCAGTTTATCGGGAAGAAGATTTTTTGATTTTGGTGGGAAAATGCGGCAGAAAAATATATTTTGTATTTTTGGCAGAAAAAAAAAGTTTTTCACAGAATGAAAAATGAGTTTTTGCGGTTTCGATAGGAAAATGCATTTTCCAGTTTTGTCAATAAAGTGTATTTTTGTGATTTTGGCGGAAAATACATTTTTGTAGTCTTGATGGGAAAGTGCGTGTTTACGATTTTGGTGGAAAATGTATATTTGTGATTTTGGTGAAAAAAATATATTTTGTGATTTTGGCAGGAAAATGTGCCTCGTGAAAATGCGTCGCGAAAATGCATTTTAATGTTTTGGTGGAAAATGTGTGTCTGTGGTTTTGTCGTTTTCGTGAGTGACAAAATGATATTAGATTAGGTTTGAAATTTCTGAATTAAATCAGAGATATAATAGACATTAGACCATTTGATGAAACCATCTCCCTTCATCCAGATGGTTTAATTTGGATTAGTCAATTGTTTTTCAAAATTAAGTCTAAATTTTGGAAACTCTTATCTAGATGATTTGTACTTTTAATATTTAAACAAACAAAACTTTCATCTCCATTGAGATGAATCATCTAGATGATAAAAATAATCGTGTTTTGAAAACATGGGTTAAAATCTAGCATAGACATAAAATTCTGATGAAAAAAAAATGAAGTGTTTATTATATAAATTGATACGCCATGCTTCATATAAGATCGCAATCCCAAACTAACATTGACATACTGCATATATACGGTAAGAGTGTTGATATTTAATTCCTCTACGTTTTGATTGTTTTAGTTTTATTTTGAAGAACCGAAGTGTGTATTATCACAATCTCCAACATAAGAATGGGTTTTGAATGTTAACTAAAGATTGATCTATATGTCCGTGCGGATGTTAAATTTTACATTTTTATAAATTAATATTTTGTTTACATAATTAAAATTATATATTTTGTATCATTATATAATTAATTGAATATTTTTAGACCATATACATCAGAACTGAATCTAAATCAAATTGGATAATATGATTACTTTTAGTTATTTGGTTATTTTTAGTTTGGATTTAAAATACCCAAATCGAAACGGTTAATATTACTATTTCGGTGCAAATATCTGGTCATGTTTCGACTACATAAGTTTTTGAATATGTTCAAATTTTCATACATCAAAACCGAATCAATACAAATTTCATATTAAAACAAGACAATAAATAAAATGGTTACAATAAAAAGTGATTATTAACAAAAGATACTAAATGAAGTGATTATTTAGAAAAACCAATAAATAAAGTGATTAAAATCAATTAAAAGTGAAATGAAATCTGTAAACACTTAATATAATAAGATTTTACTTAATAAATAAAGAACAAAAATTTTAATTATGGGCCGAAGGTAATTTGGCCCATTCGGGTTCACGAAAAGAGCCAAACCCTAGCATATAAGCTAAACTTCTGACTGCTTTATCCCCTCTTTGCACCTCTTTTCTCTCTTCCCTTCGTTCCCCTCTACGGTCAGTCCGTTTCTTCTTTCTTTTATATTCTCAATAATTACATGTTCCAAGTCTCTTTTTTCGATCTATGATGTTTATTTGTACTTGATTGTTGTGATTACTACAGTTTTTTTATTGTTGTAATCTGTCTGTTCTTTTTCCTGTCGTTTCTTTTTTGTTTTCTTAGACCAGACCGTTTCTTAAGATCTGGTCTAAGAAATCATTTAAAGATGTAGCTTTGACACGATCTAAACATACTTCTTTATTGTAATCTTGATATTATAGAAGTAATAGTGTGAATCATGTTTTTTTATTGCCTAGGATATAACTGAGTTTATGAATACAAATAATTGTTACTGTATCTCTAATCGTTTTATTTTTCATTTGTTACTGTGATTACAGAGATTTTGTAGGTGTCAAGTAAAACTTATTCAAAATGGTAAGCCTTGTTGTTCATTATCTTTGAACTTTTTTCTTGTTTTTTTTTATTTCTTAAGCTGAAAATATATTATTTTTATAAACTTGCAGGTGAAGTTCACAGCTGATGAGCTTCGTAGGATTATGGACTACAAACACAACATCCGTAATATGTCCGTTATTGCCCATGTCGACCATGGTAACTCTCTCTTTATCCTTTTATTCTCAATTCAAAGCATTCTTTTTATGCTTTTAATTATTAACTGCTCTTTGATACAATTTTATTTAATTTTATCAAATAAAATTAAAAACAATTATTTCCTGATTATTTGAGCTAATATTCAATTTGTACTCTCTCGTCATCCTCTATTTTCTTTTCAAAGCATTATCTTTCAGCTTTAATTATTAACTGCTCTTTGATACAATTTTATTTAACTGTATCAAATAAAATTAAAAATAATGATTTTCTGATTCTTTGAGCTAATATTTAATTTGTATTCTCTTCATCCTTTTATTCTCAGTTCAAAGCATTATCCTTCATATTTAGTTATTTACTGTGTTATTTGAGCTAATATCTTATATTTATTTCTTGTCTGATAGGTAAATCCACTCTCACTGACTCCTTGGTTGCTGCTGCTGGAATCATTGCACAAGAAGTTGCTGGTGATGTTCGTATGACTGATACACGTGCTGATGAAGCTGAACGTGGTATCACTATCAAGTCCACTGGTATTTCTCTCTACTATGAGATGACTGATGCTTCCTTGAAGAGTTTCACTGGTGCCAGAGATGGAAACGAGTACCTTATCAATCTCATTGACTCTCCTGGCCACGTTGACTTCTCCTCTGAGGTCACTGCTGCTCTCCGTATCACAGATGGTGCTCTTGTGGTGGTTGACTGTATCGAGGGTGTCTGTGTTCAGACCGAGACTGTGCTTCGACAGGCTCTTGGTGAGAGGATTAGGCCTGTTCTGACTGTGAATAAGATGGACAGGTGTTTCCTTGAGCTTCAGGTTGATGGTGAGGAGGCTTACCAGACTTTCCAGAGGGTTATTGAGAATGCTAATGTCATCATGGCTACGTATGAGGATCCTCTTCTTGGTGATGTTCAGGTTTACCCTGAGAAAGGTACTGTGGCTTTCTCTGCTGGTCTACATGGATGGGCTTTCACACTTACAAACTTTGCTAAGATGTATGCTTCCAAGTTTGGTGTTGATGAGACTAAAATGATGGAGAGGCTTTGGGGTGAGAACTTCTTCGACCCTGCCACTAGGAAATGGAGCAGCAAAAACACTGGCTCCGCGACATGCAAACGTGGGTTTGTCCAGTTCTGTTACGAGCCCATCAAGCAAATCATTGCCACTTGCATGAACGACCAGAAGGATAAGTTGTGGCCTATGTTGCAGAAGCTTGGTGTCCAGATGAAGTCTGATGAGAAGGAGCTCGTGGGTAAGCCTTTGATGAAGCGTGTCATGCAGACATGGCTCCCTGCAAGTACTGCACTACTTGAGATGATGATCTTTCACCTTCCTTCTCCCCACACTGCACAGAGGTATCGTGTTGAGAATTTGTATGAAGGTCCACTCGATGATCAGTACGCCACTGCTATTAGAAACTGTGATCCTAACGGTCCTCTCATGCTCTACGTTTCTAAGATGATTCCCGCCTCAGACAAGGGTAGATTCTTTGCCTTTGGTCGTGTCTTTTCTGGTAAGGTTTCTACTGGTATGAAGGTAAGGATTATGGGTCCCAACTTTGTTCCTGGTGAGAAGAAAGACCTGTACGTCAAGAGTGTCCAGAGAACTGTCATCTGGATGGGTAAGAGGCAAGAGACTGTAGAAGATGTTCCCTGTGGTAACACTGTTGCTATGGTTGGTCTTGATCAGTTCATCACCAAGAATGCTACCTTAACCAATGAGAAAGAAGTTGATGCCCACCCTATCCGTGCAATGAAGTTTTCTGTCTCCCCTGTTGTCCGTGTTGCTGTTCAGTGCAAGGTGGCCTCTGACCTTCCAAAACTTGTTGAAGGACTCAAGAGGCTGGCCAAGTCAGACCCTATGGTTCTGTGCACACAGGAAGAGTCTGGTGAGCACATCGTTGCTGGTGCTGGAGAGCTCCATCTTGAGATTTGTCTCAAGGATCTTCAGGATGATTTTATGGGTGGTGCTGAGATTGTTAAGTCAGACCCTGTTGTCTCCTTCCGTGAGACTGTCCTTGAGAGATCCGTCCGTACTGTGATGAGCAAGTCTCCTAACAAGCATAACCGTCTCTACATGGAAGCAAGACCCTTGGAGGACGGTCTCGCAGAGGCGATTGATGAAGGCCGTATTGGTCCAAGAGATGACCCTAAGATCAGATCCAAGATCTTGGCAGAGGAGTTTGGTTGGGACAAGGATCTTGCAAAGAAGATCTGGGCCTTTGGACCTGAAACCACAGGGCCTAACATGGTTGTTGACATGTGTAAGGGAGTACAGTACTTGAATGAAATCAAGGATTCAGTTGTTGCTGGGTTCCAGTGGGCGTCTAAAGAAGGTCCTCTGTGTGATGAGAACATGAGAGGAATCTGCTTTGAGGTTTGTGACGTGGTGCTCCACTCTGATGCTATTCACAGAGGAGGTGGTCAGGTTATCCCAACAGCGAGGAGGGTTATCTACGCCGCACAGATCACTGCCAAGCCGAGATTGTTGGAGCCGGTTTACATGGTGGAGATCCAAGCACCAGAGGGAGCTCTTGGAGGAATCTACAGTGTGCTGAATCAGAAGCGTGGACACGTGTTTGAAGAGATGCAGAGGCCAGGAACACCGTTGTACAACATCAAGGCGTACTTGCCGGTGGTGGAGTCATTTGGATTCTCGAGTCAGCTTAGGGCAGCAACCTCAGGACAGGCTTTCCCTCAGTGTGTGTTTGATCATTGGGAGATGATGTCATCTGATCCTCTTGAGGCAGGATCGCAAGCTTCAACGCTGGTTACTGACATCAGGAGGAGGAAGGGTATGAAGGAGCAGATGACTCCATTGTCTGACTTCGAAGACAAGCTATAAGCAGCTGCAGCTCTCCTCTTTTATCTCACTCTGATACTCTTGGTCACTTTTGACCTCTCTTTGCTGTATTTGGTCTTGTTTTACTATTTTGGTATTAAGATGGATTTAATCTCTCGCCATCCTCTCAATGTTTTTTACCTTTAGTTGAGAACTGCGTTATCTATGTGTTCGCATATATTTTACTCTTGCACTCTTTTCTTCTGTTTTGTATTAGATTATTTACATTCATATCTGCTATCTGGATGCTTGAAATGGTTGTATCCAATGCCAAACCCTATGGTTGATTCTTACATGGGAATATAGATGTCATAGGTTATTGTTATGTTTCAAAGATTTTGTGATTTTGTTACTGGAAACGTTGAACACGGTAAACAGTGAGATTGGACAATTAAGAATACACGTCCCTTAAGTAGCTGTGCATTCAATGTGGTTGTAACAGTAGAAAAGAATAGATGCATATGCTCTCCATCCACATGATTCACCATTATGGTGAAACAAACAGTCCCATATGAAGCAAAGCTACAAGTAAGCAAAAAACATCATTTTGATTATAGATTTGCGTTTTTTACAGAAAATGCAATTCCTAGACTTACTCATTGACACAGAGCATCGAATTGTCTTACAAAATTCAACATATAATCTGTTGTGGGCTATATTCAGTCTCTTTTATACTTTCCTTCCTCCTCACCTAATCTATTTCTGCTTTATCTAAAGTCCTCAGCTACAAAATCCTATTGTTGTCTAGAATGTTAACTATTTACATTTCTCGTGATGATTCTCCTCCTAGGTTTCCATTATTCGATGTCCTTTTCTTCATCTAAACTACTGTTATTGCCGCCGTCACTGCTTCTGGAGTTGTCAGGTTCGCCACCTTGCGCTCCTAAGTTCTTGTTTCCTTCACAGAGCTTCGGTTTTTTCTTACACTGCTCTTGCTCATCTACTCTAAAACGGCATCTCTTCTCCCCTCCCTTCACGGAGTCTTCTGTCTGTTTCTGTTGAGGAGTTTTATCGTCTCCATCATCCTCATAATCAACCAACCGTCCAGACCTATGATTAATAAGAAAGCAGCAAGCAGATCCGTTAACCAACCCTCTACTTGTTGCCTGTGACACACCTTCTGCGAATTTCTTTCTATCAAGAGAGGGTAAAGAGAAAAAAAAAAAATACCTTGCAGCTTCTTCACTGGAATTAGGGATATTAGCTTCTTCTTTCTGTGTACTAGAAGCAGAAGCTGACTTCCCATCATCGCTGTCAATAAAACGTATTGAGAAAAGGTCAAGAGAAAAGGAAAAGTAATAATCCATCAATGTTTTGAACACTCTATGCACCTGTTTCCTCTCATATCAACTGGATCAGTGGTGCTCTTTGGTCCCCAACTTTTTATGCACTGAAGACACATTACATTGTTAAAACAAAGAATACTGTATGTAGGAAAATTTTCCAATGTAGAAGTTAGATCGAAGAGTGATACCGGCTCATTTTTTAAAGCATGGATGGAGGTCTGGTGTTCAAATGGAGCCAGCTGGTCCCAAAATGTATCAACTACGTATTTGAGCAGCACATTTGCATTTGCCTGCACACAAAAAAAAAAACTGTGATATGTACGGAGGAACACCCGTAAGAAACAAATGGAAAAGAGGATGAAAAAAAATAGAAACCTTGCGTATATGCTCAAGAAGCTCCAAGATAGAAGAAATCAGCAAATCGTCATGATTACCACCGGCAACAAAAACATCTATGATCGGTTTCAGCAAGTTGTTCTTAACAACGTAACTCTGGACATTATCATCCTGAAGTAGAACAATTATTTATTAGAACTTGCATAGCACTTATAGTCATCTTCGAAGCTTTTGTAGCATGTGACGCTGAACTACAACATACCAAAGTAATTTAATGTAATGACTTCACTACATGTTTACAGGAACCAAATTTTTAATACAAAGAAAAACATCTGAACTTCACAATTTCAACTAATTTAGATAACCAACTTTCATCTTGTCAGAATCCTTCTCATATGAGTATAATAAAAAAAATGCTGAGCGAAGACTCAAGACTACTTACAAGGACAGAGAGGAGAGTGCGAAAAAATCGAACAGCCGCAGCGACTATGTGCTTCTCCTTTCTTCGTGTAAGAAACAAAACCTTTTCTATCACATTTTGAAGGAGAAAACTGCACGTCGCAGACAAGAAAAGAAAAAACGCACAAGAATATTAGATAGTTACTATAGTATAGGTAAAACAGTAAAAATGATAATCATGATAAAAGGTTACCTTATCCTTGAAGGATTCTGTTGAACGCAAAAGCACAGCAATTCACAAATGTTCAATATGATGCCAACTCTTCTGGATGCACTTTCAGATGTATCGCCAGGCCCTTCAGAACACGAGGCAGTTATGAAATCAACTAACTCAGGTACATGCTTTTCACAGAAAATATCCATAATTTTCGTTCCCTACAAGCAATGATAAAAAAGTTACCAAAGAATTCTGTTTAATGAAAAGCAAGATGTCTTGTATTACCAAGAGACCAAGAAGGTAAAGAAAGTAAGAAAAAATAAAGTATGCACCTGAGCTCCACCAGAAAGTGCATTTGAAGCCAATAAAGCTCGAAAAAATTCTAGCATCGTATTACCAAAATCTTCCATCAGTTCCTTAACCTATCACAGATAATGAGAATCAATTTCATAACAGGGAACAGCCTCGCAGCCAGAACGAAAAACAATCCAAAAGAGAACAAGATTTTAAGAAAAACTACCAAGAGACCAAGAAGGGGAGTTTCCGGTTTAACAAGATAGGAGCGTAAGAGGTTGAGATCTGGAGTCAAGATGAGGATGTCTAGCCTGCATTCATTATGTTTTTCCTCAAAAACCCATCAGATGAGACCGAGGGGATAAGAAAATGATAACTAAAGAATCAAGACCTATATATCATGTATAATTAGATAAAGGTGATAATATACCCGGTTAATAAGAGTTGCTTTTCTGGAATCTGCAAGACTTCTGCTATGGTGTCAAAAATTCCTTCATTGATAAGTTCCCTACAAGATAATAAATTAGACACAAATCTGATGACTCTCAAAAGCACTGAGGTTATAATTCCTTCATTGATGCTATCCACATGATCAGTTTCAGCAGACTAATTATCAGTACCCATAGATTTCGTTTTCGAAAATTACATACGTAAAGAGGCGTAGCTGCAGCTCCATTTCAAGGCTCTTGCTTAGACTACAAAACTCGTGCAAGAAATGTACCTATATTTGGAGAGAGAGAAAAAACACATCAACTACTATTAGCCGACCTATACCTAACTCACGCAAGATCATCTACTATCAGGCTAGACAGGAATTGCTCTAGTACAATACATCAACGAAATTCCTATTAATGGCTGAAAGGCGTAGAGACACAACGATTTTGAACTCTCTATCGACGAATCTTACTGACAGGGGCCTATTTAAGGATTGGAACTAGCACAACCTTTTTCATACCGTAATCCACGAATTAAAAAATTAACGCCTCACGATTCCAGGACATACCAAGTCAATCTTGGATTCAACAGATGTGGAAGGTGACCGTAACTTTGCAAATAACTCTTGAAAGAAGGTGTTGTCATCTTTCAGCGATGTAACAATCTGAAAATAATGGGTACATGCATATTGCATTTCTGATTGATTATATTATATACATTCTGATACATACTATAAATTTGAGGATGTTTATTTCGATGACTTACAGTAGCTTTGTTTGCTTTGATTATGGAACTTAGGCTTTCAGCTGTATCATCATCATCATCATCTACTACTCTAGTCAAAATAACATCCTGTAAGAAATGAGAGAAGTGAGAATTTTTCTGAAGAACAAAATGTTTTCAGAAGAGTTCATGGGACTGAACCTTCAGATAACCAATTCTGTATGTTTGGTGTATCTTCGACAAGACCATGGGATTCTTAATTGGTATGGCCTGCCAACAATAATGGGGTTTAATAACGATATTGTCAACTCTCAAACTTTTCCAAATAATTTACAAGCTTAAGGTCAAGAATAACACACGAGAACATTGCATTACCTCCTTAAAAACAACATGCTCTCTCAGATCCTTCCGGTAATGTAGAGGCTGCGGAACATCGGGATCATCTGTGAGGAGAAAATTACGACATTTAATATGTTTTTAAAATTCTATGCAATATATACTCAACAGCTACATATAATTGGTGTCCTTTGTAGTCACTGAAAATTAAGATCATTAACGTTCGACCACAGGCATTAAGCTTACACTCAAGGCACCCAATCGTTTTCATTATTAGGTTATCCCCTAAGATTTTCTCCAGGATCTCATCACTGTCGAAAAAAACTGCACAAGAATAGATAAAAATAAAAAAGCTTATCACATAAGAGTTACTAATTCGAGTGAGAAAGAAACGATGTTGAGATGTATGTGAATACTAACTGATGCATTTGACAATTTTGAATATCATGTGAAGGCAATCAATTTTTTCCAAATCCTCGCACATATCAAATACGTTCATCAAATTGTCAAAGAAATTAACCTGCATCGATTATCAGGAAAGAAAGCAGGTTAAGCAAAATCTCTTGCCCAAAAAAGTAGAGCTTTGGAAGACACAAATACTTACATCTTTCAACATCTGATCGGATAGCCCCATCTCATCTTCAACGTCACATTCAGTAACAATCTGCAGGGAGGACGGAAACAAATACTTGAAATTATCGAACACGGTAGGGGCCTAGAATGTCAATTTAGGCACAGCTTAACAAAAGAAAACTTCACAGATAGAGAACACATAGTTTCACACACACTGACGGCATGGTTAAAGAAGATAACATACAATTGTAGGTCTGGGAGATGCAGATAATTACAAGAAAATTTTAAAAAATCAGTAGGCATTCGAAGGTAATCAAGCGAAAAATAAAAAAAATAGAGTCTCAACCCTTGCAATAGATATTACAATTAGGGCTGTCTTGTTGCAGTTGTCAAAACCAATGAGAAAGGTAAAGAAGAGCAAAGAATCTAAACTGACCACAACACAAACAAAGCACAAGATGAGTACTATCTTAGAACCTCGAGTATTTTGGGAAGATTAGAAATGTCGACATCAGGAAGCTCCCTCGGCTCACTGTTCACTGTTCAAGCAAAGATGATATTATTGTGAAATACAAAATCCGTGACAGATGCATAAAAACATACATGAAGAAAATATGCCAAGAAAACAGTCAGAAGTTTCATTTATTTTCTAAAGTCCAAATTTTCACAGATGGCAAATGAGAAATTTTGCATCAAATCTGATAACTCAGACTTCAAACTCAGACTTATGACACATATGACCGAATAGATATGATATAGTAAGAAAATGATAAAGCATGAGTTATACAAAGAAGAAGAAAATCAGACTAGTAACAAGAGTTTAACAAATACTTATATATACGGGAAGGAAAAAACTCTTACATTTTAGAGAACTGAAATGTAGATTCCGTTGCGTAGTGTATATATGATTCCTGAATAGCATAATGATCTTTGAAATGGAACCTCATCCAAAAGAAAACAACAGAAATGTTTTTGTCACTTACCATACATGAGAGCATCCCGCAGTCTCTTGAAAACTCAAAGCCAACTCTGTTGAGCCCTCTGGTTCTCTCCATGAGATAATACTGTCTGTACATTGATACAGGTATCAGTTAACGAATAGTTAACAAAACCACAATATAGAATAAGGCTACCTTCTTGCTTCTTGTAGATATCATCAGTGCTGATCCGGTGTACAAGCAATGTCTCGTTATCAATTTCGTCAATCACATATAGACCAAGCTCTTCAGATCTCTGCAGTGTATATCGTTTCCATTAAGCTACAAGTGTTTTACACATGCAGAATGCTAAGAGACAAGTATGGAGATATAGAAGAAACCTCCACATAGTCCAAACTGATGAATCCAGTTCCTCGGTCATCCCATTTACCATCTCCTTCCAAACAATAAACCTTCACTCTCTGAACAATAGCAACAAGTATGAGACTGATACTGTTCCAACTTCCTCTGAATGCACATTTGCTATAAGTATTAGATTCTCAGAAATTGCGAATCAAATCTACAGAACGCAAATCCAGTGAATATCATCTTCGAAATCCTCACAGTTCAATAGTAGATTTGATTCGCTATTTCTTCATAACTACCAACACAATCGCAATCGCTGCGTGACTACGACATAGCTAAGAATCGAAGAACCAAGAAAAGCCAATACGTAATAGCTAATCACGAATCTACGAGCACACACACTCGATTCTCATATCTCAGTTAACGAACGAAACGAAAGAAGATGAGCAAAGTAACAAAGGAAGAGAGCAATACCTGCGTCGAAGTAGTGTTGGATTGCGCGTTTCCCGGGGCGGCCATGGCTACCGGCTTTCCCCCGCCGTAGATCGCGAATCGAGCCGGGGAAGTCGGAACGGTGGCGAAAATTAGGGTTCTTGGAGTATAAGAGGGAGAAGAACGAGGCGGGAGATTCAGTTTGTTGAGGAGCGAGAGAGAGAATCAACAGAAACTTGTAACTGCCTGTTTGACGAAACGTTGACCAAAGAAAACGCTTCTTCTCTTGATAATTTCTATACCCATTACATAACAGGCCTATTCTAGTTAATGGGAGGAAGAGGGTATATAGGCTTTTATAATTGAGCCCGTTTTCTAATACGCCCATTAGTGTTTTTTTTTTTTTTTTTTTTTTGAAAAAGGGCTTACCCCCCTCCTATTAGTGTTTTCAACAATCAAACTCGATTCAATTCAAGAGAGTGACCCACACATCCTTGCGGATATTAAATTTTACATTTTTATAAACTAATATGTTTTTTATAATTAAAGTTATATATTTTATATATATCACTATATAATTAATTTAATATTTTTAAATCTTATACATCAGAACTGATATAGTTACTTTTGTTTATTTAATTATTTTTAGTTTGGATTCAAAATATCCGAAACCAGTTAAAATAATTATTTTTGGTACAAATATCCAAACATATCTCGAATACAGTAGTTTTTTTGATATTTTAAAATTTGCATACATCAAAACTAAATCCATATAAATTTTATATTCATGCTTGGAAATAAATGACATGATTACAATAATTGAAGTTATTTAGAAAAAACAATAAATAAAGTATATTTAGAAAAGAAAATAAATGAAGTGAATATAAATATTAAAAATAGAATGAAAATCTGAAGAAAAATTATTTAAAATAGACAAATATTATTTTGTACACATATTTTAATAGAATAGATAGCACCATATATTAATTTTGAGAAGCAAGCTTCGAAACAATCTTTCATTTTGTAAATAATTTATGAGAATCATGTGATGTGGTTCATTTACTATACTACTATCTTTTTCTAAAATTTGTATTCATTTTCTTTTTACTTTTCATTTGGTTTGTATATTCTGTTTAAATCTTCCATTAATCAGCATAAATTATTTGTTAACATATGAGTAAACCTTTCAAGAATAACTGAATAAATCCTCTTAGTGATTTAATTCTCTTTTTCTTTTAGTTTTTTTTTTACTTAATTTGTATTGTTTTGAATTGTTCTTGCTAACTTATAAATATCATATATAACAAACCACGTTAGGTACAGTGGTTTATGGATCCAATGTAACTTTGTCTAGACCCAGGTTCGAGCCTCCCCCAACATTTTTCAAACATTTATTATTTTATTCAAAAAAAAAATATATAAATATCATATATATAGATTATGACGTATCGTGTAAAAAGAGGACACCATCAAATAATTTAGGATCGGATTTGTTTGAAAGCAATGACCATGCAACCGATGTTTACCCAAACGACAAATCATTTTGATGTTCTTATGGATTGGATCAAAGTTTAAGATTTGTAATCAGATTAGGCTTACCTCGGGCCCAGCCTTAGCATTATCTCTTTTGTCTTTCAATTCTTTATTTCCTAAGAATTGTATTAAACTATTTTTCAGCTTCCTAATATCGAAAATCGAAGTGTGGGGTGGACATACCTTCTACAGATAATTCATAAATGTCAACACCGATCAGTATTATTCGTTTTGTAAACTCTAACTTAGTATATGATCTCAAAGTTTTTAGAGAAACTACAATTTTGATACATATGAAAGATAAATATAGAGATAATATGATTAAATGCGATGAGTTGTGTGGATAGAGTGTAACACAATCCGAAAAAAGGAATGAGTAGTTAAGATAGAGACATAGAACTGTGTAATATCATTGGAAGGTTGGAAACAAGAAGACGCATTCTTGCATCAAAGTCACGTTACGTTGCCAATTTAATCAACACATTAATTATATACAATAATATATGCGAGGATGTAGATATGAAGAGATGTGCATGCATATACGAGTATGTGAACAGGGGAATGCATAGAAACAGATATTGTTAGTTGGCAGTGGCTCCAAGCAAACCACAAACCTTTTTTATCCTGAAACTATCTTTTTCTTTTTCTGTTATTTTGTGATTCTCATATATATTATCATAAATTTATTTCAACTTGTATAAGTTTGTCTATATATATTATTCATTCATCATTAATGGCTACTGTTTGTGTATGGATAAAGATGAGTTGTATATCCGCCAAATCTAGTCATCTAGAGTATATTGTTCGTTGCATATCATGTAACATGCATCAATCAATAATTCATATTAGCTGCGGTTTTAAACCGAATCGATCAAGCCGAACCAAACCAAAATATTTGGTTCGGTTATGGTCTTGATTTTGGTTTGGTTCAGAATGATTTTCAAAATTAATTCGGTTTTTGGTTTAGTTTGGTTCGGTTTTTAATTTTTTTTTATATGAAAAAAATATGAAAACCGAAAATATCCAAAAATAACCAAAAACCCAAATCGAATTATCCGAATTTAACTAAACATAACCGAATTTAACCAAAAATGTCTTATTTTTTATAAAATTATACCAAAATCTACCTGAAATAAAAAAAATTGATTAATTCCGAAATTAAAGTTAAAACCAAACCAAACCGAAGAGATTTTATTATTGGTTTACTTCGGTAAAATTATGGTTGAGCCGAATAAACCAAAATCGAAATAAACCGAATTATCCGAACTCGCAGGGCTAATCTGTATTGAGTTTCGAACTATTAACTTCTATATGTAAGTATGTAACCACCGAATGAATTACTGGATTTGAAAAAGATTACTCTCCTCAAACATATTTTTATATATGGCGGCCATATACTGTATGTATTGGATGGTCCGATTTATTCAAAATGTGTTTTTTACTCGTTAGTATAAGTTTCCTAATCTTTTTCTTGGTATATATTTTGGCCAGTCTGAAACGTAAGATATGAACGAGAGTCATTTAAGATGAGCTAGATACGAATCCGTCTTGGGACTATTTTCTGAAAGAATATGATTTGTTTGGGTGGATTAGCACGAACTGACGTGGATTGCTATGCTGACATGGCAAATAAATGTTTTAATTCAATTAACAGAGAAGGAAGTTAACGGAAACGGACCCATCGAATCATATGAATTCTCTTTTATTTTATTTTTACTAGTTCTTATAGTATTCAAAACATTATAATATAATCCATAAAGTAAAACGGCCACTCACATCACCCAGTAACCAATTTAGATATATACACACATTTTTTTTGGTAAAATATATACACACATTGACATACATATATGATTAGAACCGTATTCTTGGTTCTTTTGGTAAATATGTACGACGTATGCGGCATACATTTTATCTGCTAGAAAATAATCAAACACTTTTTCCTTAAAAAGCACTTATTTATATGCTTTTGTTGAGATAATCGTGATGGCCCTTTTACCTTTTAGAATATACAGAGCTTTTTTTTTTTTTTTGATCATAAAATATACAGAGCTTTATTTACTTCCTTTTTTACTGAAGCTTTATTTACATGTATTAATTGCTAAGATAATAATAAAACACTTTCCTTAAAAACAACACTTATTTATATTCTTTTGTTGAAGATAACTGTGACAATGTTTCGATTTCAGATTACTGTAGGAGTGGACAAAATTTTGATTCGATGTGTTATCCTATTTGATTCGAACTAAAAATAGATATACGTAACTCTACGAAGTAAATAAAATATTAAAATAAAATATCCCTAAGAAAAAAGTAAACCACAAATATTAACATTTTTAGAAACAGATATCTGATCTGATACGTCATATACATATATGTAAATAAGAATATATAAAATTTATATAAATATTTTATTTTCTATAACTTTTACAAGATTTTTATTTATTCAATTTATTATATTAGTTATTAGAATTTGAAAAATTAAATAAATATTTATTTTGGTTAGAAAATATCATTATTTTATATGATTTTGGATTTTTTTATTTATTTTAAAATTTTATTTTATTTTAATTTTACGGGTCAAATCAGATATCTGATAGAAAATCTAAAATTTTCAGATATTCGAAACAAGGAATATTTGGGTGGTTAAGGATCGAAACGAATCGGATAATTGATTATTCAGGAGAAACAAATCACTAATACCTTCAGATACCCAGATATTCGATCAGTACATGCGTAATCCACCTTTTAGAATAGATATATTGACCTTTATTTACTTTCTTATTTACATGTATTAATTGCTAAATCATGGGTTACCTTTTTTGTTCTGTTGAGAGAGCTTAATCATCTATTGTCGTGAGGTGTGATTTGATATATCGCCGTCCAACAGTTTTATCACCTACCGGTGCATTTTCTTAATATACTTTATAGTTTTTTATTCATTTCTCCATCATTTCATGTTTATGCGTTTTGTTAACTAGAAACTTTGGTACGTCGTTAAACTATAATTTCATTGGAATTTATAATCCACAATCAAGTTCTAATCAGTGTTTGTGCATTTTGTTTTTTAAAAAAAAGTATTTATACCTGTAGTTTCTCCATGCAGAAAGAAGCCAAACTCCTGATTTGTAAATTGTTCATTTAGACAAAAAGTATTAACTGCTACTTCTGGAAGAAAATAAAATAACCAAAGTAAAATGAAGCTTGAAGACTCACGAGAGAGTGTTTTTTGTTGGCCATCACGTGTGTGTGAAGCTTTTTTGGTTGCTCAGACCACTTGTGAACCCTATACACAGTTAAAATCATTCCACCAATCCCATTTCAGATTCCTTTTTCAGTATTTATTTTCAGAAGTTGTTAAACCTTAAAACATAAGTCATTTGTATTTAACCAAGTTTTTTTTTGCCGTAGCACGTAAACCAACGTGTGCGGTACGTTGTTTTGACTCATTAGGTAAAAATATAACGAATATTTTGGGGGTGAAATAGTTCAAAGCAAAAAAATAGTATACAAATACGGTAAGCACATTAATATATTAAAGGAGAAGTACAATACTCTCCATTACTTTATCAAATAAAACTCTCCATTTCGTATATCTTATGTCTATGTTTATAAAGAAACTATATATCATATGTTAATATCATTTCCTATCCTCTTTAAACTATATATCATATATTCATAAATTAATACTACAATGATTAAGACGTAACGTTAAAGCAAATATTGGGTAACTTATATATAGGAAAACAACATATTAGCCTGTCTACACTAAACCTGTTTAAATACGCAAAAAAAAAAAAACAAAAATCATCAAACGAGCAACTCTATACAGAAATATTGATGCAATTCGAATTACAACTTGGTACACATTGATTAAAATTTGATTATAAATCATTTTAAATACATGTTTAAAATAATACGAATTGACTATTAGATGGGTCAATTTTTATTATTTAATTGACCAGTGTCTAAAATGTTCAACTTCAAAGGGAAGTTGAAGTAAAGAAACCAATAAGGCAATAATCAATAACAATCCGGAAAGAGAAGTGTGGGCAACATGACTAGATGCTGAATGACTTTTATTTGGTGGAGAGTCGGCACCCGTGACAACCTTCTCTGTCTGTCTCTCAGCTTCTTCTTTTTTTAGGTTTTACGTTTCATTTTCATTTTTTTTATACATATAACTAAATGTGTATACGTTTCTATATGCATTGCTATGATATTTTTCTTTCTAGTTAAATATTGTCATCGTTTCGTGTGACCATGACATTGTTTGTGTGGCTTTTGTTCCCATGCCGGCCTATGCAACAAATCGTATGTATATAATATTACGTGCTACTACCAACCTTTACTTTTCCACTGGAGTGGAACAATTCTTTTCATAGATTTTAACAAACTAATTCATTAACAAACCACTGATAGTGTATCCCAAGAGAGTTCGGAATGTTACTTGGCCAAATGAGCTACCGATAATATATAGCTGTTAATTTATAAAATGTTACATATTAAACAAATAGTACTTTTATATAGATACTAAAACATCCAGCTGAGGTGATAAAGAAGCTCCAGCTCGAGTTTTCGCTATGGGTTCGAATAGCATTCACCACTCATGGACACTCTAAATAGCGTCAATAATATACACAGTTTTGTATGCGTATAGTCCGATCAATAATATACATAGTTTTAGTTACTTTTTTTTGTCAACAGTTTTAGTTTATTTGGTAGAAAATGGCTGATAAAATAAGAGTATTAAATTTAAAGTCACTTGTAACTTCTAAGCTTATAATGGTATGGTAATTATTGGAGGATGTTTATCCTTCCAAATTAAATTAAACCACATGACTATGACAATATTCTTTTATTAAAATTTAAATATTACTAACATAAGAATCATAGTCTAAATGGTGCCCTTACTACATATTCTTCCACTAATAACCGTAATAAAATCACTGAATATAGGTACAAATTAATGTGAGATATTTATAAAATTATCTCTATAATATTATTTGAGAAGTCAATTTCCTACGTGTCGCGCTCACGTTAACTCTTACGATGGTTGATTACATAGATATCCTTAATGATTTGTTAGATGTTAAGATTATTATTTTTTTATTTATTTTTTTTACCTTTTTCCAAATAACATATATAATAAAAAGGAAATATTTCTAAAATTTCAAAACAAATTTTAAAAACGAAATATATGTATATAATATGACTTTATTAAAACGGAAAGTTCACAAAATAGCAATACCCCATTAATATATATTTTAAAATAACATAAATTATATTTTCAAAATAATAAAAATATATATGTTCATGAACATCTAAAAACTTATCAGTTGCACTTTATTTTCTAATATTTTTTAGAAATCAACATATAATTTGATAAATATTATGAAAATACATGTATATTTAAGCGATAACTAAACCTAATTGATTTGACTTAACTAAAATAAATAGTAAATAAATATTATGAAAATACATGTATATTTAAGCGATAAATAAAACTAATTTGATTTGACTTAACTAAAATAAAAAGTAATTATTCTTCAATTTTAATTTACAAATATATGATTTTCAATATACTCACAAAATGAATGACTCTGCTAATCTAATTTATATAAATTAACCAACTAACTACAATAAGAACATATAATTTTATAATAATAATAATAATATTAATAATCTATTTAGTTTTATACATATAAACTAGAGGTTGACCCAAAGCATATTAAAAAGAAAAGGAAAATATTAACCAATTACAATTTAATTCTTTTTAGAATTTATATATATGCATGCAACTTCAAAATATTATCATTATATTCATTTATGTAATTTTGAATTAAACACTTCAGCTTATTATTTATTTCATTTTAAGCACAATATATATATATATTAAGTTATACATAATCTAACTATAATATATTTACATATCTAAGAATATACTTACATATATAAAGATAATAACCATCCGAAATAAAAATAAGAAAATTAATAAAAGTTTTATTATATTTAGAATAAAAAATATTATAGCTGAATTCAAAAAATAAATATTATCTAATATACCAAATTGATAACCAAACCGACTATTGATAAAAAAAATAATTAAACCGGTAATAATATATCCAAACTCATATGTATAATTAGAATAATATAATATTTATTAATATAAATTATACATATAAACTGATTAAAAACTAAAACTAAATACCAATCAATTATTTATTTCATTTAAGCACAATATATATTAAGTTATACACAATTTAACTATCATATATTTACATATCTAAAAATATAGTTACATAAAGACAATAACCAACCGAAATGAAAATAAAGAAATTAATCAAAGTTTTATTATATTTAGAATAAAAGATATTATAGCTGAATTCGAAAAATAGATATTATCCAATATACCAAATTGATAACCAAACCAACTATTGATCCGGAAAATAATTACACCGACAATAATATATCCAAAGTCATATGTATAATTAGAATAATATAATACTTATTAATATAAATTATACATATTAATTGATTCAAAACTAAAACTAAATACCAGTCAATTATTATAAAATTTTACTTTTATGAATATTTATGCACGGGAAAATCACCTAGTCTATTAGTATTTTGGTAGTAAATAAACGTACATATGTCGTAAATTTGACAAAGAGTGAAAATATTATGATTATCACCTACCATTGCCTTAGCGATTATATTGCTGTATTGGCTGTAGCAGTAGCAGTAGCGAATTGCTTGACTGTGGTGGCAGACGGATCCAAGAGCATGCATGGAGATGACGGTACATAATACAGTGGATGTTGAGATAGAAGATTAAACAAATTAGGAAAGAGCAACAAAAAAAAATTAAAACCTTCATGTTATATATAGTCAAAAGTTCATTTATATAATTTTATATATTCTTTTAAAATAAATAAAAGTAAAATTTAAATAAATAATCAATTAATTTTTGGTCTATGTGTATATGAACTCAGCCATAATTTTTTTTTCAATCGAGCATGTTCTTCTGACTACCAATGTGATATCTTTACGCTAGAACGAAATTATAGTGAGATATTATGGCTTATGAAATTACAATTCTATCATCAAAACGAGTATTGTTCTAGCTAGTATTGTATATATGTGGTGACGGAGAAAACGTAGAAATTATGTATAAGACATGAAAAAGCTAATTGACACTTTAAAAAAGGACAACAAACTATTAAATATTTGTTTTTAAATGATTTTACCAATAAGAAATGAGAAGTCTGAGATATATATCTCTTTTCCGTAACCTGACCAACTTGATTGTTTTATTTTATCTTTATCTTATTCTTGTTACAAGAGTCGCTCATCCCTTTGTCACCAATTTCGCCAAAGAAACTTCTCTATAAATCCCCCATTCACTTTCTTTCACATGAAAACTAAAAACACAAACATCACAAGTTATACATATAAATACACACATACACAACACAGTAGATATAAGATGTCTTGTAATAATAATTCATTATTAAGCGGCAACAAAGTCGTAGTAATACTTGTATTCATCTTATGTTTGGTTCACTCATCAGAGTCACTACGGCCATTGTTTGCATGCGACCCAGCAAATGGGTTAACCCGAACACTCCGGTTCTGTCGCGTCAATGTACCAGTCCACAAGAGGGTTCAAGACTTGATCGGACGGCTCACGTTGCAGGAGAAGATCCGCCTCCTTGTCAATAATGCCGCCGCTGTGCCACGCCTAGGTATTGGAGGCTATGAGTGGTGGTCCGAGGCTCTCCACGGTGTTTCTGACGTTGGTCCCGGTGCTAAGTTTGGTGGTGCTTTTCCCGGTGCCACCAGCTTCCCTCAGGTCATCACCACTGCAGCTTCTTTCAACCAGTCTCTATGGGAAGAGATCGGACGGGTGAGTATAAATTTGACATATTATGCTAATTAAACAATATACATTTTTTTAAAAAAATGAGAATTCTAGTTTTTTCAAAAACGTTGAGAATTTTGTGATTTATTTACGTAAAAAACGACATCGACAATTCGACATCAACATCGTAGCGGTCAGTGCAGTAGAGTTTGATTTAGCGGATATGTTTATATATTTATTTATTTCTTTGAATTTTATAATTCACATGTTTGTTATCTGACTACGACATGAGTCTATCGAATAAGTCAGACAGGTAGAAAAAAAAACATAAATCAATAAAAATATGTAGTTCTTGTATTAATAAAAACGATGATAACCAGCGAATTATAAATCTTTTGTTTATTGTTTCTTTCTTTCAGTATATTAGTAAACAAAGGTGTATATATGGAAAAATATATTAATTAGAATTATCATGATTTTAAAATAAATAAAAGGTGGTGTCCGATGAGGCAAGAGCTATGTACAATGGAGGCGTGGCCGGCTTGACGTATTGGAGCCCAAATGTGAATATACTGAGGGACCCACGGTGGGGTCGAGGCCAGGAAACTCCCGGAGAAGATCCTGTTGTCGCCGGAAAATACGCCGCCAGCTACGTCAGAGGACTTCAGGGCAACGGCGCCGGTAACCGCCTCAAAGTCGCCGCATGTTGCAAACATTACACTGCTTATGATCTTGATAATTGGAATGGCGTCGACCGTTTTCATTTCAACGCCAAGGTATAAAAATCTTATACACATTCATATCTATATTATATATTTATGTGTGTATATGAAGTTTTTGTTTATTTTAAATTTTACTTTTTTCAACTGCATGTTTATTTTAAATAAATATTTTCAAATAAAAAAATGTAAAAAACTTTGAACACATATATAATTGCCTAGATGTTGTATATATTTAACTTTTCTATTGGTCGAAGAATGCCAATTACTTCTTAATATATAAGATATTATAAATTTAAAATTTTGTGGGAATAGAAGAGAACCCGTGAGTTTCTGTTTTATTGTTACATCTTAAAAGAATTTTAATTTAAGATTTTTTCATATTTCTGTGATGTTTTCAAAAAATGAAAAAGAGAACAAAATAGTGGATTTTCTTGATGAAACATGTAGATTTACGTTCTAAAATTAGAAAGCTCTATTTATATCGTTTTCTGTTATTTAAAGCTCCAAGTAACCACTTGGATGCGACAGGATTCGTTTTCTTGGAAGGCTTATCGTCTTTTATCTCGTTTCATTATCAATTCGTTACATTCAGAAAATAACTCATATCTAGATATGTTTCAGTCTCTAGTTAATTATAGTTCCGTAGAATGTGCGTCACTTCGTTATCTTGCAAAAGACTTTTCATCCAATTAAAATGAAATTTATTATAAAGTATGCAAAATGTGTGTATATATATGGTAATATGCATGCGTGTCACAATCAGACAAACAAAACACTGACCTAACATTATATACCAGCTAAGCCAATAAGCTACGTGACTTTCAGTGATGTGGCATATGTATAGTCGTATGTTGTTGTTGTGGTGGAGAATCTTATCCTTATTGGTCATGTGGACCAACTAGGACCAACCGCATTGCCTATTATCTTCTTTTAAACATATCATAACAATAGCAAAGATTCGTTTCTCATACATACTATTTTCAAACCATAATAATCTAACAGAAAACCCATGAATAATGTGTATAATAATTCAAGAGATATAGTATGTTTAGATAGCTAATGGGTTTAATTATTTAATAAGTTTTATGATGTGTATAGGTCACCAAACAAGATTTAGAGGACACATACAATGTGCCATTCAAATCCTGTGTTTACGAGGGAAAAGTCGCAAGTGTTATGTGTTCTTACAATCAAGTCAATGGAAAGCCAACATGTGCTGATGAAAATCTATTAAAGAACACTATTCGTGGTCAATGGCGTCTCAATGGGTAAGATTAAAAGTCATCATAATCAACAGTTCATATTCATTTTACCCCTTTCTCATACATCAGCTTAATGTCAATGCATGCAGATACATTGTATCAGACTGTGACTCTGTAGATGTTTTCTTCAATCAACAACACTATACCACAACTCCTGAGGAAGCTGCAGCCGCCTCCATCAAAGCTGGTGAGTTGTTCTCCACCATACATCAATGTTTCAAACTGTTGACCACTTTGATGATAAAACATCGTGTTGTTTTACAGGTCTAGACTTGGATTGCGGACCGTTTTTAGCGATATTTACAGAAGGAGCCGTGAAGAAAGGATTGTTGACAGAGAATGATGTTAATTTAGCACTTGCCAATACCATAACGGTTCAGATGAGGCTTGGTATGTTTGATGGAAATCTTGGACCATACGCTAATCTTGGGCCTAAAGATGTTTGTACACCGGCCCATCAACATTTAGCCCTTGAAGCGGCCCATCAAGGAATCGTTCTTCTCAAAAACTCTGGTCGGTCTCTTCCACTCTCTCCTAGACGCCACCGCACCGTTGCCGTAATTGGACCTAACTCCGACGTCACTGAGACCATGATTGGGAACTATGCAGGTATACAAAATAATCCATCAATATTATATATTACTATTAGTTACATAATATTAAGTTTCTTAGTTTTTGGTAGAAGATAGACAAAAGTATCTTGTGTTAAAAAAATTATCCACTAAAGACTAAAGTTATCTAGTATTAGGCCCCTATATTATTATCAGCTACATACAGAATATTAATTTTTTTCTAAGAATATTAACTTTGTTTAGAATATTATCAGCTACATACAGAATATTAACTTTGTTTATTACTTTTTGGTTTTGTTAGGAAAAGCATGTGCCTATACGACACCGTTACAAGGAATCTCAAGATACGCAAAGACACTGCACCAAGAAGGTTGTGCCGGAGTGGCTTGTGCAGGGAATCAAGGATTTGATGCAGCCGAAGCGGCGGCGCGTCAAGCAGACGCAACGGTTCTTGTAATGGGACTGGACCAGTCGATAGAGGCAGAGACACGAGATCGAACCGGGCTGCTTTTACCGGGTTACCAACAAAACCTTGTGACACGTGTGGCTCAAGCTTCTAGAGGTCCAGTCATTCTAGTACTTATGAGTGGTGGACCCATCGATGTATCCTTCGCTAAGAACGATCCACGTGTTGCTGCCATTATTTGGGCCGGGTATCCGGGTCAAGCGGGTGGAGCTGCTATTGCTGATATCATTTTTGGTGCTGCTAACCCTGGTATGTTCTTGATCTAGTTACATATATTTATTTGATTAATTAGTAACATCACTATCACATTTTTTTTCTTTTATCATAATCACATTTCATAATTTCTTGTTAACTAATATTGAATATGCTATGTATCTTATGATAGGAGGTAAACTACCAATGACATGGTATCCACAAGATTACGTGACAAAATTGCCAATGACGATAATGGCCATGAGAGCATCTGGAAACTACCCTGGAAGGACTTACAGATTCTACAAAGGTCCAGTAGTGTTTCCATTTGGGTTTGGTTTAAGTTACACTACCTTCACTCACAGTTTAGCTCAAAGCCCATTAGCCCAATTATCGGTTTCATCCTACAAGCTCAACACTGCCATTTTCAACTCCTCATCTAACTCCATCAAGGTATCTCATGCCAACTGTGGAACGTTTCCGAAAATGCCTCTCCACGTCGAAGTGTCAAACACCGGTGAGTTCGATGGAACACACACGGTGTTCGTCTTTGCCGAGCCGCCGGAGAATGGGATAAAAGGATTGGGAGTGAACAAGCAGTTGGTAGCGTTTGAGAAGGTTCATGTCACGGCAGGTGCAAAACGGACCGTTAAAGTCGATATTGAGGCTTGCAAGCATCTTGGTGTAGTGGATGAGCATGGCATGAGGAGAATCCCAATGGGTGAGCATAAGTTACACATTGGTGATCTTAAGCATACTATTTTGGTTCAACCGCAACTTTGATGGACGCATATAAAAGAAAGAAACAACAAATAAGGACAATCTCTTATTCCCTTATTCACATTATAATATAGAGAGATAGGTTATTTACTCAAGAAAGGTTTTAAATCTGTAAAGAAGCACCAAAGGGTGGCTTCTTGGATGTGTATGTTTTCTTTGATTTATCTTCGTGTGTCGATTGCAAAGATATAGTAACTTCTGTCTCCCACTTCCTATATGTAAAAGGAGCCCCTTGTAAGATGTTGAAACTAAAGATTTATATTTCTTTCAATCTCTCTGATTATAGCATGCGTGGAGTTGTGATGTCTTTCTATTGTATGGTTCATTTGGAAACAAACAGCTTGTGAACATTTTGATGTGGTGGATGGGATTTTACCCATAAATCACGTTGATTCATATCTGAGGTTACTATTAGGTTTGGTTTAAACCTGTATATCTGACTTGGTCTTTTTGTAAATGCTTTCGAGATCCTTTCTTGCTTATAAAAAAACATCGTGTTGAGTCAATCAAAATATGCATGGTCTACAATAGGGAAAGTAAAAACGCAAAAGGGATTAATAACGACTTGTTTTCTAAATCGAAATGTTACCTTTATGAGAGGATCACCAAAATAAAAGAGAGAAATACACAATTAAAAGCTCGTTTAAATACTAACCGTTGGATATCCCTTTCCCCCGCAAAGAGAGATCAATATTAACCGTCGGATCTTGTCTCCCTTTATTTCTTGTTTTTATTTTCCCAGAAAAACAGAGAAGAAGAAAGAAACAGAGACAACAAGACCAAGAAGATCGTGAGAGACGTTACGTCAACAATGGCCGATCTCAAGCATCTCTTCCTCATCACGAAACACCCATCAACAACCCAAATCCTCCTAACCTCTCTCTTCTTCATCTCCCTCTTCCTCCTCTCCTCTTCCCCTCTCTCAGACTTCTCCCACTCCCTCATCGTCTCCAGCTTCACCTCTCGTCTCCTCACCGCCGCGAACTTCTTCTCCACGACCGCCTCAGACTCAAACACTCTCTACTCCGTCTCCCCCACAAGCATCCGAGTCAAGAACGAGTCAAAAAAGATCGACTCGGCGAGCAAAGAACTCACTTCTTGCGATATCTTCGACGGAGCTTGGGTCTCCGACGACTCCGAACCCGTCTACCTTCCCGGTTATTGTCCTTACGTCGAAGACAAGTTCAACTGCTTCAAAAACGGGAGACCCGACTCGGGTTTTCTTCGTCATCGATGGCAACCTCATGGATGCTCTGTTCCAAGGTTAGTGACTCTGTTTTTTAAACTAAAATTACGATTCTACCCTTGTGATTTTTATTTTATTTTAATGGTTGTGTAGATTTGATGGAGAGAAGATGCTGAAGATTCTGAGAGGGAAGAGGCTTGTGTTTGTTGGGGACTCGTTGAACAGAAACATGTGGGAGTCTCTTGTTTGTTCACTTAGGTCAACTTTGGAAGACAAAAACAGAGTTTCTAGGGTTTTTGGAAAACAGAATAGTCTCCACAACGAAGGGTTTTACGGTTTTAGATTCAAAGTAAGTAAAAATCTCAGATCTTTATTATTGGGTTTTTGTATTTTGATGTTGTTTTAACGTTTTTGGTGAAAGGACTTTGAGTGCTCTATAGACTTCATCAAGTCACCGTTTCTAGTTCAAGAATCAGAGGTTTTAGATGTGTACGGGAAGAGGAAAGAGACGTTGAGGCTTGACATGATCCAAGAATCGATCATGAAGATATACAGAAACGCAGATATTGTTGTGTTCAACACTGGTCATTGGTGGACTCACCAGAAAACCAATGAAGGGTATGAAACAAAAAGATAGTTTTTAATTTTTCTATTTATGTGTGTTATAATGAGTTTTTGAATTTTTTTCAGGAAAGATTATTTCCAGGAGGGGAATAGAGTTTATGAAAAGTTAGAAGTGAAAGAAGCTTATACAAAAGCTCTACATACATGGGCTGATTGGGTTGATTCGAGTATCAACAGTAGTAGAACTAGAGTGTTCTTCGTTGGTTACTCTTCTTCCCATTTTAGGTAAGATTAGGTTTCTTGTATTCCAAGCTATCTCTGTTTTACTTTTATTTAGGGTTTAGTGAGTGGAACAGTCTTATTAGGTTTACTCATCTTCACATTGCAAGTCAGAGCAGGCTTCTTACATCCCAAGCAATCTCTATTTTACTTTTTGATAAGTTTCTTGCGTCTTAAGCAATCTCTGTTCTTAGGTTTTAATGCATAAAAGTTTAGGAATAGTTTTATTCCCAAGCAATCATTATCACATACGGTTTTGATTTTATATTTATGGGTTCGTCTGCAGGTAAGATTAGGTTCCTTTGAGTCCAAGAAAACTCTATTGGGTTTAGGGTTTAGTGTGTGGAAGATTTTCTTTTAGCTCAAGCAATGTCTTTTGTTTTTAAAACTGCAGGAAAGGGGCGTGGAATGCAGGAGGGCAATGCGATGGAGAGACAAGACCAATAGAGAACGAGACGTACACAGGAGGGTATCCATGGATGATGAGAGTGGTGGAATCAGTGATCTCGGATATGAAAACGCCTGTGTTTTACATGAACATCACGAAGATGACTTGGTATAGAACCGATGGCCACCCTTCGATTTACAGACAGCCTGTGGAGGTGAGAGGAAGTTCTCCTGCAAGCGGTATGTTTCAAGATTGTAGCCATTGGTGTCTACCTGGAGTTCCTGACTCATGGAACCAGCTTCTCTATGCTACTTTGCTTGTTTCACGCGGTTCCTTGCCTTACAAGTCTTCTGGAAGTGTCTTGTAAGAGGGTGTTTTTTCTTTTTACTTTCTTTCTTTTTGATTAGCCACTTGTTTATTGATCTTTGCAACTTTTGTTTCTGTAACACACTCAGAAAAATACGTAGAAGTATGATATACTTTTTATAATGTAGCATGGCGATTCCTTCTGCTAGAAATGGAAGATTTAACTGTTATATACTTTGTCAAACGTTTTAATCCGCTTCTGTTTGTCTAATTTAACCTAAGGATTTGCTATTTGCCTAATTCATTCTAGAAATTTTGTTCTATAGAAATTATATAACACAAAAGAGAAATTCTTATGATCTGCATGCATGACCATTATAATAAGTTCCTTTTTATACATTTTCTTATACAAACGGGACCCTTCGTGGACCGACGCTGAAGGACAAAGGACAAAAAGAATTTAGAGCAGTGCGTATAATGTCAAAGCTTTCTCTCGTTGTTACTAAAGAAACTCATGGTGTCTATGACTACGTGACTGGCTCGTATATTGTGTCATCATCCTTTTGCCATTCAGTCTTTCTATAAAAGTTTTTTTTTTAAATATATAAAGTTGATAAATATATTAATTAAAAAATTATTGCAAACAGCTAAACTAATAGCTATACTCATATAAATAAATAAAAAGCCAATTTATATAATATAATAACCTTAATAGATTATATAACGATATTAATAGTTTAGTTTTTTTAATATTAAATCTTAAAATCCGCAGACATCCATATAATATCCGCTTAAATGCTATTACTTGCTTGAGTTATATAAATCAGCATAAAAATATGAATACGATACGGTCGACTACTATATAGCACCTAAGCGGCGCCTAGACATGCATCGAGTCCGCATTTTAAAAACACTGGTATGAACCCAGCACAATACTTCTATTTTTCATAGACGGCAAAGTTCACATGATTATATAGATCGAGCTCCCCGGCATACTTATGTAATTGTTGTTCAAGTTGCTTCAACTAAGGGTCAATTTTATGTAATCATTACCTGATTTGGGTTGATAATTAATAAACATATTACTTATATACATTCTTTCATGGTGAAACTATACTTCTACTACTTCATGTATGTTCATTTGATTATATAAGCGGCTAGCTGGACTCAGCGTTCATCTTTTTAATACACGTATGCCCAAAACTATATATGCTTTTGTTTTATTTTATGCTATATGATATAATGATGTCTTGATTTTTACTTACATTTTGATTTTACTTTTTAGTTACCCTGATATGGATACTTTTCTAGTTTCTATTCACCTCGTAGTCTTTTATTGATTCCTTCACAGTGACATCTACTTATTTTTTCATGTTACGAAAGAATCTTATACTTTACCGTTTGTTTCCAAGTTGGTAAGCTGAGCTGCTACAGAAATAATTAATGGGAAAAATATGGGAGAAATATAGGAACATGTACAACACCAAACAGAAGATTATAAGCAGTACCTACCAAGCTAGCTATCATTCAGTAATTGAACCGACGAAAAATAATTGCCTACCACTTATGAATAATGTCCAAGATGATCCAAATATATAAACATAGTCATTTTAACATAGCCATTGTCGCCAACTCTAAGAGCATCTTCAATAGTTTCTTATCTCTTTCTTTTTTTTGAAAAGTTTTGCATTGTAACATACATTTATTCTCTCGAAAAGTTTAGATGGTGAATATTGCACCCTAATATTTAAAGGTGCACTATTCACCTTCTCAAAATATTTTTTACTTTTTATTTTAGTTTTTTTTACAGTTATAAGGTGCAGTATTCACCTTATAAAAATATTATTTACTTATAATTTTAGTTCTTTAGTTATATATATTTATAAGAATCAAAAGAATAATTTATCAGATTTTATTACTTTTCGCTATATTTTCTTATAGATATTTAATTATAAATATTGTATTAACATGTTATACTATTTTAGTTATAATATCAATACTTATTATACATATATATATATATATATATATTTTATTTTATTTTTTTTAAAAAAATCATTTTATAGTTTATTTATGAAAGTTTAGTGATTATTGTTAATTATTAATAATATTGAAGATATCAAATTATTTTAAAAATAAAATTATGGTTGACTATTGGAGCAGCACACTCTCAATTTCTTATTTTTAGAACATTTTCAACAACTTTTTATTCTTTCATTTCGAGGGGTTATGCATTTTGTTATTGTTTATATCTTTAAATTTTAAATGGGTGAATAGTACATCTTTAATTTAATGGTGCATTGTTTACCTTCTTAAAATATTATTTACTTTTGTTTTAGTTACTACAATTATATATGTTTCACTACTGCATAAGTAACTTTTTATATATTATATTTTAGTACTTTTTGATATATTTGAAATTAATATTTTGACTAAAAATATTTTATTCACACTTTTGTACTACTTTTAATTATATTTTACTATATTATTATATTATATTTTCATAAATATTTTATTTTAATATCTTTTAAATAGTACGTTTACTGGTTTATGAAAGTTAAATGATTATATTTAATTATTAGTAATATTAAAGATTAAAATGTACATTACTTATTCTTTAAAAATAAATTTGCATATAACCGTTTGACTGTTGGAGTAATACACCTTCAACTCATTATTTTGAGAGTGTTTCTTCTTCAAAATGAATGGACTTGTTGGAAATTCTTTAGGAATGAATCCTTTTAAAATAAAAGTGCATGTTGGAGATGCTCTAAAGTCACTAGAGGTGTTTCGCTCCATTGACTCTTGTTCAGATTTTATAAGATCGATGTAGCACTAGACACTAGTGTTGTTTGTCCGACCACTTTCTGATTACGGTATCGCTTCATCAAATATCTCGGATAGTGTATACCATATACACACTAATTTGTTAATTATACGCTTTTGGAATATACTAATAATTATACTCTTCAACATTTATTTAACTTTGACTGATAAAATCTCTTGAGGAGATTTGTACTTGGCGCTTCAAGACGCATTCATTAAATGCATACTATAAGTAGGTTTATGCATATAGCTACATTACATGTACATGACATCCAAGTACGTATGTAGGTATAAAAGTATACATAGTAATAAATAACTTGTTGAGCACGGAAAAGGGTAGAAAGAGGGACCTCGGCTGAGGTGCCCGGCACACGACTTCGAACCCCGGCCACCACATAATTAACATGCGGAGTTGGTGTGGCGCCCCAGACCACTTAGCGTAATCAGGGGCCCTAAAGTGGACGTTTAAAAATCCTGTCATAGCATGAGATTAGGCCCGGTGGGCTAGTCGATCACGCTTTGTGGTCGGATACTGTGTAAAAAAAAAAAAAAAAAAAGAAGAAAATGTTAGAAGGAGAGGTACGTGGAGTGTCTTTTATTCTAGTCCACCTCTGCGTGGTTCGTTCCTTCACCAATCGACATATTTTTTAAACCTTAACCCTCTCTTTTCCTTTTGTACTCTCTCTATATATATATTAATCACCTGGGTGGTTTCTTCTTTTCATTCACTCACTCTCTCTCACTCAAGGGTCCAAAACATTTTATGTTCTTTCTATCTTCTCTCTTTAGAGAAAAGAGATTGAAAATATGGGAAGGGCTCCTTGTTGCGAGAAAATAGGGCTGAAGAGAGGGAGATGGACAACTGAGGAAGATAAGATCCTCACTAACTATATTCAAACCAATGGTGAAGGTTCTTGGCGGTCATTGCCTAAGAAAGCTGGTATGTATATCTTCGAATATTCAGATTTTAGTTTCTTAACATATATATATATATATATATATATATATATATATATATATATATATATATATATATATATATATATCACAATTTGTGGTTTTTAAAATTTTGACATTCGAAAAACTGCTAAGTTCTTTAAGTTGTTATAAAAGCTATTGACCATGACGTTCTTTTTGTTTAGTTTATGGGTTTCTTGCATTATAAAATGGCAATATAATAGAGACGGAAGTAGTTGATGCATGGAAAAATGAAAAAATGTGCCAATCCTTAACGAAACCTATGATGTTATTTTGATTGTAAATTAAATTCTATACCAAACTGATTTCAATATCTACATGGTCTAATAACAACCACAAAATGTGAAGGATTGTTGAGATGTGGAAAGAGCTGCAGACTAAGGTGGATAAACTATTTGAGAATGGACTTGAAACGAGGCAATATCACAGCCGAGGAAGAAGACATCATCTTCAAGTTGCATTCCCTTCTCGGCAACAGGTAATTTAATAAAACAAATTTTCAACGTCACTTCATCACATATGCATGTACATATTACACAATTTATATGTAATTCAGAATTTATTGTTGTATTACAATTTTGTCACTAAGTTGTGACTGTAAAGTGGTCGGGGTCAGTAAAGTACAACTTAGAAAAGAAAAAAACTTAGAAACATATGAATTGGTCTCGGATCCAACCGTACAGAAAAAAACAAAGCGAATAGAACTATCATGTCTGGTGGCCATCATAACAATGCAACGATATATTGATCACTCTTGGAGCTATATTTTTCAAACAAAAAAAATCTATTTAAATTCATCTATTAAAGACCACATATGTGTAGTTCAAAAAAAAAAGACCACATATGTATATAACCATCCGTATATGTATGTATAGTCTTAAATTAATTAAAAGCTAAGTTGTGACAGAATAGATATAATCTAATTGATTTTTCGAAATTTATATTAATTGTCTCACGTGTGTTCTTTGTGTCTTTATTTTGTTTGTGTGTGCGTAGATGGTCGTTTATTGCAACACATCTACCAGGAAGAACAGACAACGAAATTAAAAATTATTGGAACTCACATCTTAGCCGCAAAATCTACTCTTTCAAAGCCGTTTCTGGAGATGAACATTATCTTAACGTCGATGATTTAGTCCTAAAGAACTCTTCTTCTTTCTCTGGAGCGAAAAACAATAAGAAGACCAAAATGAAGAAGGGAAAAACTAGTAGGTCATCCATGAAGAAACACAAGCAAATGGTGACGGCCTTGCAATGTTTCCCACAATCCAAAGACTTAGAGAGTGAGATCACTGATGGAGGGCAAAATGGTAATTTAGAAGGAGAGTCTTTGGAGCCATACGAGTGGTTGGATGGTGAGATAGAGCGGCTCATGAGTAGCTTCGTCAGGGATTGTTTTACTGCAGAGGCGGTGACTGAAGTGGATCACGATGACTCCGGTCAGAACAAGGTGTGTGAGAGTGGGGACAATAGTAGTTGTTGTGTGGATATTGGTAATATAGTGAGTAATCATGACATTAGTGTGGAAAAGGAAAGGGAGGGAAGTGTTTTGAATTCGAGTTCAAGTGAAAATAGTGGTACAAATTGGTGGGTAGGTCTATGTGAGTTTTCTGAAGTTGGGTTCGGGATTGATGAGGAGTTGCTTGATTGGGAGTCGATGCTTGATAGTGTGGCTTGTCAAAGTAATTATCTCGGGGACCTCTCAGATATTGGAGAAATCACAATCTAGTGATATTACTAGCAAGTGGATTGTAAGTGGGAAGGCATATTAACCCGACAAAACACCAATCTTTTGATTTTAGAGTCTAGTGTTTTGTTTAGTTATAGTGGTTCTTGAAGATATGTAGTAGCTTGATGGAGGAGTGTGCTAAAGAGGGTTAAATAGGATAAATGTGAACTTAAGAATAAGACTAGTTTTAAGAACGTTATGCTTTTTCTCCTTGTGATTCTTTTACTCTGTTTGTTGCTATTATAGTTTTTGTTTGATTTATTGTTTCGTTGATAATGTTGTGAAATAATGATGAAAGTATTCAAGTTTAACTTCTAATTTAAAATTAAAACTAGATTTGGACCCGCGCAACCGCGCGGGTTTTGTTTTCAAATATATATATATATATATATATATTTCTTTTATATCATTAATAACGTTAGTCATATGTTTAAATGTTTATATAACTATTACAAACACAATAGTTTTATAGCTTGTATGTTAATATCAATTGTTTCTTATTATATATTTATCTAATTGGATTTGTATCTAATTATTAATATTAATATATGCATGAATAATCATATTCGAAAATTATTTTATATATAATTTATACTAAATTATTATTTGAGTTTCAAAGTTAGATTACCGTTTATTAAACTTTTTATGTTTATAAAGGTAATATGATATTATAAAAGTTTAAGATATGTTAATTTTATACATGTATTTATAGTTACTAATGTTAATCCGTTCGCTAATATATTATATATTTTTAACATTAATATTTTCTATTTATTAAAATAAATTGATTAATTTATCAATTTAATATAATTTTATAACATTCACTTTATTATAATAATTTCATTTAATTTGATAGTTTATGATTATTAAATAGATAAAAAGAATAAAATCTGTTTTCATATATATATATATATATATATATATATATATTGATGTATAACTATTTTCATTACTAATTCGAAATTTTATTCAAGTTATTAATTAGTGAAATATTTATATAATGTTTTTAAAGTTAAGATCTTGCTAAAATGTTTTCAACAGATTTTTTAAAGAATTAATACATATTTATATTAAAATAAAAAGATATCAAAGATATTATGATTGAAGTGGTTACAAAGAAATGAAATATATTTAATAAATCTTTTTTTGTTAATGGTTCAAATAAAAAAAAAAATCACACATGAAATGAGTCATGACTTCTCATTTAATATAATAGATAACATGACTAAGACCGACGAAGATAACCTTTTCTACTAATATAGATTATCTACTTATATATGTATAAAACAACTTTTAATAACCAAAAATGTAAAATAAAAAAAAACAGAAGCAAGATATTGTTTTTGTAGGAAGATTAAAAAAAAAAGAAAAAAAGAGAGAAAGATTAATTAATGATTAAAAGTGAAATGACTCCTTACGAGTAAGGCCAGACTTGAAATTTAGAGGCCATAAACATTTTAAAGTTAATTTTAGTAAAACAAAAAGTTTTCTTTTTTTCGAACAATGATTAAAAGTTATGTATATTAGGTCTTAATATATATGGAAGTGAAGAAAAAGTGATCATGCTCACACACTTTCCCGTGCGGTTAATTTGGAGACTCATCACTATCTTGGGATCTCTTTTGCTATAATGTTTTTTTTTTTTTGCCAACTTCTTTTTGACTAATAAGACAAAGGTAGAATCGGTTACAATTAAGAAAAAAAAAAGAATCGGTTACAATTGAGGAATCAGTTTTTCGGAATGCTCCAGACTCATCTTGGGGGACGTAGATTTGGATTATAAAGCTTATAAAGTTGTGAAACCAAGCATTACGTGCCGACTTATTGATGTTGTAGGTGTAGGAGAAGCTGGACGGATAACGTGGGGGCTTAGCTTGTATGCGAATGTCTCTGATGCGGCCACACTGGAGATTGCGTAAACAGCAAAACAGATCACACAAGACAAGCTATTCATAAGTAATTATTGATTATGAAAATGTATAATACGGTGTTCATGTGTGAACACAAGATAGATAAAAAGTAGATCATGTTCTATCAGTACGTGTACTGCATGAAAAGAATCATCCACCTATTAAGGATGGACACAAGCCAAGTACTTACCATTTTTGGCATACTTAGTACTTAGTTTGGCTTATTCGAGTAATACAATTTTTGACTTATACTTGGTTTATTAAAAACGAATACTTGTACTTTCAAATACTTACTAAAAAATGGTTTACTTGCAAGTACTTGCTCCGTTTTACTACTTATTATTTCTGAACTTTTTTTTATAACACTGGTATTAGTTCGAGCCTACAAGGTGGCATAACATACAAAGAAAACAGGAAAAAGATAGGTGTCAATAGACACGAAGAAAGAAAAGATTAGGAACTCTCACCACAGCCTTCTACACTTGAGCCTCCAAAGCAAGTAGATGATGGAGCCAAACTGGACCTCCTTGAGCAATATAAGATTGGTGGCGCAAATCTCGAGTGACACTCACCGCAATTGACGTCGCGGAGTCATTGCGGACGGGACGAACGTGGTCAACACTCCAACAATCTATTCGTGTGAGAAGAAAGCGGATATTGTGGCGAATATTGCTGAAGATGTTGTTGTTATCTGGATTTGTGATAACTCCATGAAGGCTTTCAGACGCTGTTTCGAAGATTATATTAGAGAAATGAAGATTATGCATACATTCCACCGCCCAAAAAAGAGCCCATAACTCTGCTTCAACTACTGTACGCATGCACGAGTAAGATCGACGACTATGCATGATTGTAGACCCATGTTCATCACGTAGAATCCATGAAGCACCAGAAAGATGGCTCGAATTTAACCATGAGGATCCAACATTACATTTAAGAAATCCATGTGGTGGTTTTTTCCATCCTCTCTGATCCGTCTCATTAGCATCACTACTACCTTCATTCTTACATGAAAAAGTGTCAAACCATGTGGATTCTTCTTCATAGGCTCGTTTTGCAATTAACGATGGTGGTAGAACTTTATTTTCGAAAATAAAAGCATTCCTAGATTTCCAAATTTCCCATAACAACCATGGGAAGACATTCCTTGTATGTATATCCGTACTAGAACTTGAACCCATCTTGATTAAATGTACAAAATTTAAAAAAGTAGAGTTTCGAGAAAAACCACCTAAGAGGGAAATTCGATTGCTCCCATGTATTACGGGCTTTATCACATGTAAAAAGAACATGACAAATACTCTCAGCACCATTACCACACACAGAGCATGTGGGGTCGACCAGAATACCCCTAGTATTCAACCGTTGTTTGACCGCCAACGCACCAGACAATGCACGCCACATAAAATATTTAATTTTTGGTGGGGCTTTAATTTTCCACAATTTCCTCCATAACTGTTTTTCAATTGGTGTCAGAGAGTGACCCTGTGGTTGATCAAAATCCACTAAAGCCTCTAGTAACTTGTACCCACTCCGCGTTGAGTATGACCCATTTGGTGTGAAACTCCATTTAATTGAGTCATCCAAAATATTTGAAGGTTTTAAAAGAAGTATCCGTTGCACATCCTGTGGAGTGAAGGTTTGATGGAGCAAATTAATATCCCATTGTCCTGATCCCTCAATAATCAAATCTGAAACTTTTAACGCTAAGTTTATGGAACTTCCGTCACGATACATTGGGGGTCTTGGAATTGTATCGATAATCCAATTTTCAGCCCATACATTAGTGTCCGCTCCATTACCAATATGCCGGTATAAACCTTTTTTAAGTAATTCTCTACCATGCATGATACTTCGCCAAGCATATGATAGTCGAGTCCCCATTCCACAATCCATGAAACTTCCTTTTTTAAAATATTTTCCTTTTAGAATCCGAGCAACCAAAGAATCCGGGTTATTCCAAATTCTCCACGCTTGTTTCCCCAGTAACGCCTGGTTAAAACGACCAATGTCATGAAACCCAAGACCCCCTTGCTCTTTCGGTTTACATAACTTTTCCCATGAAACCTAGGGTATTTTTCTTTTTTTGTCCCCACTACTCCACCAAAACTCTATTATCGTGCTCGTAATCCGTTCACAAAGACATTTCGGTAATCGAAAAACAGACATAGCATATATTGGGAGAGCTAAGGCCACTGACTTTATCAAAACTTCCTTAGCACCCATTGATAATGTTTTCGAATACCAGCCTTGTAACCGACCCTCCAATTTTTCTTTTATAAAATTTAGGAGGTCTTTTTTCGAACCTTGAAAACACTCTGGGAGCCCAAGATAAGTACCTTCTCCGCCTTCCTTTTCTATACCAAGGACCTGTTTTATGGCTTGCTTCGTATCTGCTGCTATCGATTTCCCAAAGATAATAGATGATTTCA
>CAKOAT010052933.1:473125-498703 GCA_932364175.1 Eruca vesicaria subsp. sativa
GAACTGAAGCTTCACATAACAACAAGCTATCGTCAGCGAATAATAGATGATGCACCGAGGGACTATCTTTAGCCAATTTTATACCATGTAATTCCCCTTTTGCTTCAGTTCTATTTAGCACGTGAACTAAAACTTCCGCACATAAAATGAACAGAAAAGGAGATAAAGGATTTCCCTGCCGAATTCCCCTTTCTGGTCGAATGAACCCATGTGAACGTCCATTAAGTAAAATCGAGAAAGTTACGGTAGTGATACAAGACATTAACCAGACAATCCATTTACGGTCAAAACCTATTTTTTCCAGTAACACTTCAATAAAATTCCATTCTACTCTATCATAAGCTTTTGACATATCAGTCTTAATTGCCATACTCTCTTTACCAATTTTATCATTCGTTCGCAATCCATGAACCAATTCATGGGCTATGATAACGTTATCCGTGATTAACCTACCACCAACAAAAGCCCCTTGAGTCTCAGAGATAATATTAGGCAGAACTCCCTTCAGACGATCACACAAGATGCGAGATATGATCTTGTATTGAACACTACATAAACTAATGGGCCGCATATCTTTCATCTCCGTAGGATGTAATACCTTTGGTAACAAAGATAACTGTGTGTGATTCCACCCTGCAGGAAGGATGGCTGTTTTAAAAAAACCTTGAACGTCCTCTGCGATTTTTTGTCCTACAATATGCCAATATTTCTGATAGAAAAAACCTGTTAGCCCGTCTTCCCCAGGAGCACTACTACTTTTAATACCAAAAGCCGCATTTTTTATTTCATCCAGAGACACCTCTCTAGTCAGCATAGTATTCATCTCTGGAGTAACTTTGCTTTCAAAACCCTCAAAAAGCGTTTCTAAATCAGTTGGGTTAGAGCTTGTGAACAAATCACGAAAGTATTCAGTAGCAATATGACCCTTCGATCCTTCTGAGAAAAATTCATTACCAAAAATATCCTTCAGCATCAATATTTTATTTCGCATCCTTTTCCCTTTAACCACATTATGAAAATAAGTAGTATTTCGATCACCTTCTCTTAACCATTCCTCTCTACTTCTTTGCCTCCAAAAAATCTCTTCTTCCCGGTACGCCGCAGCCAGATCATGTCTTAATCTCCTTATCATACCAAAAATGGGAAATTCCTTCGAACTTTCTTTATTTAATTCCATCTGCAGACGTTCTATTCTTGTTTTTGAATTCCATTCATTAGTCCGCTTTAGCTTAGCCAATTCCGACCTACACCGAGCTATCCGATCCAGAATACTTAAATTAGAGTTAACGTTCTCTACATCCCATCCACGAATAATAGCTTCATTAACCCCTCTCTTACCATACATACGTTTGTCAAAATAAAACCTGCCTTTTTGTAAGTTTTCAGGCTCCAGAGCGAAATTGATACGCAATGGACGATGATCCGACGGCCACATACTCATATATTCCGTAGACGATTGGGGAAAAAGCCGGAACCAATTCTCATTCCCAAAAGTCCTATCAAGTCGGCACTGTACCCAGTTATGATCCCGCATACCTGCCCATGAAAGTGTAGTACCCGTTGTCCGCATCTCCCTAATCTTACATGCCTCGGCCATGTTTCGAAAATAAAAAAAAGTGGATACATCTCGTGTAACCCCCCCTAATTTTTCCCCATTATGCATTAACTCATTAAAATCACCGACCAGTAACCATGGCTCATCTCTAACTACACCAATATCTATCAATTTATCCCAAACACAACGCCTTCGTCCTCGTACGGGATCCCCATATACACATGTAAGGAAAAACACAATGGAACCCATTGCCACTGTAAGATCTATAATTCTGTTATCACTAGCCACAATGTCCACCGTATAACAATCTTTCCACATTAAGGCCAGACCGCCACTACGGCCAATGGGTTCAACCGTATGTAAATGATCATAGCCCAAACTTGATTTTAGAGTATCCATATAAGCAAATTTTTGCTTAGTCTCCATAAGAAAAATAAAATCTGGAAAATATTGACGCCGCAAGTCCCTAATACGCTGGACTGTATCTGACCCACCAGCACCTCTACAATTCCAACTTAGAATACTCATTAATAAAAATTATATTGCTGAAGCTTCAAAAAGCCTATTTTAATAGGGAAAAAAACCCGATTAAATATTCCTGTAAAATCCAGAAAGTTCCCAAAGCGAAACCCGATACCATGACAAATAGACATGTATACTTGTAAACGGTACCATCACATTATCTGACCTTCGAACACCAATATTACGGTCCTTTGAAGACAAATCCCCAGCAAGGACGAAACCATGCAGAGCTAGAATAAGTATAGAGGAACTATAAGCCCATAATCTCCAAGTACCATTCATAATCCAAATGACCATTATGAGTCCGTCTAAAATCCCGTCACAAGAAGAAACCATCCATCTTAACCATAACATATCTTCCACCATAAAAACCTGTCCACAAAGATTGAAAAACCAAAAGCCAACCAAGAAAAACCATTGCAACAAAGTAATAGCAAACACAAGGCAATTTAAGAAGCAACAACCCCCCATCATATAGGTAGACCAGCCCCAACATCTCTTATTCTTAATGAGCATACAGTTATGAAGCATTACCAAATGCAGGCCCCATGCATTTTCAGGTCTGAGTTGATCATTACCGCAACTGAATAGAGAATGCCCATACCAACAACAAATTGTGTACATTCCGTATGGCCTAAGAACCTCCAAAAACCTTGCTTCCCTCCTCAAACTTTGCAACAGCAATGTAAGAACCAAAACAGAACAGAGATTATGTTCCTGCAAAAAACTAGTCACATGAGCTACATAAAAGCAAGGAAAACACCATATCTCCCATATCTTCAAATCTATCAAACCCGGACTGGTGTTCCATCTCTGCCATAGATCAATACTCTCGAAACCCACTCTTGTCCGAGTACAATGAGTCTCATAAATAAAAGTGGCATGTGCTTGGTTTGAAGAGACCACATACAGCCACTGTGCATGAAAAGCCAACCCCATAGAGCAATTAACCTTGAAATCATGTATGATGCACCAACAAGCAACCATTATAGATCCACACACATTGATGTATCCACGCCAAACCATAGATATGTGTACACACACATGACCAATTATAAAGCCATAAATGTATATCACATGTAACAAACACCAATACCACCAAAACGAAATTCCATTATTATTCCTTAACTTAATCTTTTCAGCAAGCTTTTCTAACAACCAGAAACAAACTAAAATAGAATTCATAATAACCTTTAAACCAATAGAAAAACAAAGGCTCAAAGAGCTTATTTCAACGTAAAAAAATTCAAAAACAAAGAAATTCCAACAGATCCATGATATACAGTTTCCAGAAAACCAAAGAGTGACCTTGATTCGCCCTTTCTCCGTAATAATTAACGAAGATCTCGAGTGAGAGATAACATAAGAGATACCTGCACTTTCCTGCCATTGCGTCCTGATTTTTATAAATTATTATAAAATTATTTGTAAATTATTTAGTAATAGCTATTAATTTTAGCTACTTAACCTTATATATGAATTTAAGAAAAATTTAATTAGTTATAATTATAATTTAAACAATTTTTAATAAAAAATATTTATTTACTTTTCATATGTTTTTAATTGATATATGATAAATATAAAACTAAAAGAAAACTTTGAAATATTTCTATAATATATCACTTTTAGTTCATTTATTTTCTAAACAAAATAATTTTATTATAATTTAGAAATTTTCTTCTCTAAAAGTAAAAATAGGTAATAATCAAGTAATAAGTCACGAGTAACAAGCCAACAACGCCAAATAGTTATTTTTATTTTAGTATTTGGTACTTGTTTTATACTTGCAAGTAATTGAAATAAACGACTTGATACTCGACTTGAACAAAACAAATACTCGACTTTAAGAGCTAAGTACGAATCAAGTAGCGAATAGAAGCTGAGTAGCAAGTAATTGTGTCTATCCCTATCACCTATGGCCACTAACGAACTCTCGTCACATAATATACCAAAACAATTTACAGTATTTTAATCAAAAATATGAAAAGGAACCTTCGAAATCTTTGGCCTTTAAGCAACCTTTGGCTGAAGTAATTCTACTATTTTTCCCTTCTTTTTAATTCATTTTATCAAATATGCTCACCTTTTTATTTTCTTCCCACTTTCAATGCCTTTGATATATCTACTAATAATAATAATCTCAATTAATTTCAAAAATTGCGATTCCTAATTATATTGAAAGGTTGTGTGTTCTTCATTAAACAAACTGAAATATATTAGTTTAAGAATTGTATCTTTTCAAATAGCAATCACAATTAATGTGAAAGTTTGTGATTTAAAATTAAGATGAAAATTTTTGTTTTATCAAAAAAAAAACTGAAATGTGTTAGTTTAAGAGTTGTATCTTTTCAAAAAAAAATTGTGTTTCTTAAAAATGATGCCCATGCACCATAAAAATAATTTTAGCATACATATATAAATTTAGAGCAAGGTTAAGTGTTTTCAAATAACACTAAAAAGGCTAAATAGTATAGATAATATTTTTTAGAAAATTCAACATTTTCGTAGAGATTGTCAACACACATATTTCAAGATAAATTAGATTTTTTTTTATTTTTGTTTCAATGAATAGTCGCATCATGCAATGACATAATATGAATTTTAAAGATGTTGGAGACCTAAGGGTTCCCATTTCACTAGAAAATATAAATTTTATAGAGGTTAATTACTACACTAAGTAGGTTGTGTATGAAGTTTAAAATAATTACTCGTTCGAAAATTAGAAATGATATCCATGTACTATGAAAATATGTTTAGAATACATTAATATACAATTAGAGTGTGGTTAGGTATTATTAAAAAAATATTAACGGGGCCAAACTTTAGTATATATAGCATTTATTGGGAAAATTCGATCATTTTGTAAGATAAAATAGAGAATATGATATTTTGTTTTAATGCATAATTTCATCATGCGCTGAAATGTGATGAATATTAAAGAGGTATGGTATCTTATTTGTCCACTGAATTAGGTGAAATATGAAGTTCTATTAATTTACTTATTAAAATATTAGAAATGATGTTCATGTACCATGAAAATAAATTGAACATTCATTAGTAAAAATATATTATGTGATTATGTTATTTTTAATCATCATGAAAGAACTTAAGCTTCAGTATATAGCATTTATCGGAAAATTTGATTTTCTTGTAGGGTTAACCCACAGATTTCAAAATAAATTAGAAAATACTGTCTTTTTCTTTTAATGCATAGATGCATCTATAACAAACATAGGATCAAAATCAAGGATGTCTGACATCTTTGTTGTCCCGGTTTCTCTTGAATATAGAGATTTCATAGGGTTTAGTTCTTTGATTTACGTGGTATATGAAGTTTTATTAAGCTACTTATTGTAAAATTATAACTGATATCCATGTACCATGAAAATAAATTTAGGATACATTAGTATAAATTTTTAATGTGGTTAGATATTTTGAACAACATTTAAGAGACTAAATTTAAGTACAAATAGCATTTATTAGAAAAAAATTCGATCTTTTCGTAGGAGTTAACCCACAAATTTCAAGATAAATTAGAAAATATGATGAATATCAAAGAGTTCTGATACCTTAGTTGTCCAAGTTTCTCTAGAAAATAGAGATTTCTTAAGTTTAGTTCATTGGTTTTGGTGGAATATGAAGTTTTATTAAATTCCTCAGTAAATTAGATCTGATGTATATATAAAATTTTATATTTATGCATAGCTGCATCCAGAGCTGATATATGATGAATTTCAAAGAGTTTTGATACCTTAGTTGTCCAAATTTCTCTAGAAAATAGAGATTTTATAGGGTTTAGTTCAATTATTTTGGTAATATATGGAGTTTTATTAAATTCATTGGTTGAATATCAGAACAAATGCCCATGTACCATTGTACATAATTTTATCATTAATATAAATTTTGAATGTGGTTATGTATTTTTAAACAAAACTAAAGAGGTTTATATATAACATTTAACGAAAAACTCGATCTTTTTGTAGATGTTAACCCACATATTTCAAGATAAATTAGAAAATATAATATTTTTATTTTATTGAATTGTTGCATCATGCACTGACATAGTATGGAGAATAAAGAGGGTTAAGACCTTAGGCGTTCCCGTTTCTCAAAAAATATAAATTTTACAGGGGTTAGTCTACTTATTAGATGATATATGAAGTTTAAGTAAATTTTTAATAGGAAAATTAAAAATTATTTCCATGTACCATGAAAAATAAACTTAGCATACATATAAATAAATTTGGAGTGTGATTAGGTATTTTTAAACAACACTAAAGAGGCTAAGTAGTGTAGATAGTATTTATTGGAAATTTTAATCTTTTAGTACGAGTTAACACACATATTTTAGATAAATTAAAAAAAACAATTTTTTTTATTTTAATGCATAGTTGCATCTTGCACTAACATATTATGAATATTAAATAGGTTTTGAGACCTTAAGTGTTCCCATTGTTTTAGAAAATAGAGATCTTATAGGGGTTAGTACACTAATTATATCGTATATAAAGTTTAAAACAATTACTCGTAGGAAAATTAGAAATTATGTCTATGTACCATGAAAATATGTTAAGTATACATTAATATACATTAGATTGTGGTCAGGTATTTAAAAAAAAAATATTAATGAAGCTAAAGAAGCTTATATATAAATTTATCGGAAAACTCCATTTTTTATATGGTTATATAACCCATATATGCAAGATAAATTAGAAAATATGGTGTTTTTGTTTTAATGAATGCTGCATCATTTACTGCCATAGTATGTAGAATAAAGAGGTTTGAGACCTTAGTTATTTCCGTTTCTTGAGAAAATATAATTTTTATAGGGGCTAGTCCACATATTAGGTGGTATATGAAGTTTAAATAAATTACTCATTTGAAAATTAGAAATGATGCCCATGTACCATAACAATAAGTTTACCATACCTATATAAAAATTTGGAGTGTAGTTAGGTATTTTTAAACAACACTAAAGAGGCTAAATAATATATATAGTATTTATTCGAAAATTCAATCTTTTTGTAAAGTTAATCCGAATATTTCAAGATAAATTAGAAAATATGGAATTTTTGTTTTAATGCATAGTTGCATCATGCACTGACATAGTATGAAGATTAAAGAGTTTTTGAGACCTTAAGTGTTTCCATTTTTTTTAAAAACTAAAGACTTTTATAGGGGTAGTACACTAATTATATCGTATATGAAGTTTAAAATAATTACTCGCTGGAAAATTAGAAATGAGGTCCATGTACCATAAAAATTTGTTTAGCATAAATTAGTATACATTAAAGTGTGGTTCAGTATTTAAAAAAAAAACATTAATGAAGCTAAACTTATTATACATAATATTTATTGGAAAAAAACTCGATCTTTATGTAAGATAAATTAGAAAATGTGGTATTTTTTTTTAATGCAGAAATTTTTCTTGCAGTGAAATGTGATAAAAATTAAAGAGGTCTGAGATCTTATTTTTTTTCGTTTCTCCAGAAATTACAGATTTTATAAGGGTTAGTCCACCGAATTAGGTGAAAGATTTATTAAATGACTCATTAAAGTATTAGAAACGATGCTCATATGCCATGAGAATACATTAATATAAATGTATAATGTGATTAGGTATTTTTTAGTCAACATGAAAAATCTTAAATTTCAGTATATATCATTTATCCGCAAATTAGATATTTTTATAGAAGTTAGCCCTCACAGATTTCAAAATAAAGTAGAAAATATGGTACTTTTATTTTAATACATATATGCATTCATAACATTTATAGGAGGAAGATCTAGGATATCTGAGACTTTTGTTGTCCCAATTTCCTTAGAATATAGAGATTTCATAAGGTTTAGTTATTTGGATTATGTGGTATATGAAGTTTTATTAAATTACTCGTTGGAAAATTATAACTGATGCATGTACCATGAAAATAAATTTAGGATACGTTAGTATAAATCTTTAATGTGGTTAGATATTTTAAACAACATTAAAGATGATAAACTTAAGTACAAATAACATTTATCGGAAAAACTCGATCTTTTTGTGGGGGTTAACCCATATATTTCAAGATAAATTAGAAAATATGAAATTTTAATATTTATGCATAGTTGCATCCAAAACTGATATGATGAATGTTAAAGAGTTTTGATCTCTGAGTTGTATAAATTTCTTTAGAAAATAATGATTCCGTAGCTGCATAGCTGCATCTAATAATGATATAAGAAAAGTATAGTTTTATTTTTGATCAACAAATACTTCAATAGATAGGATGGGCTTGGAGGCCCATTCTTTAAAGGTTCATACAAAGGATAGATTTGGCTAGAGCATCAGCAGGCCCATTACCAGAGCGACGAAGAAAGGAAAAAACAACAGAAAACGAAGAAGAAGAGATGATCGAGTCAACATCCGCTAAAACGCCATAGAGTTCTACCGGTCGGAGGATCGAATTGAAGGCTGTAACGAGCCCTTGGGAATCTGATCGAAGCCAGATGAAGAGGTAATTAGCGGTGGTGGCGTGAAGGAGAGCTTCTCTGATGGCGAGAGCTTCCGCCATAAGTGGTGAAGAGACAGAGGATTGGAACGATGATCCTCTGGAGATTTCGACCATATTGTGGTCCATGAAGATCCAAGCTAGCCCCGCTGCCGATTTCTCCCGATTCCAAGCCGCGTCAGTACAACAGATAACCGGCGTTGCATTCGCCGGCCAGTTTGGTGGGGGAGTAAGCGGTGAACTGACCACTGTTTTTTTCGGTAAGATGATCTGTGCAGCTTCCCACTCCTTACATGATGTGATGGCTTTGATAATAACTTGTTGGTGAGTAGATGATCTGTTTTCGAAGATTAATTGGTTTCTGTTTGTCCAGATTCCCCAGGCGATCCAGGGGAAGATGTTGGTTGTGGTTCCGATGGGGGAAGTGTGAGCCATTGACGTGACCGCTGGAGTTCCTCCGGGAACGAAGAGCACTGTCTGGAGTCAAACGGACTGGACCAAGGAGCTAGTTCCCAAACCTTAGAGGCGAATGAGCAATGGAACAGAACATGGAGAAGTGTATCAGGGAGTCCACATCGCAAGCAGCTGGTATTGGTGTTGATATTCCTACGAGATAGATTGTCTCCTGTTGCTAAGACATTTCTTGAACATTTCCAGAGAAAGAGTTTAAGCTTAGGTAGCAGTGGAGGAGTCCAGTTTAAGTATAGTTTTATAAAAGATACAAATAGTGAAAAAATTGCATGAGTAATTTACCAAAAAGAACATGTTGCTGGAAAAGATCTCTTAACGTTGCCACAAAATCATATTTTGATTATACATATATTTTTACATAGCTTCAAATAAATTAATAATCATACTCATCATTATAATTTATCTTATTAATTTAGTAAATAATTAGGTTTAAATGTGTTTGCTTCTTTTAATTGATTTTAAATATATTAAATTGTGCGTATTTATAATTTCAAATAACTTACAAAATAATATATATATATATATATATATATATATATATATTTAAATTAGTATTGGCATATAAAATTAAATTATAATCTACAAATTGAAAACCAATATAAATTTTTATTAGCATCTATAAGTGAATATAAACACATGTAATCTACATTATACAAATGTTACAAGGACTTTGTTGAAAAAAAATATATCATTTTTATAAAAAACTAAGTTATACAGTATGGTATATTTATTGTTACAAAATGAGTTTCCGTGCGACATCGCACGAGTTCCTTATCTAGTAGCTGTAAAAATAATGCAATGTATAATTAACTTTCAAAACATGAAACGTCACTTTTTATCTATGAGACAGTTTCAGGCATGTACGAGCTGTTACCCATCAACAGAGCCGGCTCTGGACTAAAGCCCGTAAAGCTAAGGCTTTAGGCGCCAAAGATAATTAGTAGTTTAAGGGCGCTAAAATTACAAAGTTACACTTTGTAAGCTTCCCGCTTGATCCTAACCATGATGGGCTCGAGGCCACCTTCCCTCATTTTTTTTAATAATAATAGCTTTTTCTCTTTCCAAAAATAACACCTGATTTATTCCTTAACAAATAGAGATGACTTGGGATTATGATCCAAATGTTCTAATTTCTTTATTATGAATAGAATAATATGCTATTAGATAAATAGTTTAGTAAAAACAACTAATGATTTCTTTTATTTTATTAAAATGATTTACTTTCTTTTATATTTTTTTCTCTCGATTCCTAAAACATCTATATGAATAAGGGATATTATAACAATTAATTTGAATTACCAAATGCTCATATGCCACTGTTTCATAGTAATTGATTTTTAGCTCAATGGAAATTTCATGCAAGCCTTTTTATTCCTTCCTTTCCTTTTGTAAGTTTTTGTAATTTTCTTAGAGACTTTTGAAATTAACAAAAGTTAGAACTATCATTGGGATTCAACATTTCTAAAACTTTGTGAAAACATAAAATACTACTAAATACCAAGTAAAGCGTAAATAGGAAAAAAAAACAGATAAGAAGAGCTGCAAATAATATTTTGATGTTTTGTATTTATTTTGTTGACAATTAACTAAGGTTTAATAATACAATTTACCATTTATGATTATATAATTAAAATATTGTAAATTTTAGTTAGGAAGAAGAGGCAGCATAAAAAAACGAGGCCACCTTCCCTATTTTTTTTTATAATAATAGTTTTTCTCTTTCCAAAAATAACACCTAAAGATTTATTTCTTAACAAATTGAGATGACTTGGGTTTATGATCCAACTGTTCTAATTCCTTTATTATGAATAGAATAATATGCTATTAGATAAATAGTTTAGTAAAAACAACTGATGATTTCTTTTATTTTATTAAAATGATTTACTTTCTTTTTTTTTCTCTCTCCATTGCTAAAACATCTATATGAATAAGGGATATTATAACAATTAATTTGAATTACCAATTGCTCATATGCCACTGTTTCATAGTAATTGATTTTAGCTCAATGGAAATTTCATGCAAGCCTTTTTATTTCTTCCTTCCCTTTGTAAGTTTTTGTAATTTTCTTACAGACTTGAAATTAATAAAACTTAGAACTATCATTGGGATTCAACATTTCTGAAACTTTTTGAAAACATAAAGTACTACTAAAATACCAAGTAAAGCGTAAATAGGAAAAAAAAACAGATAAGAAGAGCTGCAAATAATATTTTGATGTTTTGTATTTATTTTGTTGACAATTAACTAAGGTTTTAATAATACAATTTACCATTTATGATTATATAATTAAAATATTGTAAATTTTAGTTAGGAAGAAGAGGCAGCATAAAAAACAAGGCCACCTTCCCTATTTTTTTGTAATAATAATTTTTTCTCTTTCTAAACATAACACCTAAAGATTTATTTTTTAACAAATAGAGATGACTTGGGTTTATGATCCAACTGTTCTAATTTCTTTATTATGAATAGAATAATATGCTATTAGATAAATAGTTTAGTAAAAACAACTGATGATTTCTTTTATTTTATTAAAATGATTTACTTTCTTTTCTTTTTTTCTCTCTCCATTGCTAAAACATCTATATGAATAAGGGATATTATAACAATTAATTTGAATTACCAATTGCTCATATGCCACTGTTTCATAGTAATTGATTTTTAGCTCAATGGAAATTTCATGCAAGCCTTTTTATTTCTTCCTTTCCTTTTGTAAGTTTTTGTAATTTTCTTAGAGACTTGAAATTAACAAAACTTAGAACTATCATTGGGATTCAACATTTCTGAAACTTTTTGAAAACATAAAATATTACTAAAATACCAAGTAAAGCCTAAATAGGAGAAAAACAGATAAGAAGAGCTGCAAATAATATTTTAATGTTTTGTATTTATTTTGTCGACAATTAACTAGGGTTTAATAATATAATTTACCATTTATGATTATATAATTAAAATATTGTAAATTTTAGTTAGGAAGAAGAGGCAGCATAAAAAATGAGGCCACCTTCCCTATTTTTTTTTTATAATAATAGCTTTTTCTCTTTCCAAGAATAACACCTAAAGATATATTTCTTAACAAATAGAGATGACTTGGGTTTATGATCCAACTGTTCTAATTTCTTTATTATAAATAGAATAATATGCTATTAGATAAATAGTTTAGTAAAAACAACTAATGATTTCTTTTATTTTATTAAAATGATTTACTTTCGTTTCTTTTTTTTCTCTCTCCATTGCTAAAACATCTATATGAATAAGGGATATTATAACAATTAATTTGAATTACCAATTGCTCATATGCCACTGTTTCATACTAATTGATTTTTAGCTCAATCGAAATTTCATGCAAGCCTTTTTATTTCTTCCTTTCCTTTTGTAAGTTTTTGTAGTTTTCTTAGAGACTTTTGAAATTAACAAAACTTAGAACTATCATTGGGATTCAACATTTCTGAAACTTTTTGAAAACATAAAAATTGGGAAGTTGATGTTAGCGTATTTTATTATATGTTTTGTTCTATCTATAAATTATATTTTTATTCTTTTTTTAAATAATTGTAAAAAATACTACTAAAATACCAAGTAAACCGTAAATAGGAAAAAAAAACAGATAAGAAGAGCTGCAAATAATATTTTGATGTTTTGTATTTATTTTGTTGACAAATAACTAAGGTTTAATAATACAATTTATCATTTATGATTATATAATTAAAATATTGTAAATTTTAGTTAGGAAGGAGAGGTAGCATTTTTTTCGTCCGCTTTAGGTGCCTGAAAAGTCCGGACTGGCACTGCCCATCAAGATCTTGTTCCAAATCCTAAAACTACCGATCTAAGTAGCAAAACCGGTATTTTTGTTGTGGTTTTGACCATACTTTTTGGCCTCGCTTGCTTTGTTCTCTGTCTCTATGCCGAAGCCACAAGATCTCAGGTTCATTTTCATGTAAATATATTAAATTTCTCTTTTAACCATTTGTTCAAATTAAAGCAGTTAGGAAATATTCATTTATATAGAAATCTCGTAAAGAAACAATATATAATATATATGTTCATATCCAACTAGATTATACTACTCTCTCTCTCTCTCTTCAACTAATTAATTGAGCTAACCGGGCTTAAGTTGTGAGTTACAATGTTTTGGGTAAGATCTTTTTTTTTTGGTATACTACTAATTCTCGAAGCTTCAGTTCTTTATGCATCTCCTCCAAGATCTCCCATTAATCGGATGGCTACGGTGGCTCGAGAAGGTCCTGCTACCGTTAGAGATGAGTCAACGTCTTTCGGATATCTTGTTTCTCTAAAGCAACTTCCACATATAGTATAGTATAGTACTGTATAATGCATATACTAATTAACATTGTTATTGGATCAGGTAATATAGGTTTCTTAGATCCCAAGCAATCTTTGTTTCACCTACGCTTTTGGTCTAGTGTGTGGAAGAGTTTTATTTTAGCTCAGGCAATGTATCCTGTTTTTGAAATTGTCGAGAAGGGGCGTGGAACGCTGAAGAGCAATGTGATGGAGAAACAAGACCGATAGAGAAGGAGACGTAGACAGGAGGGTATCCATGGATGCTGAAAGTGGAATCAGTGATCTCGGATATGAAGACGCATGTGTTTTACATGAACATCACGAAGATGACTTGGTACCGTTGGTCACCCTTCGATTTACAGACAGCCTGTGGAGGTCCGAGGAAGTTGTCCTGACTCAAAGTCATGGAACCACTAGTTTCACGTGGTTCCTTGCTTTACAAGTCTCTTGTAAGAGGGTGTGTTTACTTTCTTTTTTTATTAGCCACTTTTTTCTTGATCTTTTCAAGCTTTACTCTCTTTTTAACACACTGAGAAAAATACGTACGTAGTAATATAGCATGGCGATTCTTTCGGCCGGAAAGGGAAAATTTAATTGTTATTTTTTTTTTTGTTGCAAAACGTTATAATCTGCTTCTGTTTATCTAATTCATCATAAGGATTTACAATTTGGTCAATTCATCCTAGAAGTTTTGTTGGATAGAACAAAAATTTTAGTTGAATTTTTGTTTGTTGGAAAAGCTATTATATAAGTATATAACACAAAAAGAGAACATACAAACTAGAGAGTCCACAAAGTATAAGACATTTAATCATCTTGTTTGGTATTATTATGATTAACTAGATTTTGATCTGTGAAGTAATATGTTTAAACATTTTTTTTACTTTAATGTATTTCACAACTATATAACTATATTATTGATATTATATTAAATCTGAAAATTATGTAAGATATTACATAATTTCTTTTCTCAATTATTTCAACCCATTTCCTTATTGAATTTTTGCTAAAATCTCATTAATTTATTTGATTAATTGTGTGATATATTTTTGATACATTTTTAATTTTAAAACTTATTTGATGTCAATTTGTTGACTCCATCATTTTACTTATATACAATATTTAGTTTGATTTGAAAATTTAAATTTAAATGAATGTAATTCTTTATTTGCTAAAATAGAAATATGATAGTCTATACTTTAGTTGCTTCAGTATTAAATGAAATGATTTCGTAGTATCTAAACCTACAAAAATATATATATTTATAATTTTTTGGTAATTTTCTATAAAATATTTGAGTGTTTTAGCCAACTGTGACTTAATAATAACTAGATTTTGACCCGCGCTTGAAAGCGCGGAAATTTTTTATGATTAAAAATTTATATAATTGGGTTTTGTCTTAATTTAAAGAATATTTTGATGTAAAACTATTTCACTAAAATTTGTGGTGATGATTGTTTTTCATTAGTTTTTAGTTTCAGTTTTTATTTTTAGATTTTGGTTTTTGGTTTTTAGTTTTTAAGTTTCTACCTTTTGGGTCTGAAAATAATAATTGATTTTTTGATCTTTTAAGGTGAAAAGTTTATCCAATGTTTTTGGAGTTTTTTCTTAATACTAAGCCAAAAAAACAAACTATATAATTTGTTCAAAAAATAAAAGTAAGCGCAAGACTATATTCCATAAATAACCACTGGTTTAATTTAAGTATAATTAGTAGATTTCAATATTCCATATTGTGATGATATATATTCTTCTAGAACATTCCATATTTATAAGAGAAAATATGTGTTTTTGGTATACACATAGATACCTGCCGTATTTTGAAGATAGTTTACATTAAGGTCGTCTCTTTATATTAATTGTGTTGGTTTAATTTAAGTAATACAGTTCAATCAATTAAATGATTTATATTATTTGTAACATTCTAAAAAGGGTCCAAATTTAAATGACAACTTGTATCAGTAGATAAAAAGAATGACTCTATTTTAATAGAGTAGATAATAAAAATTTATTAAAAGATGGGATCTAATATGTTATATAGTTTGGACACAAGATTAAATATTTTGTTAACTGGGAAAATATTTATTAGTATAATATCTTTCCATAATTAACACAGAACAGAATGTCTATTAAATTTAAAATTTTACAAAATAATAGTTAGGTCTAAGACTCTAAGAGGATATAATGTTTATGTTTTAATAAGAGAGACTATAATTTCCTTTTAAGTTAAAAATCATGAAAAAAAAATAGTTTTCGTCACAAAAATAATTTTAAGACGAACATTTCAGGAAACAACAGAAAAAATTACAAATATTGTTGATTACAATATGCAAGACATATAGATGAAAATAGGTAAGGTTATTGATTGCTCAAGTGCTTATATATGCAAAACAAAAGGGTATGGTATTTATATCAAAGGTCAGTTTTATGTAAGTTGGTGAAGGGATCGTAGGATCCTTATGGACCTGCATGGCCATTATAATAACCTCTTTCTTTATACATTTTATCTATACAATCGGACCCTTAGGCGTGGACCCTAATATAGAAGGTTTCAACAAATTTATATAGAATAGTACTAAACAATATATATGTATTTATATATAGAAACGGCGAAGGACAAAAAGAATTTAGAGCGATACCTTGAATGAATGAATGGGAAAGCTTTTGCTCGTTGTTACTAAAGAGACTCGTGATTTCCGTGACTGGCTCGAATATAGTGTCATCATCCTTTTGCCATTCACTCTTTCTACATTCAATATTTTTAAATTGATGTGTTACAGTCCTATTTAATTTTATTGTTCTTCATGATGCGTAGAATCCAGCAAAGTAATTACATTTGTTCATAGTTTTTTTTTTTTAACTTATACATTTGTTCATAGTTTACATCAACTTTTATGCTTTCTTTTTGAATAAAATAATTACTATGAGCTGACGAAAAATTGGAAATGGGATGCGTAACTACACTGAAAGCATAATTCAAATAAATTATTCTATTTTACTATGCAAATAACACATGATTTATAAGTTCATGTGGAAATATTGAAAAACCTATTGGAGAGATAGTTACGAAGTTACTATATTCTATAGTCTGCTCTATTTTTATATTAATCAGACAGAAGTATAAATTTTATTTTCTTTTTGCTAATGTGTCACTTAGGGGATACAATTTTAGAATATAGTGAGAACATATATATACCTTCTTTCACAGTGAATTTATAACTTCTACTTCATGTACTTCATTTGATCAAATAAGGGGCTGGACTCGCATCATCTCGTTAACAGAAGTATGACCCAAAGTATATTTTTAGTTTAATTTTATGCTGTATAATACAATGTTGTTCAATTTTCTGAAATTTTGTTTTTAATTTACCATAATATATATACCGGTTATATTTACCCCACGGTCTTTATCGACTATTTCACACTGACTTCTAATATATACCAAGTCCCTAAGCTGAGCTGCGTGGAAGAAAGAATGGTTGGACAAATAGAGGAACACGTACGATTAATAAACCGAAGAGCATAAGCAGTACATATGGACCAAGAGCTCAATAAATTCGTTGAAACTAACTATAACTATCAATCAACAACTAAACTAACAAAAAAATATGGCCTACCCAAACAATACATACCCACTTATGAATATGGGCCAAGCTGTTCCACATAAAACGTGGTCATTTTAACATTGCCATTGTCGCCGCCACTAAAAGTCATTAGACGTGTTCGTTTCATTGACTCTTTCATATTTATAAGATGTAGCACTAATGTTTGTAGTCCTACCAGTTTCTGATTTGAATCCGTATACATAAAACAGTATTAATTAAACCAATGAAGTTATACGTCTTGAAAATATTTGTACTTAGAGCTTCAAGACACATCCATTAAATGCATAGTACGAGTAGGTATAAGCATATAGCTACGTTACATGTACACCCAAGTACGTATGTAGTTAGAGCAGTTTTAAAGCATCTCCAATGAGAGTTATAGTTCTTGGAATTCTAAATATATATATATATATATATATATATTTATGAAAAATCTAACCAAAAAATTTATATAGATATATAAATTTTTTGGTTGGATTTTTCGTAAAACTTAAAACTCTGTAAGTACATACACATATAATATATACATATACATATGTATTTTTAGAACCTCAAAAGATAAAACCCTCTCATGGGGATGTTTTTAATAGCAGTCTCTCAAATAATTAAAACAATTAGAAAAAATGAAGAAAGAGTGAGAAATGCCGTCTCTCTGCAAAGAGAGATTTATAAGAAAAAAGATGAGAAAACATCTATCTAGCGTGTCATATTCTCATTGATCTAGCATCTTTTTGTTATAAGAAGTTAATAACAAAATTTAAATATTTTGTTTGAGATACTCTATCTACATGTTTTTTTTTTAATTAATCTGGGAGAATCCCAAACTTACAGAAAGACCTAAACTAAATTTTAAGGGGTAGTGCAATCCACATATAAATCCTCTCTCCAGACATTTAAATGGGTCATAAAGCATGAATCCGTATCCGTGTTAGGTGACCAAAAATAATTGTGACTTAGTTTCACGCAATAGTAAATCAAAGCTGAAACATGTTGGTGTTCTAGTCTCATCTCCTTACCTTTCGACCACAATCACCCGATCTTTTACCTACATGTTAACCAATTCAGATGTTCTTAAAGCATCCTAATGTGGTTCTAGCTCCGAGATTCTCAAAAATATGTGTATGTATATATTAATATTATTATTTAATTATTAAATTCTTAATTTGATGGAAAACTCAACCTAAAATATTTATTTTGGGTTGGATTTCTGTAAAGTTAAAAATTTCATATTAATTATTAATATTCTCTCGGTTTTATTATAATATCGTTTAAAATTTTTACATACAAATTAAGAAAAAATGATTAAATTTTCTATTTTACTTCTATTTAATATACTATTTTAATTGATTTTATTAATTAATTAGCTAAAAATATGGGTAAAAACTAGAAAAAATATTTGATTTTTTGTCTTGAAAATATAAAAAAAGAATTATAATGAAATAAATTTTAAAAGCTAAAACGACATTTAATATAAAACAAAGAGAGTATAAATTTTAAAAGCTAAAACGACATGAAACAGAGAGAGTATATACGTGTATATATATATTGAGAATCCCTCATTTGAAATATCTTGTAAGCATGCACCTAAAAGGGTAGGAGGGACCAAAGGTTAGAAGAAGAGGTACGTGCAGTGTCTCTTGTACGATGGTTTTGGGTGATGGATACAATACATGACTTTTAATTCGACCGCAACGTGGTTCGTCCCTTCACATATCCGACGTCTTTTTCCAACCTTAACTCTCTCTTTACCTTTTTCTTTATATTAATCACCTGGATGATTCCTTATCATCACTTCCCTCTCGCACTCAAGGGTCCAAAAAGCGTTATATCTTCTTCTTTTTGTTCTTTCTCTTTTCTCTCTTTTGAGAGAATAGATTGAAAAGATATGGGAAGGGCTCCTTGTTGCGAAAAAATAGGGGTAAAGAGAGGGAGATGGACTACCGAGGAAGATGAGATCCTCACTAACTATATTCAGACCAACGGTGAAGGTTGTTGGAGGTCTTTGCCTAAGAAAGCCGGTATGTATATCTATGACTTTTATTCTTTCTTATCATCTATATATTTGATTGTTTAAATTTTAATATTCCAAAAACGAGTCAGTTCTTTTAATTGTTTTACAAGCTAGTGAGCATGATTTCATTCATCTTTACGTTCTTGCATTATAAACTGGCAATAGAGATGGATGTAGTTGTGAATGGAAAAAAAATGAAAAATGTACCAATCCTTAAAGAAACTTGTGATGTTATATTTGATTGTAAATTCTAATGAATAAGTAGTTATTAAATTATAAATTCTAGTTAACAGAACAAACTGATTTCAGTTCACACATTGTCTGCTAACAATAACAAAATTTGAAGGATTGTTGAGATGTGGAAAGAGCTGTAGACTAAGGTGGATAAACTATTTGAGAATGGACTTGAAAAAGGGCAATATCACAGCCGAGGAAGAAGACACCATCTTCAAGTTGCATTCCCTTCTCGGCAACAGGTAATTTAATTAACCAATTTTTCGACGTCACTTCATTGACATATGAACGTATTACACAATTTATATGTGATTCACCCATTAAAACATATATACAGTTACAAAAAACATATATACAGTTTTGACTTTTCTCAAAACATATATATGTATAGTATTATATTAATAAGAAGCCAAGTTGTGACAGAATATATAATTTAATTGATTGCCAAAAATTATAATAATGGTCTCATGTGTATTCTTTGTGCCTATATTTTTGTGTGTGTGCGCGTAGATGGTCTCTTATTGCAACACATCTACCAGGAAGAACAGACAACGGAATTAAAAACTATTGGAAATCACATCTTAGCCGCAAAATTTACTCTTTCACTGCCGTCAATGATTTAGTACTAAAGAAGTCTTCTTCTTCTTCTTCCTCTGGAGTGGAAACCAATAACAATATCAAAAAGAAGAAGGGAAGAACTAGTAGGTCATCCATGAAGAAACACAAGCAAATGGTGACGGCCTTGCAATGTTTCCAACCATCCAAAGACTTCGAGAGTGAGATCAGTGATGGAGGGCACAATGGTAATTCGAAGGAGAGTCTTTGGAGCCATACGAGTGGTTAGATGGTGAGATAGAGCGACTCATGAGTTATAAGTTCGAGTTCAAATGAAAATGGTGGTACAGATTGGTGGGTTAGTCTCTGTGATTCTTCAGAAAATGGGTTTGGTATTGTATTGATGAGGAGTTTCTTGTTTGGGAGTGTCAAGATAGTTTGACTTGTTGTCAAAATGATTATCTCTGGGATCTCTCAGATATTGGAGATATCACAATCCAGTGATATTATATTAATTACCAGCAAGTGGATGGTACATGAGAACGCGTAGTAATCCAGTGATCTTTTGATTATAAATTCTCATGTTTCGTTTGGTTATAGTGGTTCTTGAAGATATGTAATAGCTTGTTGGAGTGTGGTAAAAAGAGTTAAATAATAAATAGGATGAATGTAACTTATGTAACATCTAGTATTAGACTAGTTTGCAGTATGTTGTGATTTTTTCTTTGTATTTTCGAGTTTATTTTACTCTGTTTTCTTGCTATATATAGTTTGTTTGATTTTATGTTTTGTTTGATAATATTGTCAAAATATTCCAGTTTAATTTTTAATTTGAAACTAAAAGTAGTATGACTAATATCAACGAAGATAAACCTTTCTACTTATAATTTATATCTACTACTAATATATATTGTATATCTATACAAAAAAATTATAATAAAAAAACGTAATAGAAGTAAAATTTTGTTTTATAAAAAAGACGAATTTGATTAATTTGGAATTTCTTCACTATCTTGGGATCTCTTTTTTTTTTTTTTTTTTGCTGAAAATCTTGGGATCTCTTGGTAAAATGGATTACAGTTGAGGAATCACACTTTCTGAAATGCTCCAGACTCATCTTGGGGGACGTAGATTTCGATAGAGCTTATAAAGTTGTGAAACCAAGCATCTACGTGCCGACTTATTGATGTTGTAGGCGAATGTCTCCAACACCGCCACACAAAAAGCTGCTGGAGATTGCGTAAACAACAAAACAGATCAAACAAGCTATTGAGGATCTGATCAGAGCCATGATTGTGTATCCGATCCATCAACTATTCTTAAGTTGCCCTTTTTCAAAAAAAAAAAAAAACTATTCTTAAGTAGTTATTGACATTCAAGATGATGAAAATGTACAATACGATGTTCATGTGTGTTCAGATAAAATAGATAATAAAAGTATAACATGAAAAAGAATCATCCACCTATGACCATTAACAAACTCTCGTCACATTATTTATTTTACACATCATCGCTCAATGGACATTATAGCAAAACAATTTACAGTATTAAAAAAAGAAAAATCTGAAAGGGAACCTTCGAATCTTTTGGCCTTTAAGCAACCTTTGGCCGAAGCAATTCTACTATTCTCCTCTTCTTTTTAATTCATTTTATCAAATATGCTCACCTTTTTCTTTTCTTCCTTCCCACTTTCAATGTCTCTCATATATAAGATGTAAAAACAATGCAAAGTATAATTAACTTTCAAAACATGAAACTTCGATTTTCATCTGTGAGACATTGACAACTACAGGCATGTCGAGAACAAGAGTACGAGCTGTGACCCATCAAGATCTTGTTCCAAGTCCTAAAACCACCGATCTTAGCAGCAAAACCGGTATTTTCGTCGTGGTTTTGACCATAATCTTTGGCCTCTCCTGCTTTGTTCTCTGTCTTTATGCCGAAGCCACGAGATCTCAGGTACATTTACATAACTAATTTTTTCTCATTTATTTTGCTATTATGTTCATAAAATTGATTTATATAGAAAAATTGTAACTCACAACTTAAGCCCGGTTAGCTCAATTACTTGAACAGAGAGTTGTATAATTTTATTGGATTTGAAACATAAATATAAAATATTGTATCATACTAAAACAAAAATATTTTCAAAAGTCATATTATTATTTTTTTTTTTGAACACCAAAAGTCATTTATATAAAGTAGCTAAATTAAGCAATTGATTAAAGAAAAAATAGCAATTGGTTTCAATAATTAGGTTTTAGTCCATAGTATATAATGGTCATCACAGTCTCATGGTCTGTCCAAACTATTCACATATTCATGTAGGCGACATGGGGAAGCAAAACGTGCGTGTACAACAGTAGCGGCAAAACGCCGTTGTTATGCGGTGCGATCGCGTTTGTGGGACTAGCGGTTGCGATGGTAGGCTTGCACATGTACTTACTTATCGCAGTCACCACATCTGCACCTCTTGTTCTGGATACATGGGATCCTGACTCTGTTCCTGCTAAGACACTCACTTTTCAAGCAGCCTTCTTCTTCGTCTCAACATGGTAATTAGAATTAATTATTCTAACGCAACAACTTAACACACATTCCATTTTTTATATTTTTTAGTTATTGCACGATGTTGCTAGTTATAATCCTAAGTTAATAATGTTTTGGGTAATTCTCTCAAATAAATCTCTTTAAGTTCTAATCATAAAATAGATTTCAAAAATAAAAATAACTAAACTGGCATTTTTTATTTTAAAATTTTATGTTTTAAAATTTTTTTTGAAATTTTAGCTCCAAAACTCTAGTCTTTAACTCTAAACAAAAATATCTACGATTAGTTAACTCAAAGAATATAAGTGTATATTTACTTATTTTTGATAAAATATTTAAGTCTATTTTAGTCCTTTTTATTTTTAAGATCTATATTTGTGATAAAACTTATTTAGGCTTATCCTAGAGAATTTTTCTAATGTTTTGTAATTATAGTACTATCATTTGTGTTTTTTTTGTTAAAATTATTTTTTGTTTCTTCAAAGGCTTTGCTTTGGTGTTGGAGAGGTTCTACTATTAGTGGGACTTAGTGTGGAATCAGGACATCTAAAGAACTGGTCCAAGCCAAAACCTAGTTGTCTAGTAATCCGACAAGGCTTGTTCTCAGCCGCGGGTGTGTTCTCGCTTCTAACCGTCTTTCTAGCCGCGGGACTTTACCTAACGGCTCTTCAAGCACACAGAATCTCTAAAGATCTTGAAAATACACATAGAGAAATTATCGAAGCATCAGTTCTTTATGCATCTCCTCCAAGATCCCCCACTAATCGGATGGCTACGGTGGCTCGAGAAGGTCCTGCTACCGTTAGAGATGAGTCAACGTCTTTTGGATACCTTGTTTCTCTAAAGCAACTTCCATCTACAGTATAGTATTACTGTATACTGTATATACTAATTAACACTGTTAATGGCTAATTTTTTATGACATTATACCAAAATTCGACTTGTACGTGCAAATAAAACGAAATTTTAATCAATAATATTTTTTACTGTGATGTTTGCTATGTTTGAACTTTGGACCACATAATGATAATTAGAAATATCACATTTAATTTTATATAATAAAATAATTAGCTTAGTTATGATTTTGTTCTTAAAGTAGGAATTTCTCACTTATTCCATTTTGCATTTTCTTTTAGCGATTGTACGATGTTACTAGTCATATAACTCATAACCTGTCATAGTTTTTGGCAAGAAAAAAAAAGAATTGAAAAGATTTATATATAAAAAGCCCTTTGTCAACAAAAAAGACTTATAAATAAAGAAAAAAATAATATATAATTATAACTTTCGCTCCTGACCTTTCTTGCATTCCACTCAACTGCAACAACTCCTTTTCCCTCTTTCACTTCCTTTCTAGGGTTTACCTTCAGTGAGTGATTCACTTTCTTTCGAGAGATCAAAGAACAGAGAAACACTATGTCGCTGAGGCCGAACGAGAAGACCCACGTCCGTCGAAAAAGCTACAAGGCGGCTGTGGATACAGAGCAATCCCGAAGAAGAAGAGAGAACAATCTAGTCGAAATCCGCAAAACCAAACGCGAAGAAATCTTGAAGAAGCAACGGCTCCTTCGTATCCAAGAACCTCCTCAAGATTCATCTCTTCCTTCTTCCACCGTCTCCATTGATAAGATGGTAACCCTGATCTTGCATTTCTTGAATTTTCCCCAAGATATGATTTATTAGGGTTTTGGTTCTTGTGAATGTAGATGAGGAATCTCATTTCTCTTGTCGCTGGAGCTTGGTCAGATGATCCTTTACTGCAGCTTGAGACCCTAAACCATTTCAGGCTGATTCTATCGACCACCAAGAATCCTCCTATTGACATGGTGATAGAATCTGGTGTTGTGCCTCGCTTCGTTGAGTTTCTTGACAAGGAAGATTCACCTTGGCTTCAGCTTGAGGCGGCTTGGATTCTAACAAACATTGCTTCGGGGACAAGTAACCACACCAAAGTTGTGATTGATCACGGCGCTGTTCCAATCTTTATCAAGCTTCTCGCTACCTCCCCTGATGATGCTGTCCGTGAACAGGTACTGTCTACTTATGTGAATATGAATCTTTATCTATGTGTTAACTAACACCTTAACCTATAGGTTGTGTGGGCGTTGGGTAACGTTGCTGGTGAGTCACCACAGTACCGTGACTATGTTCTTGAGTGTGGTGCATTGATGCCACTGTTATCTCAGCTGAATGAGCACTATACGTTGTCAATGATTACAAACGCCACTTGGACTTTGTCTAACTTCTGCCGTGGCAAGCCTAAGCCAGCGTTTGAGCATGTCTCACCTGCTCTCCCTGCGTTAGGACGACTTGTTCATTCGAATGATGATGAAGTCTTGGCAGATGCTTGCTGGTCACTTTCTTTCATGTCTGATGGTAGAGAAGAACAGATTCAAAGTGTGGTAGAAGCTGGTGTTGTCCCAAGACTAGTTGAACTTCTCATGTTAGTACTTGATTTAATCTCTTGTTACATGTTTGAGTAATGAACTCTGACAAAAAAAATTATATATTTGTAGGCATCCTTCTTCAAGTGTGCTTGCTCCTGCACTACGTAGCATTGGGAATATACTTTCTGGAAATTCTCAGCAGACTCAGGTATGTAAAACTCAAATATTCTATTTATAGTAACCTTCTTGAACACTTACTGAACTTAACTTATATGGAAACCTTTTTTTTTTTATATGGAAACCTTTTTGAACACTTTTCTGAACTTATTCTTTAGTGTGTGATCAATTGTGGAGCTATACCCATTATATCCAACCTGCTTAGACAAAGCTATAATAAGAGCATAAAGAGAGATGCTTGTTGGACTATTACAAACATCACAGCAGGCATTAAAGAACACATTCAGGTGAGTTAGTTTTTTTGTTGCTACATCACATGTTTTTTTTTTTGCTTATAAATGCTTCAAAACATTGAAACAAACATGCCCTTATTTATATGACAACAGATAGTTATTGATGCAAATATAATTCCAAGCTTGGTGCATCTAGCTCAAAACGCTGAGTTTAACATAAAGAAAGAAGCTATATGGGCAATTTCAAACGCTACAGGAGGTGGTTCTCATGATCAAATCAAGTACTTGCACTACAAGAAAACTCGTCCATTACTAGGACGGGTTTTCCTCGTTAGTTCCTAGTAAATGGCCTTTTACTAGGAACTTACGAGGAAACGCGTTTCCTCGAAACACGTTCATCGTAAAGACATTTTCCTCGTAAGGTTGTAGCGAATTTACGAGGAAAGCTTTCCTCGTAAAGGCGTGGTAATATTTTCCTCGTAAGG
>CAKOAT010052933.1:504519-540257 GCA_932364175.1 Eruca vesicaria subsp. sativa
GAGGAAAATAATATTTTCCTCGTAAGAGCCTCGTAAATTTACTTCCACTTTACGAGGAAACGCTTTTCTCGTAAGTTTACGAGAACCTTACGAGGAAAAGATGTTTCCTCGTAAAGTCGAAGTAAACTAGTAGTATTTTTACGAGGAAATGTTTTCCTAGTAAATTTTCCTAGTAATGGCTTAGTTTTCTTGTAGTGTTGGTGGAGCAGAGCTGCATAAAACTTCTATGTGATGTCCTGGTGTGTCCGGATGGAACTATCATCTTCCTGTGTTTGGAAGGGTTAGAGAATATTTTGAAGGCTGGAGAGGTGGAGAAGAGTAGAGGAGGTATGAACTATTATTCTCAACTGGTTGAAGATGCGGAAGGGCTAGAAAAGATTGAGAAGCTGCAGAGTAATGTGAACAATGCGATCTATGAGAAGGCTGTGAAGATTCTTGAGACGTATTGGGGTGAAGAGGATGCTGAGGAGATACAAGAACAAGATGCTGAAGGTGATGATGGTTCTCGTCTAGGCATCCAAAGGAAACGAGTTCAAGTGCCTCATGGAGGATTCAACTTCGGTTGAAGGTAATTTAAAGCTTACAAAGTGTTAAAGTCTTTTTCTATAGGATGATATTAGTTTTGAGTTGACTGACAAAAAAAAAATCTGACATGGAAACTTAAAGAGCCAAGTTCTTGGTGACACTTGTTGGTCAATTCATCATTGTTTTATCACGGCTTACTTGGTTGCCAATTGTAAGTACATTGTCAATATAAATGGTGTTCATCACGTTCAAGTCTACTTTGTTTTGTTTTTGGAAGTTTTTTTGTAACTGTTTTTTTTGAAGTTTAGGGGAAGTTAAAGTTGTTCTCTGCAGAAACTGCTATCTGTTTTAGTTCAAAAGGTTTTTATACAAAATTAATTCAAATCCATGAAGTCTGATAAGTGATTTGTTAGATCATTGAAGTCATTAGTTGGGGTTACATAACTTACAGCATAATTCTAATAAACACATATTATTTATACTCTTGCACCATTAAGAGAAGAGAGAGTGGTGGTCCAAGAACATGTATGTGTGTATTCCATTGGGGACACGACAATCAGTCGTCTCTTTCTTTCTTTCTTCCCTGTCACAATTTCAATATTTTAAAAGAACTATTTGGAGTATTGTCAGTCTTTGACCAGATCAATGATAATTTCAACGTTACATACAAAAGCACTAATCTTATTTGGAACCATGCAAAATAATAATATATGGACTGAAGCATCCCTATCTACCTGGCCATACTCTTCACCACTCGTGCCCATCTCTTTTAGTTTGTTTGTTTCTCTATATAACTAATCCATCATTAGCCTGATCATTAGTATACCAATGTCTCTCTAAATCTTTATTTTACAGTGGTATCACCATCATATACTTTTGAGTGAGTTGGTGTGCATCACTCAACCCTCATTAAATACCCAACATACAGTACTCAAAAAAAAAGTCAAATTCCGTAGAGATCTTAATCAAACGGCTACGATCTAATCTAACCCTCGTGAATCATTAATCCAGACCCCACCGTACACTGTACCGTATGTGATCGCACCTGTCAAAGTGGCGCCCTTTTCTTTTCTTTTCTTCACCTACTCGAAAACCTTTCCCTCAACACTCCTCAATTTTTGGCGGGTGGCTCTCTCTCGATAATAGAAGAAGAGTTCAAGGGCATTTTCGTCATTTTCTACAAAATGCTAGGGTTTAATTTCGAACCAATTTATAATCGAATCGGTTTTGTGATTATCCACCGTGCGTAAGTGTTTGTCGGTTCGGTTCTCTAGAACTCTCCCTCTCTCTACTCTCCTCCCTTTTTCAAATTTTATCTCTCTCTGATCTGATCTTTGTGTTTCCGGAAGAGACGTGATCATCTCAAAACCCTAGCTAAAGCGTTATCATCCGAAGTGTAGAAAATGCTAAATCACATCGAGAAGGTGAAAAGAAGAGGTGGAGATGTGATCGAACAGAACAAGAAGACTTGCGCTGATTGTGGCACAAGCAAAACACCTCTTTGGCGTGGTGGTCCCACCGGTCCAAAGGTCAGACCAATAAACCCTAACCAAGATTTGATCATTTGATCTAATATGTTTTTTTTTTCTTTTATGTAGTCGCTTTGTAACGCGTGTGGGATCAGAAGCAGGAAGAAGAGACGAGGAGGAGTAGAAGCGAAGAAATCAAATTCATGCGGCGGAGATCTCAAGAGAAACTCTAAGTTTGGTGAATCAGTGAAACAGAGGATGATGGATTTGGGGATGATGAAGAGATCGACGGTGGAGAAGCAGTTACGGAAGCTTGGGGAAGAAGAGCAAGCGGCGGTGCTTCTCATGGCTCTCTCTTATGGATCAGTCTACGCTTAGGTGTGTGTGGCGAATTTTTGATAATAATAAATGTTTTTAGGGTTTTCTGAAATTCAGAGAGCAATGATGAGGACTAACAAACGAATGTGTAATTGTTTGGCTTTGTGAAGGTTATAGACAATGCGTCTTCCGGTTAGGTACACTTTGGTTTAAGCTTATTAGATTAGGATTGTATCTGGTTAAGCTTGTAATTGATTTGTACCGGTTCTCTCTCTCAATTAGGTTGGTAGACGATTTATGTTTATCAGGTTTAGGAAAACCGGCTTAGATGTTAAGTGTTACGGTTAGTACTTAAGGAAGCATTGATGAGCTGGTTTAGGTTGTTAGAATCAGTTTCTATCTTTGTGATTCCGTTAGAGAAAGAGAGAAAGATCGGAGAAAGGTTGTATTGACGAAAGGCTCGGAGTGTGAGTTCTTCGTTGTCAATAGTAAGTTGCCGGTTCAATCCCGGCTCCGGTGAGATATAGCGGCCACACCAAGTTATCGGTGTGGTGCGGTGAACACCGGGTAAACATCTCGCTGTGTCATCTCTTTCTTGTGCTTGGAGTTTCCGATCGAAGGGTTCTATCTTCACAAATTGGTATCAGAGCTAGAGGTTAAGTTCGGAGTCGAATCGAGAGATCAAGATCGGTGACAGAAGTTCCGGTGATTCAATTTCAAGATTGAAGAAGTAGATCTGCGATGGCGACTCACAAGATGAAGATGGAGATCAAGATTTCAATGTTCGACGGAACCGGAGATTTCGCGATCTGGAAGAAACGGATGCTCGCGAATCTAAGTGTTCAAGGATTAAAGGATGTCCTGACACCTCCGTCACAGGCTTTAGTGACGACGAAGGAAGATGAAGACGAGGACGACATAGACGCAAAGAAGAAGAAGGATCTTGAAGTCACTGCAAGATCCGAAAGAGACGAGAAGGCGTTGAACATCATCTTTATGAGTGTTGGAGATCACGTTCTGCGGAAACTGGATAAGTGTAACACAGCTATGGAGGCTTGGGAACTTCTTGATAAACTCTACATGGCAAAGACTCTGCCAAACCGTGTCCACGCACAACTCAAGGTTTACGCATTCAAGATGCAAGATTCAAAGACTATTGACCAGAACGTTGATGACTTCCTTAAGTTAGTCACGGACCTGAGCAACCTCAACATTGAGATTCCAGAGGAGGTCCAGGCTATTCTACTACTCAACGTTTTGCCAAGCAGGTATGACTCTCTCAAAGAAACTTTGAAATACAGTAGAGAGGCCATTAGTGTAGATGATATATCTAGTGCTGCTAAGTCTAAAGAAATGGAGTATAAGGAATCATCTACTGCTAAGTTGAATGGGGAAGGTAATTACGTTAGAGGTAGAACAGATAGTAGGAATAGGAATGTCTCTGGTACTGACTTTGCAGGTAAAAATCGAAGTCGCTCAAGGTCTAAGAGTAAAGACAGCAAGAGAGTGTGTTGGATATGTGGTAAAGAAGGACACTTCAAGAAACAGTGCTATAAGTGGCTTGAAAGGAATAAGGAGCATAGATCAGGTCAAGACAGGGGTGAAGCATCTCTAGCTAAAGATGANGTCTCTGGTACTGACTTTGCAGGTAAAAATCGAAGTCGCTCAAGGTCTAAGAGTAAAGACAGCAAGAGAGTGTGTTGGATATGTGGTAAAGAAGGACACTTCAAGAAACAGTGCTATAAGTGGCTTGAAAGGAATAAGGAGCATAGATCAGGTCAAGACAGGGGTGAAGCATCTCTAGCTAAAGATGATGCAAGAGACTTGGTGGGTCTCTTAGTTGTAGAGGTCAACTCTGCAGAGGATGATCGTGATGAGTGGGTGATGGATACCGGATGCTCTTTTCACATGACACCAAGACGAGATATATTCATAAACTTGGAAGAGACAACAAAAGGCAGAGTCAGAATGGCAAACAGTTCAGTCTCAGAAGTCAGAGGTACAGGGTCCGTTAGATTCGAGAATCAAGATGGGACTACATTCCTCCTGCACGATGTAAGATATATGCCAGAGATCTCGAGAAATCTAATATCCATGGGCACGCTTGAAGCTAAGGGATGTGAGTTTAAAGCATCCAATGGGGTGCTTAAGGTAATCAAAGGTTGCACCGTGTTCATGAAAGGCACAAGGAGACAATCATTATATATCCTACAAGCAAAAGCAAGGGTCGCATCTCTAGAACGTGGAGAGTCAAGTACAGCAACATCTGATGAGGCAACCATCGATGAGACTCAACTGTGGCACAGTAGGCTCGGTCACCTTGGGCAGAAAGGTATGGAAATATTGACTAAGAATGGGAGCTTTGGCAAGAGTAAAGTTGGAAACCTGAAGTTCTGTGAAGCCTGTGTTCTTGGTAAGACTCACAGGGTGAGTTTTTCACAAGCAAAGCATGTAACGAAGGAAAGACTGGATTATGTGCATTCAGATATTTGGGGATCACCAAATGTTCCTGCTAGCCTCAACAGCAGACATTACTTCATTTCCTTCACAGACGACTACTCTAGAAAGGTGTGGCTTTACTTCCTAAGATTTAAGGATGAAGCATTTCCTAGTTTTGTGGCATGGAAGTCTATGGTCGAGAATCAAGTCGATAGGAAGGTCAAAAGATTGAGAACTGACAATGGACTTGAGTTTTGCAACCGTCAGTTTGACTCTTTCTGCAGAGAACATGGGATTGTAAGGCACAAGACGTGTGCATATACGCCACAGCAAAATGGAATTGCAGAGAGACTGAATCGAACAATTATGAATAAAGTTAGGTGTATGCTCTCTGAGAGTGGATTGGGACTGCAGTTTTGGGCTGAAGCTGCGGCTACTGCCGTATACCTTATCAACAGGTCTCCTTCATCAGCCCTGGAGTTTCAAATACCAGAGGAGAAGTGGACATCTCATTTGCCAGACATAAGCCATCTTAAGAGATTCGGGTGCCTTGCGTACGTTCATTCCTCAGATGGTAAACTTCTACCAAGAGCCAAGAAAGGGATTTTTACTGGCTATCCAGAAGGTGTAAAGGGTTTTAAGGTATGGTTACTGGAAGATAAGAAGGTGGTGATCAGTAGAGATGTAGTGTTTAAGGAGGATCAGGTCTATAAGGAGCTTAAAGGTATTCAAGGTGATAGTTCAGACAAGGAAGACGCACTAGGATCATCTGGACTCAAGCTCCTAGAATTATCAGATGCTGAAGTACCGACTACAGATAGTGACAATGCAATTACTACTGACACGCAAGAAGGTACTGAGGAAGAAACAGATAGTGTTGATGCATAACAGAATCTTGATGATTATCAGTTAGCTAGAGACAGGCCAAGACGTGTTATTAAACCACCTCCAAGACTCGAGGACTACGAGTGTGATAGTTCTGATGGAGAGGATCAGTACGCAGAATTTGTGTGCTTGTTATCTGAAGACACGGCTCCAGAACCAGGATCATGGCAAGAGGCAATGGCTGACCCAGATAAAGACAAGTGGTTAGAGGCAGCTCAGGAAGAAATGACTTCATTACAAGGAAATGATACTTGGGATCTTATTGAGAGACCTAAGAATCAAAAGCCAATCGGTTGTAGATGGTTGTTCAAAAGAAAAGCAGGAATAGCTGGTGTTGAAGCTCCGAGATATAAAGGACGCTTAGTAGCTAAAGGCTACTCTCAGAAGGAAGGCATTGACTACCAGGAAATCTTTGCTCCTGTAGTCAAGCATGTGTCCATAAGGTTTGTCTTGTCAGCAGTAACTCATTTCAATATGGAACTACAACAGATGGACGTAAAAACTGCGTTTCTTCATGGAAACTTGGAGGAGTTCATTGTAATGGAGCAGCCAGAGGGATTCGTAGATAAAAGGTATCCAGATAAAGTGTGCAAGCTTAAGAGGAGTCTGTATGGGTTGAAACAGAGTCCAAGACAGTGGAATAAGCGATTTGATGATTTCATAAGGTCAAAAGGATATTCAAGGAGTGAGTATGATTCGTGTGTGTATTTCAAACGGAATGCAAAGCATGTCTATATATATATGTTGCTATATGTGGATGATATTCTCATAGCATCTACTGATAAGGCTGAGGTTCAGAAGCTTAAGGCAGTGCTAAGTTCAGAGTTTGATATGAAAGACCTAGGTGATGCTAAGAAGATTTTAGGAATGGAAATTACACGGAACAGAGATAAGTATGAGTTGTTTGTTTCACAAGAAGATTATCTTTGGAAAGTATTGGGGAATTATGAGATGGACCAGTCAAAGGCAGTGTCTACGCCTCTGGGAGTACACTTTGTACTTAAAGCAGCAACAGACAAAGAGCTAAAGGAGCAGGAGGAGTATATGAAAAAGATTCCGTATCAAAATGCAGTGGGAAGCATCATGTACTCCATGGTTGGTACGCGTCCAGACTTGGCACACGTAGTTGGGGTTATCAGTAGGTTTATGTCAAAACCATTGAAAATTCACTGGCAAGCAGTCAAATGGGTTCTAAGATATATTAAAGGTTCAGTGGATACATGCTTATGTTTCAAGAAGAAAGGAGATTTCGTTGTGAGAGGGTATTGTGATTCTGATTATGGTGGTGATTTGGATCATAGGAAGTCTACTACTGGTATGGTCTTCACAGCAGGCGGCAATCCGGTAAGTTGGAGATCCTCACTTCAGAAAGTAGTGGCTTTGTCTACAACAGAGGCCGAATACATAGCACTTTCAGAGGCTGTTAAAGAAGGTGTATGGCTCAAGAGATTTGCAGAAGAACTAGGCTTCCCGCAAGACACTGTAGAGGTGTTTTGTGACTCTCAGAGTGCGATTGCTTTGTCTAAGAATGCTGTGTTCCACGAACGAACAAAGCATGTTGCCACTAAGTATCATTTTGTCAGGGATTTGATAAATGTGGGAGAGGTACAGGTTCTCAAGATTGCAACAGCTAATAATCCGGCTGATATCTTCACGAAGGTTCTTCCAGTGTTTAAACTTAAGGAAGCACTGAAGTTTCTTCGTGTTTCTAAGGACTGAGAAGTGGTGTGTGAGAGTCCGGTAAAGGACTCAAGGAGGAGCTTGGTAAAGAGCTCCGGGATGGGTTCGGTGAAGAGCTCATGTGCAGTCAGGTTTATGACTCGAGTTTGCTTTCAGGTTGAGTTGGTTTGTTGCTCAAGGCATTGTCTAAGGAGGAGATTTGAAGGTTATAGACAATGCGTCTTCCGGTTAGGTACACTTTGGTTTAAGCTTATTAGATTAGGATTGTATCTGGTTAAGCTTGTAATTGATTTGTACCGGTTCTCTCTCTCAATTAGGTTGGTAGACGGTTTATGTTTATCAGGTTTAGGAAAACCGGCTTAGATGTTAAGTGTTACGGTTAGTACTTAAGGAAGCATTGATGAGCTGGTTTAGGTTGTTAGAATCAGTTTCTATCTTTGTGATTTCGTTAGAGAAAGAGAGAGAGATCGGAGAAAGGTTGTATTGACGAAAGGCTTGGAGTGTGAGTTCTTCGTTGTCAATAGTAAGTTGCCGGTTCAATCCCGGCTCCGGTGAGATATAGCGGCCACACCAAGTTATCGGTGTGGTGCGGTGAACACCGGGTAAACATCTCGCTGTGTCATCTCTTTCTTGTGCTTGGAGTTTCCGATCGAAGGGTTCTATCTTCACACTTTGTGTTCTTCAAATCAAAATCTTTTTGAAAAAAAAAAAAAATCTGAACATTAACAAGTTTTAGCAAAAATAAAATAAAACAGGGGTAGTTATTACTTTATGGGGTATCTTATGTTTTTATTTAAAAATTATTGGTCTGTGTTGCAATCTTGTCCGTATTAAGACAGGAATGGGACTTGCCTATCTGTTAAGCACAATTCTTGTCAAAGTCAAAATAATAATATTTATGACTTTATTACGAAAAAAGCGATTGAATATGAAGCCATTTTTTTAGATTTGAAATATTTCTCTTTTCATTAATTCCGTGGGCACCAAACCTTTCTTGAAGTATTAATGTTTGAAATGTATTACGTTTCAACATAAAAACCATATCATTCGTATGTGTCCCGTAATTAACTAACAAAATCTTGGTCTGGCCACATGAATTATGTTTTTTAATTCATGTGTAGTGTGTACTGTTAGTCTGCTACTAATAGTCAACCCAATTAAATGTGCTTCTTTTGATGATAAATCAAAGTCCAATCGTCACTATAGTATTAAAAACCAAGAATATCAGGACTTTTTTGAAATTGCATTATGCTACCAGAGTTGAATTACATGACATTAGCACATGCTACCAAATTCATTTACATCAAAAGCTTGGCTAAAAAAGGAAGTTAAATTCCCTATGTTAAATCCAATAAGGGATTTTAAATAGGTCCATTGTTAAGTGTAGAGGGCCACGCTAAAAGAGAAACTGTAGAAGGCCAAGCTAATAGAGAAACTGTATAGGGCCTAGCCCAAAATGATATTTCGGAATCTGAATAATACTTTTCAACCAGAGAATCTAGACGATTTGAACCTTGTCGGTACGGTTCTGTAATTTGTGTCCATCACCAAATCTAGGACTAGACACACTTGTAAGATCTTTATCCAAGTCTGATCCGTTACCCGATTTGTACTCTCTGAAACTTCAGGGTATATGTTGTATTCAACTCATGTAATCATGTAATATCGTTATTACCTGGATTACGGCTTTTAATTATCAATCAGAAAACAGTAACAATTAAAACTTGTATAGAAGATAGTAACAATTCATTTGTGTATATCGATATTTACCGCCATTTTAGATTACATTTAATTTTGTGTGTATCGATTCCACTTCTATATTATTAAAGCATCTCCAACCAGAGTCTTTAAGAAGAAGTATTTACAGAAAAAATAATTAAATAATTAGTAAATTTATAAAAATTTAAGAATTTGATCTTTAAAATCTCTAAATAAAAATTGTTTCTTTGCGAATTCTTGCACTATTTACGGATCACCACGACATGCAATTGGTTGATATTTTTTTAATTTAAAAAAATATAATAATAATTAATTTTTTTTTAAAAAAAATAGTTTTCTAAGGACTCCAATAATAATAATTAAAAAATTATTCTAGTTACCTTGACTTCTTTTTCTGTTAATTTTATTCTTACTGTTTTGTATCACTGGTGCTCGACCAATTGCACTCGTTAAGAACGATGTCGCAAACCGAAAGAGATTTGGCAACTAAACTTTCTGCCTAAACGCAAATCCTTCACACCGATTAGATCTTCTACGGTTGTAAATGAAGCTAGCGGTGAGCAAGTGTACAGAGTTATGCTGAAATAAAGGTCTAGTAGGTGCGGAGAATGTGGGATGGAGTTGGTGGGCCCGTTCCACGCTATTAAAGACACGTGCTATACAGCTAATATTTCATCTCCCCTTTCACAATTCGCATTAAAACTCTTTTTTTATTTCTTTAAATTTTTGAAAATCAGTTTATCAATGAGTAACTCGTGACATTCAAGTATTCAACAAACAGCTGCTACTCCAAATCGTCTCGTAGCGTAGTCTTGTCAGTTACAAAGCTACACGATTGTTTGTTTAGATCATTTTGATCTATGGACACGTGCATGTGAACTATGTGTGTTTTCATTTTGCATTGCTCATTTTACCAAACTTTTGCCTACATCATCTCACAAAAATGAGATGGAGTCTTTTTGAACCTTTTAATCTGATAATACAAGAAAATTGGCAATTTGCAATGAAACATTTTCACATGTTTTCTTTCCTATCAATATCTCAAAATCAAATTTATTTTTTGAAAATTATATAAGAATATCCTAATGTCCATCAAAGTGGATTTAGATTAACCTCATGTTAATAGTCTATATTTGCAGTTCATATACTGGTTCCATGTTTTTGACGATGCTAAAATTTTAATTTTTGAATAACAGAACTCGAATCCAAATGATTTAAATTTTATCCTCAAATTAATCACCATTGAACCACAAACAGCAATTCAAAAAAAAAAGTAAATTTGCATAAGCTTAGATTCTATAAACACCTAAAAGCTTCAAATCATGCTTTTTAATTTCGAAGCTAGCTACTCACCGAAGTCATATTATATCAAAAGGTTTTGTTGAAAATACGCTCACTCACACCTAAGTCAGGACTTCCGTCATCTTCACGTCTACTCATGCCACATCATAAACCAGATACCCAATGTTCCACGTCTGAAAAGCTTGCATAAAAGTCAAGCCCCACGATAGTGACCGCCACATAATATTTTATTTGCTGTCGATCGTTTCCTTTAATTTCCCAAACCAACTTGCTCCGCTGCTCGTCAACGTAGCCACCACGAGATAGCTCACAATAAAGCCGAGACCAGGGGTATTATCGTAATTTTCACCTTTCATAACATTTACAATGATGTATTTATCCCGACATGCGCGTAGTTCCGGTGCTTTTTATTACGGTTAAAAGATTAACGTGTCGGTGTATCTTTTCTTCCATTTCACTATTCATTTCTTTATTTAAAAACACCATTATTGCTGCAACAAAAAAGTATATTTAAAAAACCTCGATAAAAAGAAGAACACTCCTCTTCTCATTGTGCTTCTTCTTTCTTTCTTTCTCCATCTCTCTCTGTAGATTTTGTAGATTGAAAATCAAGTTCCTGACAATGGAAGCAAACCAGTTATACGGTTTGTTTACACTTGTTTTTATTCTATTATTGTCAGTGACTTCGACAGTGACATCCAAGGACGAGGTTGTTTCCTGTACAATGTGTTCTTCCTGCGACAATCCTTGTAACCCCGTCCAATCATATCCTCCCCCTCCTCCGCCTTCTCGTCCACCACCTTCACCATCAACCACCACCGCATGTCCACCACCTCCTTCTCCTCCGAGCTCCGGCGGTAGTGGTGGTGGTAGCTCTTACTATTACCCTCCTCCTTCACAGTCCGGTGGCGGAAAATACCCTCCTCCGTACGGTGACGGTGGTCAAGGCTATTACTATCCTCCACCGTATTCAGGAAACTATCCTACTCCACCTCCGCCTAATCCCATCGTCCCTTACTTCCCGTTTTACTATCATACGCCACCACCAGGTTCTGGAGCAGATCGGTTTATGGGTTCTAACTCTATTCTCTTTGCTCTTTTCGCCGTCTTTCTCTGTTTGGTGTGACGGAAAATAGTCAGAGTTGGCCGGAAAATATCAAGTAATGTGGCAGATCGGTAGATCTACAATAGTCTTTGAAGGTTTTAGATATCTTTGGTGTTGGATCAAATGATTATCTTTTACTTTCTTTAACCTTTTCTTGTATGGACAATTTGTATTTAATTTTTCTTGTTAATTAACATTTTGGTTACTAGCTATTCAGAAATAAAGTATTGTTACTTTCTATGCATTAGCTATTCAGAAATAAAATATTGTTACTTTCTATGCATTATCTCTCCTTCTCCTCTCCATGTACTGTATGGTTGATGTATTGCTCTTTAAGTAGTTTACACTCAACTTGTTGGTTTCATCTTAGCATTATTTTGTCGGTTGAACTTTATTTACGCTGAGAATTCTATTTTTATATCTCAACTCGTTAATTAACTAATTCTGTCGCTTATAACATCGTCTAATAGAGTTCATAGCCAAACATTTACGGTAACAGTATCTATCAATCAGCTAAACTCACGGCCACTAGTATCTGTTTAATCATTGTAACATGTGATTGTCGTTAATATCAGACAATAATATACTATTTCAATTATTGTGTAATGTGCACCGTTGGAAATTCGAAATACACATGCAATAAAATAAAATTTAATGGCCAGCTTTGCTCCACCACATACCCTTCCGTTTTTCTATAACAGGCTAAACTATTTTATAAAAATAATCTCATATATTTATTCCCCTTTGTTTCGCTGAGCCTGAGACCAAGAATAATTTTATATATGTGACCTTCATTTTAAATCCGTAAAACCTACGTCAATATATATATGAACACCAAAAATAAAGAGTGAACTGTTTATGTGGTGGCAGTACCAATGTCGTTGAGGGAGGCAGTGAAACAAAGATTAACGGTCTATCTCAAGAAGACCTGGTTTCAATATATAGTATGGTACTGTGTAAAATAGAGGTATATCTTTAATTGGCTAATGTAGTTGTTAAACACCATTAGACAGGATCGTTTAATTTGTTTTGAGTAGTAGTAAAACCATACCCTCTTCTTTGTTAAGATGATGAGCATTTGCTTTTGTATTCTTCCTGAGTTCAGGTGATTTTACACAGTTTGATTTTACAAGTCAACTATTCCTTGAAATAACGCATGAGAAGTTAGAGTAGGAGAGTTCATAATATATATATATATATATAAGTTCTTGATTTCTTGATTGATTAAATGTTTTGTAAAATGAAATTAATCATTTACTCAATGCGGCTTGAGCTGTTTGAAATACAAACGTTGTATAACCTTTTCTTGTTCGGCTTTTAGTATCTGATTCGTTACTCTTTTGTCTTACCATTTAGTGTCGTTAAATCGCAGCTAAACAGTCACGAGAAGAACATTGTTTTATCATTGAGAAATGTTTGTGGTTTAATGCCAAACAAGTTATTAAGTTCCATCATACATCGATGACGCCATATCTCATTCGTATGTAGTAAATGGGCTAATGAGGGGGCCTTTTGTGTCCAAAAGAACAAAAAAAAAAATATTATTCAGCCATAGAATAGTGAGATGCTAAGCCATACGATGATTATTGGTAATGGTCATTTACCCCCAAAATAGTTCCATGTTAATTCTCTAAGCCACATAAAATTATTTTTAGAATCTTATTATTAGTGTTTACTGATTCAAACTTGTTTAATCCCATAACCATAAGATAAATAAAAATCTGGAGAAAGATCTCTTACGAATATTTTAACAATTTCAAACTCTTTGAGTACACGGTTTTTACTTCCTTTGAAGATTTCTATATAAACCCTTAATTCCACATCCCATCTTTACACATTTTTCTTTTGAAATCATCTCATTTCTTCCACTAGGTTCGAGTTTGTATTTCAATCTCAAAGGTTACTTTTGTTTTTCTTGTTTTTTTTGTTTTTAAGCGAAAGGTCCCATGTCGAATTATAACAATTCTGCCGAATTTTCAGTCTCCATGGAAATTTCGCATGCTACAAAAGGATGGGTCCAATATAGATCGATAGGTAACCTTGATCAACAAGAAAATGATCATTAAGCTATCGTTAATGGGCTGCCTTGGTTTTGTTTTTAAGGCTAAGAATGTTTTTTGAGATGTTCATTTGTTATCTATGAACAATTTTTTAGCTTGCGTAGAAAACCCTGTCAATTTTTATTTGGGGTTGTTAGCGTCCGACTAATTATGGAGATGAACACATCTCAATAATAAAATTTCGGAGAGTTTGAGATATTATTAATATTTTTCACTTGGCTTAGAAGGCCATATCATTTTCTATTTAGCATTATAGCATGTTGGTTTGTTGTAGCGTCCATTAATCTTGGAGATGAGCAAGCATTTCTTCAAGAAATTTGTTGGCAATCTCATCAGGGATAAAAACATGGCAGAACTCCATGACTGGATGTCTACATGAAAAGTTTGATATGCTACTATCGATATCTGGAGAACAAGTTTACGCTTTTTGAAATTTAGATTAATCCAAAGAACGATTTATGTCAAATATTTTTGGCCTCACGTTTGAGATTGTTTGTATTGAAAGTAAATATGATTTTTTTGGTTGGCATTCTAGGTGATGATTGTCTGTTTAATTTGTAGATTTTAGTTTTTGTTTTTTTTTTTTGGTTTCTGGCTTTTGATTTTTAGATTTTTTTTTTGTTGTTGTAGATTTTAGTTTTTTGAAAAACTTGAATGGTGAGTTAGATTTTAGTTTTTCGTTTTAATTTCTTAGATGAAATTAATAAATAAAATAATTTATAATAATAATAATAATATACTTCTTCTAAATATAGTAAAAATAGAAGATATTATCACTAAGCGTAAAATTACAAAGAGATTTATATAAAATTTCAATTAAAATTTGCAATTTATCAAATAGTTAGACATACTACAATATATTACTTTTTTTGTTTCAAAATAATCCATATATTTTTTAAATTATTTCAAAGATACATTTTTACATTTTCATCATATTTTTTTTTATTAGATAATAGTTCTAATTAGTAACGTTAATGTGACCTGATCGAATTGATATCTCCGAATCTCTCTATCTCACTTCGTATCTCTCGTGAGTATTAGGTTCGCAACTCCTAAAACAAACAAGCTAGAATTAGAGTTCCATGCACAACGACGAGGTATGTCTTCTTCGGGATCGGTACCCGAGATCCACTATCACTGGTGTTTACAAGTTTTTCCGGTGACAACAATGGCGGACTCTCTCTACAACTATATCTTAGATCGCTGAAGAAAATAAGGTTTCTGTTAGAATCAGTTACGACTAAATAGAGGTGTGATCCTCTAGATTCCAGTCTACGCCAGCTTCAGTAACACCAGTTTCAGTAAGTCTTCTCTTTAACTTTGGGCTTCACGATCTCTCGGCCCATCTGACTTACTTACTGATTTGCTTATCATAACAGGTTCCACCGATGGGCCCGTAACTAAAGCCCATTAAACCTTAGGCAATACTCGAACACCACTCTAGACAATAAACTTTAAAAAGTTAATCATGTTTATTAAATTTTTATTAGCTAAATTTTTTGAAAATATTTAATTATAAAAAATAATAAATTTATAATATAATTTAATATATTTTATTAATATGTGTAATAATATATAATATGGATCATTTGAAACCAAAGAAGTATTAAATAAGTAATTTAGAATTATAGATAAAAATTAAGATTAGTAATCTTGCGTATTTGATCCTAGACAATGTGGGCACAGATATTTTTATGGTTATTTATTATATCTATAAATAATTTCTATAAAGTTAGTTAAAATACTCAATTTAAAATAAAAATTTCTGTTGTTTTTTTCTCTAAATTACATATAATTTTAGATGTATAAACTTTTTTATTTTATATTACATACATTAAATAAAGGTCTTTTACTAGAGATGATTTCTATATAGTAGTTATTGTTTTTATTTATTTCCATGTATTAATGCATAAATATAGCAAAATTATAAATTGAAAAATTGAAAAACTATCATTGGATTTTGAAGAAACCATAAAAACTTGGATTTTGGTTTTTCTTTAGAAACGACAGTTATTTCTAAAAACTTTACAGATCAACCTCCTAATTATCTGTCTTGTTTTTCGTTGCAAGAAAAGAAATACTAGATAGTTACATTCAGTGAGCCTGTAATTTTGTATTTTGCTAGCAGTTTGAGATATTAAAAACATATACGTTCTTTCTGGTTTAGTTATATTTGTAATAGATTCTTACGGTCATTGGTTGAATGAGTGTTACTTCTTAGATTACGGAGAAAATAATAGAAATCTTGAGCTATGTCACGCCTTTATAATTTTATTAGGAGTTGTTCACTTTACTGTATCTCTTAAAACAATCGGCCATTTCGTTTGTTTTAGCAGTCTAGATTTTCTTTTGCTTCTAAGTTCTCTAAAAATAGATAGTGTATAAACTAACATTTTATGCAAAATAAACAATTTGTAACCTTAAGAAATTGTAGGCTAGATCATATATTTGAAATTTTTATTTGGTATTTTTCGAAGTTTTGGTCTGTTATCTAATATAGATTACTATTTTTGGTGGTTGTTGAACATGAATGGATGCTGGCATATTACTATAAATTTGAATATATATGTTATCTATAAGACTTATCTATATGTGAATATAGATGTTCTCTTTAATTTATCCATGTGCAGATAATTAGAGAGGAATGGGGAAATATATAAGTAAAGGAAAAAAGAGTTTGGTGAGAACAGTTATAAGGTATGATCCACCACGACCACAATGTTTATTAACTGCTGGAGTAGGACACATATATTGAAACCACCGATTTCAAGTTCTTATTCGTTTGAGTAAATAAAATAAACCGGTTGTTGACATGCATCCCATGCAATCCATGCATGCTAACACATACATATACAAAAGAGAGAAGGGAAGGCATAATTAACCTAGAGTATATATTAAAGTCTAATCTCTAGAAAATAATAAGAACAACAATAAACTATATGGTCGGACTTCATCTTCTTGTTAATTGGTTTTCATGCTTGCCCCGGATCCTGAACCATATATCCCTCCTTGCAGATCCCTAATCTTGGATTAAATCTCGAAAAACCTATTCTCATCAGTTAGGTTAGGCTGTTCTTGTTCACTGGGTAACCATTGTTGTAGTTCTTCACTTACATTCATCATCATTGTGGTTTCTTTCTGTACACGACGAAACACACACACAAAAAAGATTAAAGATATGGATCCACATAACGTCTATAAGAAAACCATAAGAAGTGCACAAGCAGCGTACCTGATCAAGAAAGGAACCAGGTGTGAGAGATGATGGAAACGAATGTGTATACAATATGGATGGTTCATGAAAGTTCATCATCTGTTGTTGATTGGGAAATAGCTGATTATCACTGGAAAGCATTGTAGTTGCCATCACCGGTTCATGTAAGTGGGACAAACTCATGTCTTCGGAACCTTGTGTGAACAAGGAAGCCAAGTTTGAAACCTCAGCCTCTTCTTCATTGTAAATCAAACTCTGATGATGTCTTAGAGGTTGTGGAATGTTGCTGATATGTTGTGTTGAGAATTGAATATTGCTTCCTCTGTAGAATTTGTTTGATCCTTCTCCACTATACATGCCTCCTTGTGGTGATAATAAAGACTGGTTCTTCTCATCATCTTTCTCCTTCTGAGTTTTCTTCCGGTGTTTCTACGCATCCAATTTAGAAAAAAATATTAATAATATACATTTAAACAGCAATATAGATCATTTCCGAATTGTTATATTAATGTTATTTAGAATAATCCTCTACTTAGTTTCACTAGCCATATGAACACCATTTGATACAATTCTTTTTAAGAACATCCATTTTTCATATTGATTTAATTTTTTGGTGTTGTATCTGTGATGATTTATTAGATATAGTTCCAACAATGTTACAAACATTCAACTTGTTTCTTTTATAGAGTGGTTTGACTAAAAACAGATGCACAAATAATATACAAGTTGATATTTTCAACGTTTGATTTAACTAAAAAAATTAAACCAATAATAAGTTATACTGTATAATAAAAATGGCTAAAACAAAATTAAATTTAAAAACTCAAAAGGAAAAGTTGAAACAAAAAAGCGTCTAAAACATCCTATACAAAATGGAGTAGGAAGATGTAAATTCACAGCAGAAATAACACTCATTTCAAGTCTGCTTCTTATATATAATACTTTTACATATAATGTATTTATAAATAAGACATTAATAGTTGAAAAAACTACACATCAAAGCTTTGAACAAAAGTTTTACAAATCAAAGTTTGGAGATGTTCTTAGATACAAAGCAAAAGTAAGAAATAGAACCACAAAAGATATATGTAGAAAGAAACTCGTCTAAATCCATATAATGCCTCGCAATGGAATTGACCACAAAAATAGCTATTTGCTAGCTTCGAAATGCTGTGCTTCAGCTTCTAGTTGTCTTGTTCGATAAACTCAGTCATGTCATGTCCTTAGGATATAGATGTCATATTAGAATATTATTATTAGTTTGGTCAGAAGTGTTCTTCTTCCCCTGATATTTTCTTACTTTTATAGAACAAGAGTTATTTTGTCCAAAAAAAAAAATAGAACAAGAGTTATTTTTCAGTGAAAGTACAGTGGTACATACTAAAAGTCTACGGTCCTAAAAAAGCGTTATGAATTGGTAAAAGTTCTACAGTCCTAAAAAGTGGTATGAATTGGTAAAAGTATACAATAAATATTTATGCTATCTATAGACTATATAGTATATAGTACATGTTACAATGACTTTGATTTAATTATAGTTAAAGGCTCACGAAAACTTATGTATAGCCCCTACTATCAAAGGTATGTATGAGCATATATCCAGAAATTTCATGTTTGTAAAATCTGAATCCAAGTATGAGGTACAATTTTATATATCCATATACATAAAACAACTGATCTAAAATATTGTACTAGAATCATGTTTATTTTATTTTTGTTTGGGTTTCTACAAATCTGATAAAGCACGGGCCATGGTGGTTAGTAGAAGAAGAAAGGTTACCTGGAGATGGCTGGCCACATTTTCTCTCGTCATGCCAACAACATTCATCCTCTCTAAAATTTTCTTAGGAACCGCGTCTGCATAAAATTCCACTGTTCATATACATATATGAAAAGAATATATCTAAAAGGATTAAACCTAATGTATGTGACTCATTACCTGGGCCAAGGTCTTCCACTGCATCCAGAAACTTTTTCCTAAGCTCGATGTCCCACACTACTCGCCTTTTCTTGGTGGTGGAATCACGAACATGATCTTGATTCTTTTCCCCCACTTGTCCATCAATGGACATGCTTCTTTTCCTCTTGTTAGGGTTTCTTATCGTGGAATCTCCCACAGAGGATGACTTCTCGGCGGCTGCATTCTCGTCTGACTCTACCCTTCTCTCTATTTGCATCTTCTTTAAAACGTGTTTGAAAATAAAACGTAGATCTACAGGTCTTATCGGTTTAATAAGATAGTCGCAAACACCAATCTTAATCCAGTTGATTACTGATTGAACTGAATCATCTTTAGATATTACTGCAATAATCAAAACGTGTTTTTGTTGTTGTTGTTGCATTTTATTTAAGGAAAATTTTAAAACTATTGATTCATAGGCTTACCAATGATTGGAAAATCGATTTCCGATGCAATTTCAGATATCAATCTGAATATATCCACTACTGAATTTTGTGCTTCTACCATAGCAATATCAAACTTGTTCATATGGTTGCGCAGTAGACGCATAGCTTCTTCCCCGTCTTGGCATCTAGTCACTGCATTTAGCACATTACAAGTCAATTAATCAGCTTCAAAAACTTCTAAGAACAAGAATATTCTAGACAACAACCTTTGTAATGAAAATCATGGAGATATTTCTCCAATGAAAGTAGATTTTGGAAATCTTCATCAAAGACCAACACCCTCAAACCCTCAGGAAACTTGTCGGTAAGCATATCCGAGGGGTTTTGGATGATCCTAGACCACCACTGTCTTCACTGACTGAATATTCTGACGACTGCTGCAAGTTTCTGATTAAGTCTGGTTGAACAACAAATTCTATAATTTGTTCTAGATATGGCGATCTAGGTTTTTAACAACAAAATCTGATATTATCTCATTTTATTATTTTAAACGTTTTTTTTTTAAATGAAGTGGACCCCAACACATTTTTTGTTGTTGCAACAGAATTTTAGATTGTGATCGACTCGCATAAAATGATAAGATATTATTACGAAAAAAAAGTTCGCGTTTCATTCTATTGACTTGTTATTTTCAGAAAAGTTAAAATTCACTTTTTTTTTGTTATATTGTCGTTCACTTTTTTTTAGTGAAAATTATTTATTTCATTAAACTTTAATGTATAAGATTTGCTTGAAGAGGAAAGATTTACAAAATTAAATGGATAAAAACGAAAAACCTAATTTATTAGAAACAAGTAACAGAAAACAAAACATTAAACCCGTCCACTCGTGTGTTTATTTCATTTTTGTAGATTAAATTTAAAGTTAGTTATCTTTTGAAAATGTTTCTATAAAATGTTGATTACACATATTGCTCTTGAATATTCAAGCAACCCAAATGATATAGTATATACCTCGTCTCTTATTTAATAACATATTTGGTTGTCTTCTTTACTATAGAATAATATGAAAAATACTTGTATGAAAAAAATTCAATAAAAATATTGGTAATCGTCTTTATTATAAAAAAAAAAGTTATTAATTTTTAGTCAAAATCATCATTTATGAATTAAATATTACTTTAATAATATTTTTATATAGTATTCATTGTTAATTATCGAACCAATCTAAATAGATAATGTGGGTATCTTAAAGTATTAAGAAAATTAAATTTCAATTTAATTATATAACTATATATATATATATATATATCATATCTTTAACTTGGATAAACATAACCAAATCGTCGATATGTTTGTGTTAATATTTTTGTTACGATTTTAAAGTTTTATTTGTATATTTTTTAGCATACCATTTGATATATATTATTAGATTTTGGTTTTTTAGATTTTGTTTATTATGCTTCAATGTTTATAGATAGTTGGTTCAGTTTTTTTTTTATGTTTAATGTTTTCTTATGTGTTGCAGATTTGGTGATGAACATATGTTTCAGAGATGGGTAATATATGACCGGTTAAGATGATTTAAATTGTTGAGTCAATAAGATACACAAGAAACATTTCTCTGTAAATAAATTGTACCTTGCTCTTGAAAGATTTGCATTTATTTGCGGTTGTTCTGTTATTGATTGCTTGGATTCAGAACCGGTTAGCTAAAATTGCAATTGGTGTTGAAGTGATTTAAATTTGGTTTGGTTTTACAGTGGTTCAGATTTGTATAGAACCCCCCCCCCCATTCACTAAAAGTTATAGCAAACCCCCATCCCACAATTTTGTGTCAATTATTTTTTCTAATTGACAAATTATTTCTATAAAATTCAAACTATAAATAAATGTTTTCCTCAACAAAGTAAAGTAAAAATATTTCTCATTCACAATTATGTCATCATCTGTTCTCTCCGTCTCATGTTTGTTTTAGTAATCACACTCGCTGATTAAAAACGAGCTAGAGTTGAATTTTGGAATCATTGAACTACTTTTATAAGAGAATTCAGAAATATAGTTTTAAGCAACTACTCCACCGAAAAAAAAAAGCAACTACTCCACCAACCTCTAACCCGGAAAATTACAATTACTTCTTTCAGCAAATTTTGTTATTTCGATATTAATCAAAACATCCAAGTATACTTATGTCAGTTTCACAACATCATATTGCACACTTATTTATAACTTTCGATTGAGTATGATTTAAAATATATTACAAATCTTCCATACCTTTTATAATTTTATATAGTTAAGATTTTTTTCTTTGTTTATAGTGTTTGTATAAAAAATTAAAAAAACATTAAACCTAAGACAATTAAAGTAATCTTGAATGCAGATCAAATGATACATTTTAATTATTACATGTCTAGCTTTAAAATCATCGACGTTTCCTTTTGAATAATAATCAAATTTCTTTCTTGTTATTAAAAATTGTAATTTTACTTTGGATATCTTTGAGTTTTGATATTCTATTTTGCAATAATCAGTAATACATATGACTGAGATATAGAATATTGTTACTAACCAAAAATTTCAGTGTACAAAATCAGCCCTAAAATATTTTAGGCGGACATGTAGAGGTTTGTGTACTATTATTAAACTCTTTGGTATTTTATTTGTTATCATTTATAATGAAAACACATAGAAAAGACCACCTAATAGACAAGTAAAACATGATCATTCACTCATTATAGGCTTACTAACAATTGGAAGATCGATTTTCAATGTATCTGATTGATTATGGAGATCTACAAGTAGTTGTACCCTTTTAAACAACAAGTTTTCTAGTACACATTTGTGAAGGAGTTGGCGATTTGGCATAGCTGTTGTAGCTCTTTGAAAAAATAATTTATGATAATTATCGTTTACCATTATTAAAAATATTTAAATTAAAAAAAAACAACAAAATGAACCCAACACATCTTTGAAACAGAATTTTCAATTAAGACTCCGTATAAAATGTAGATATTTTAACAAATACACAATCAAATAAAACGAAAAACTAAATTGTTGTTATCAAATAACAAAAATATTGGAGGGAATGAAAATGGTTGAATGGTGAAAAACTGAGTGAAGTTTTTGACACAAACATACAAGCATATCTATGTCCAGTTGAAATAATTTCCTACTACACTCTCATTTATAAATTTTCTATTGATTATGCTTAAAAGATGATCATGTTTTTGCAATCTGGTGTGAATCAAGATGAGAGTAATATATTTTTAAAATTTGGTGTATGCACTTCTTTTTTTAACACAACAATGACTCAAGAGAAAAAATGCTTTTTGATTTGAATACAATTAACATTCAAATCAAACGAATTTTTTAATCTGTTAAAAAAAAAAGAGAACGTGATGGTTATTGTGCGATGGAAAAGGCGATTCTCATCTTTGAATTTGCCCACTCAATAGTTATGATCAATTTTGATCAGAATTTCGATGTTTATGTATCTCTTATTTATTTATTTACTTGAAGTGAACTTCATTTTACAATGGTTTGAAGATTAGTCTCTCTCTTTCTATTCAATGTTGCAGTTTCCGACATGGATTTTATGGCCTTGTTCGATGATAAAACAATCAAGCAAATTGTGTTGATTTTTGAATTAAGTTATTTGCTATGGAGAAGGTGTTCACCAAAAAAAATCTCCATGGATTCAAGATGCAGAAGTGGATCTAAAGACCGAAAGAAGAAGTTTGATGTTTTCCAACAATAATTTTTCCAGAACTTATATCTTGATACAATATATTTGGTATCAAAATATAAGGCTAAAATCATCGATCACATCATGGTAGAGACGGCAACAAATAGGTGAAGATTCAATCTCTTTGTTATATGCGATATTCATATAATCGTTAAAAATTTATCTTTCCAATTTTATTTTTTACTGTTGAATCAATATACTAGATTATGAACCGAAGAATATATATAGATCTAAATTAGAGTAAGAACAATGTAATACGACAAAAAAATTGGATGTTTCTAATGCGAAAAAGATGTAAATATCGCAAGAAAATCAATACAGTTGATACTCTATTAACAATGACTTCTCAAAGATCTCACTCTATTTCATGGGTTCAACTTCTGTTGTTTTTCTTGTCATTTTATCTATGTTATTTGTTGTGTTTTCATTGTGTATGAATTTGTAAAATGTCCTTACAATATCTTTACTAATAAAGTTAAGTTGATAAAAAAACAAGTAACATTCATTCAGTATATATATATATATATATATATATATATATACATCATAACTAATTATAATGGCTCAGTTAAATGGTTATATATGATTTTTAAGGCTAATTGTATCAAAACCCAAATATATTTTGTGGTCGGGTTTTATGTAAACGCATAAATGGTTATATGTTGACTATAGTGATCATATATGATTTTATTGTATCGGTAATTTTACATAAAACCTTGCTTTGGGATATATTTGGGTTTTATGTAACCATTTATTATATCAACAAATATACAAAACTACATCAAAACTAATACTCATTTTATGTAATCATATCAACGAAAACACGAGATTTCCATCTTATCCATAAAATCCTAAAGAGGTACAGTTTGTATTAGTCATACACATTAACAGAGCCATGCAATTTGATCATACTATTCAGATTTCCAATAAATGAAAATTTAGGATTAAGAACTGTGAGATGGAGTATTAGCTTGTCTCCATACCGCCTTTAGCATGACATGAGGACATATAAAGACGAATAGTTAGAACTTTCAATTGATAGACAACATGTGGAAGACAGTAGTTGACATCAGTTCTTCTCCTTAAAGATAATCTTTTGTAGCAAAGAGTGTTTGAGGCCTAGTAATTTATGAGTTTATGAAGTAATCGAACGTACTACAGAGATCTTAATATCAAAGCACGTTTTACTGTATCGGATTGGTCAAAGACTCAAAGCTAGAAACCTCTTACAAATTGATATATAACCCAAACTGTGTTTCAGTTCAGCAATCAAATTTCATCACTATATATGGAAAAAGCAAAAGACTAGTTTCGGCAGAAGAAAAACAAGGGAAGATTAGGCTACAATTCACAAAACATCTTCTGTAATGAAACAGCAGACTCTTAAATCGCCTGAAAAACACGCAAGAGTCTTTACCCAATACACTTGGTTTACTTTGGTGTAAGCAGAGAGTTTATATGTGTAGTAGAGTAGCAGATAAATGGGTCTTTGAATCAGACCAGAGCCAAACCATCTTTCACTTTCACCTTTCACCTCGTTTGTGGTGGTGGGATGTTAGAGGTAAAGAATTTGTAGTCTGGATGATTCACTTGCAGACACTTAAGCCATTTGTCTGCAGCTTGTTCAAGAGAAGATAGCTTTTGGCACTCTTGAGCTCTGTTTTGGTTCCACACAGATACTTTGAGCTTATAAGATGCGAGTCCAAAAGTAGGCAACGGTAGCTTTACTGGTTGTTCCAAAGCACCTGCTTCTATACAAACACAAGACCGTGTAAGAAACCTCACTAGGTTGTGTAACAATCAAAGAAAAATAGGGGAGATATCTTGTTAACATTTGAGGCATAGGTTACTTACTTTGAGGAGGAAGTGGTGTTGAGAGAGAGTGGAAAGTTAGAAAACAGGCATCAAGGTTTTGTAGTGTTGCACCAACAGGTATTCTGTATATAGGATACCTACACAACAACAAAGTAAAAGATCACCATCTTACGCCAAGAAGATAAGAGAGGGTTTACATAAAACATACCATGACACAGAGACCCAACTTGATGGAGAAAGGTCACAGCTCCTGTATGTCAATAGCTCAGGAAATCTTGACGCCAGATCAGACACCTGGTGTATTCAAAAAACTTTGTTAAAATGTGAAAAAAAAAAAATCAAACAGCGAAAGTAGATGTCTTTGTTTAGGAGGGAGTTTTACTTTGTTAGCCAAAGGTTCACGGCCAAAGGGAGGTTCATACTCCAAGTATTCAAATAGTAACCGTCCTTGAGGATTAGTCTCTCCACTAGACAAAGAACCAGCAACAGATTGATCTCCCAGACTAACACTACTAAGTTCACTGACACCTAAGTCCACTTCACTCGGCAGAGTCTTACCATTATTAACTAACTTAACAACCCTAATGTTACTGCTTCCTTCACTATCTTCAACTATATTCCTGTTACAAAATTCAAATAAATCAAAAACTCTGATACAAATACACAACATCATCAGTACAATGAAACTAACCTGGCTTTCTTTGATGGGTCTAATACATACAACTGAATCCCAGATAAGAAAGGCACATAATACTGCACGGTGGAGTCACTCCCATCCATATGGAGAGGGACACCAGCACCGTAAGCACTCCATTCTGCAAACGACTCCCACAGATCCTCAAGAACAAAATATGAATTGCTCTCAGATTCACTAGTTTTAACTTCCCTTCTGCTCCTCTAATAAAAACAAAATGCAACAAATTAAGTAATGCTTAAGTTCAACATAATAAAAATCTGATCTTCCCTAATTCAAATCAACAAATATAAAAAAGGGTTTAAAAGGCAAATGAAACTGTTTCAGGGAAGCAAACACTAATGACTATCCGGTTCTAATCAGCAATAAACATACCAACTAAAGTTTAAGACAAAACACTATTAACTCTCTGGTTCTAATCTGCAATAAACATAGTAACTAAATTTGACAAATAAAACTCAAGTCTTCTCCAATTCAAATCTCTTATGAACTTCATTAGATCAACAATATAATAAAAAGGGGTTTAAAAGGCAAATGAAACTGTTTTAAGGCAACAAACATACTAACTTAAGTTAAGACAAAACACTATTAACTCTCTGGTTCTAATCAGCAATAAACATACTAACTAAAGTTTAAGACAAAACACTATCAACTCTCTGGTTCTGTTCTGCAATAAACATAGTAACTCAAAAGACAAATAAAACTCAGAGTCTTCTTCAATTCAAATCTCTAATGAACTTCATTAGATCATCAATATAATAAAAAACGGTTTAAAAGGCAAATGAAACTGTATCAGGGCAACAAAGATACTAACTAAAGTTAAGACAAAACACTAATAACTCTCTGGTTCTAATCTGCAATGAACATACTAACCAAAATTAAAGACAAAACACTCTTCTAATCTGCAATAAACATACTAACTAAAGTTAAGACAAAACACTGTTCTAATCTGCAATGAACATACTAACTTAAGTTAAGACAAAACACAATGAATTCTAATCTTTTTTTTTTTTTAGACGAAATGAATTCTAATCTTGCAATGAACATACTAACTAAAGTTAAGACAAAACAGGTTCTAATCTGCAGTAGACATACTAACTAAAGTTAAGACAAACCACTATTAATTCTCTGGTTCTAGTCTGCAATAAACATACTAACTAAAGTTAAGAAAAAACGCTGTTCTAATCTGCAATGAACATACTAACTTAAGTTAAGACAAAACACAATGAATTCTAATCTTTTTTTTTTTTTTTAGACGAAATGAATTCTAATCTTGCAATGAACATACTAACTAAAGTTAAGACAAAACAGGTTCTAATCTGCAGTAAACATACTAACTAAAGTTAAGACAAACCACTATTAATTCTCTGGTTCTAATCTGCAATAAACATACCACTAAAGCTAAGACACAAAAAACTGTTCTAATCTGCAATAAACATACTAACTAAGGTTAACAAAACACTGTTCTAATCTGCAAAAAACTACATTTCTAACTATTTTACCACCATACCATGGGAAGAAACCGAGCAGGGACAAGAGGAGTGGTATGTTCCAAGAACCGATCCAAGTTTGACTCTTCTCTCTGAACCCGACCCGACCCGGAAGATTCAGATGAGCCAACAGATACTTCAGACCCGGCGGAAACAACCCGATTCTTGCTCTTCCCATGACTACTTTTCCTGGCACGTGGCGGAGGCATCGCCTTAGGCTCCTTATCAACTTCTTCTTCTCCATCTCGTTGCTGCTGCTTCTCTCTCAACTGTTTCTGCAATTGCGCCTCTTGCTGCATCCTACGCATAGGAGGAGGGTTGTAGAAACGATTCTCGCCGCGGATCGCTGTGCGTGCGATTGAGACTCCTCCGGAACTCGACATTATTGTGATGGTTTGCTGAAATCGATTCGCTCCAAAGAGGGAAGAAAAAAAAAAGAAGCAAAATCGAAAGAAAAAATAAGTTTTAAATGATTTTCTTCTCTGGTAATAAAAAAAGACAAGAGTAGATGTGGTTTTTAAGGTTGTTGTCTGGTTTGAGTTGAAAGTGAGAGTCTAGGGTTTTAGAGAGATTGGGGAGAGGAGGATGAAGGATTGGGGGATTTTCGATTTATATTATTTATCTCATGTACGAAGAAAAAAATAGAGAAGATGGGAGGAATTTAATTTCAATTTCTAGTGGTATATACTTGATTAGTTAAATTATTTATTTTAATAAAGAGATTTAGTTGAGAGATGGTAGAAAAAAAGTAGTAATAAATATTACAGATGTGGGGAAAAGAGGAAGATGGTTGTGGCGGGTGGGGAAGTGAAGGGTTGTGTTTGGTAGCCAATGGTGTCTCGTCTCTCCTTGACGAAGCCGCTCCTTCATAAATGGGCCACGAAGCAGATCTTCGTTATTGGGCTGAGATTTATTTACGGGGTTGACATGTGTATTGGGCCAATAAGTTACTTTTCACTATTGGGTCGAGGTTTCTTAATATGTACAAAGCATTGTATATTTGCTAATTGTTGGAAGTTGATTCTGTGACAAAAAAAAAAGAGTTAATTATATTTTTTTTTCAGAAAACATATACATTCAATCTTGGAGTGATTTTTAATAAATATTAAAAATTCTTTTTTATTTTCAAATGATTTTAACAAAAATAAGTCCAGCATTATCAAAATTATTATTTTAGAATGTATTTTAAAACATGTTGCTAAAAATATGTTTACGTACAACTATGATTATAAATGAAAATTTAAGTATTTTATCTAGAATCAATGTTAAATTCTTTTGTTCATCCGAAATAATTTTAAAATTCATTACAAAAATCTAAATTTCTAAATATATACACATCCCAAAACAAAACAAAAAAATCTGAAAGAAGAAAAAAGAAACTGATGACTGAAAGATATTTTCTTAAGCCATATGAAGAATCTCCACTAAAACAAAACTTTTTTTGGGTTACACATGAATGAACAAATGAACCTGTACAAGATATATAAATCTCACAAGCTGCAAATAACATCAACAATGGGGTTTATTTTTAGGAAAAAAAAAAAAAAAGAATCTGACCTTTTTGCTAACTTAAACAAAACAAATATGAATCATGGAGACATGAGCTTCTCCTTCTTTCTACATGAAGTTTTGGTTTTCATAAAGCCACAGCTCTGCCGTATGAACTCTCAAAACTCTTCAGCTCAAAGCACGGTTCAGGAACCACAGATTCTGAAGAACCCTCCACATACAAGCATCTCCAAGAACCATCATCATCAGGAGACTCCGAGTTCATTGAGAAAGAGATATTCGATAGCAAAACCGAAGTGAAAGGAGACTCTTTAGTTCCAAAAAACTCTCCTGCTATGCTAATGTTCTCTCCAACAATGTCATGTAACCTGATGTGACTCACTAGCGGGTAAGCATTTTCATCAAAACCTGAATCCGGGTGAGTTCCAAAGCTACCATTTGCTAAGAAACCAGTACCAACATTGACCATGTTGATGTTTGAAACATCAATCTCTTTCATGTAACCACCTCTTCCTTTAGTTGTTCTAAAGGCAACACCGGATAACGAGTTGTGTATGTGAGCATCTCGGACCACGACGTCAGATATACCACCAGACATTTCACTGCCAAAGGAAATAGAGGCACCAGAAGCTGCTTGGAGGTAAACGTTGCGTATCTCTACATTTGCAGTAGGTCTTGCATACGAGATACCGTATTCATCCCAACCACTTTTTAAGGAAATGGCATCATAGCCCATGTTGATGCTAGAATCTTGTATGCACACATTATCAGAAGAATCTGAAAAGAACAAAAAAAAAAAAACAGAAAACCAGATTTAAAGTTCTAATTATTCATCATATTGTTTCAAGTTCAAGAAATGGTAGGCGGTTTATAGAGGATTATTGATTATACGGTGCCTATACCGATTTTTTGAACACCTATACCAAACTTTTAAAAATCATTTAAGAAAAATCTTTTGGTTTAGGTCCGATTTTTGCAGCTTAGACCGATTTTTAGAACACTACATTACAGTATAAGGTACAAAGCAAACAAGTAAAGCTATATCATTTTCATTAGGCAGAGAACATAAGAACTAACCTGGGACAATGCCAATGGTATCAGGAGATTCAGGAGAAGTATTAGCCGTTACTTTATGAATGTTTACATGGCTGCACAATAGTAGTGACCAGAGTCAAGATTCTACTAAACCAAAAGGAGCTATAATGATAAAGAAAGGGAGTTTCAGACACTATCTTTACCTACAATAAACCGAGTGGATAGTATAAGCTGGAGCATTCAAGAACGTAAGGTTTGAGACAATGACATTTTCTGAAGAGACAAACTCGACGAGATGTGGTCTACTGTACTTCAACGAATGAGAATTAAACCTATCCCACCAAACCAGGCCTTGTCCATCTATAGTACCGTTATCACCTATAAAAACGAGGAACATGAAATTGTAACGGTGAGTTTTTGTTTAGCATTGACAAACAAACAAACAAAATGAAGTGGGTCTAAATCATGTGTAACCTGTTACTACTACATCATGCAGCATATAGCCGTTTATCAAACTCATGTATCTCTTCCCAGGTAGATCAATGCCTCGTCCATATGATGGTAATGGATCCACAACTTCCCAATGCAATGGATCCTTTATACAGAGTTAAGAAGGAACAGAGAAACAAAATGAGAAACATAAATTCACAAATATTCTGATTGGTCACAATCAATGTTCAAGAAATCGCTAGGCGGTAGTTAGGCGTTTTATATGGGATTATTGATTAGGCGGGAGTTTAAACCGATTTTTTGAGCCGACTTTTTAAAAAATTGTTCTAGAAAGATTGTTTGGTTTAGGTCTGATTTGCCGACTAGACGGACGCCTAGGCCAAGAAAAACAGACTTTGATTCAAACCACTGAGTAAAAAACATCTGCATCTAATCATTAACCTCTATGAAACAGTGAAGCCAAACAAACTCTGATCTTACACTTTAGAATGATCAAAGCATAGACTAAGGGAGGATGAGAAGGAGGCAAACCTGAGAGGCGAGAATGACGGCGTCTTTCTCAAGAAAGAGAGTGAGATGACTGGTGAGATTGAAACTTCCGGTAAGCCACCGTCCCGGAGGAACATAAAGCTGAGCACCACCTTTGTCAGCAAAAGACTTGAGATAAAAGACAGCATTCTGAAACGCAAGCGTGTTCAACGTCTTCCCATCTCCAACAGCACCAAACTCCAGAATTGAGACACTGTGTGGTCTCGTGTTTGGTCTCCGACCAAGATCGCATACGTTTCCGGCGCCGTGACTCCGAACCAAACAGCTCAATGCCAGCAGCAAAACTAATGCCACCTGCCAAAAACATATAAAAGAGATCAAAAAATTCAAAATCAGCATGATCTGATCCCAAAGTTCAGATCCAAGAAAGTAAAGATTTTTGCAACGGATCCAAATAAATGAAAGAGACCCAGAAGCCAAGGAAGCAAAAGGATTGATGGGTTTGAGTTAAAAATAAGTTTCAAATCTTTCGAAAACCAAACAATCTCGGACAAGACAGGGAAGAAGAAGAAGGACAAAGAGAGTTAAGAAACTAAAAACATAAATAAGAACACGTACTTACTGGCATCTTTATATGTAACGAAAGCTGTCTGACAACGGAACTGAGAGGAAAAGCTGTCTGAAAAGAGAAGAAACTTTTTAGCGCCAAATGCAACCAGGTAGTGAGAAAGAAGCTGGAGAGAGCCAAGAAGAAGAAGAAGGAGAAGAGTTATTGACCACAGAGACGAGAAGTTTTTTCTTTTTGTTTTTGATTGAAAGAAAAGAGTTTAAATGATAGTGGACACAGATGAGTTATTATATTTTTTCTTATATAATAAAATAATTTTACACAAAGAATAAAATAAGCAAATAAGGTAGGAAAAGATTTAACGCCAAAATGACAGCCAATTTATGCGAATACACATTATTGGTGATATGAGGAAAAAATGGAGAAGAATAGAAACATGGCAGGTGGAAAAAATAAAATAAAATAATACTAGAAAAAAAAAGAATGAGTAATTTTTAATTAATGCTATTAATTTTATCATTAATTTTCACTAATTGCAGTTAATACATGTTAGTGTACTAGCAGGTTAAAGACTAATCGTAACGTATTATCACCGACAGGTCTAACACACCGGGGAGGTGATAGGGAGAAAACAACATTTTGTTCTTCTCTTCTTGAAAAAAGAGACAAAAATGGTTGTCTGAAACTGATATTTTGTGTTTTTATTTGGTGAGTGCATGTGTTTGGTTCCTTTTTGTTGTAATTATTTCTTCCTTTTTTTTTATAAAATTGTTTGATCTTATAAGTATTTTGGTTTTATTATGTCTTTTTCATTGTTTAGTCACCTTCAGTGGTATGTACTGTTATTGTTTAGATGTCTAGCTCGTCGGTCCACTTTGATAATATTAATACTCGCTTATCATTTCTATTTGGTTATCAAAATTTTAACGTGGTAAAAAACTTATTAATGGTATAGTTTATTGGTACTTTGCAGGCTTGCAACAAACTACTAGTAACGCACAAATTGGTTAAGCTCTTTCTTTTGTCAGAAACAAATAAGTGCTTCGTTTCTAAAAACAAAAATAATGAACTTATGATTTGATTTGGATGACTATAGATTCTAGGAGACTTTCATGTATATGACTTTTATTTTTGTCAAAAGAATCAAATTTTGAAAATTTAAAACATTATACTGGAAATAAATGAAAGAAAGAGAACTAAAACTGTGTAAAGTTATATAGAAGGAGATGCACTAAATGAGAAGGGAATAATAACAAGAAAGGAAAGAGTGGTGTGGGTGGGGAAGAAGCATTGGGGGAGAGAGACTCAAAAGCCATGCATGTGGCTGAATGGTACCATGTGGCCCTACTTCTATCACTCTTCTAATTTGCCAACCTGTCATTTTGTGTGTGTTTCCTCTCATGATTTCATTTCAATCAAAGTTATTCATTCATATGATAGTTCAGTTTTGTTTTTATGTTCTATTTTTTTTTTTAACGTCAGATGGTTCATTTTTGTTTCCTGATAGCTATGTTACTGAGAACATGATATTATACATGTGACAGAGATGAATAATTGTATGTATAATAACTCAAGTACATCCCAGATTCTATTACAGAACCAGAATCTAACCGGATTTCTTGTATCATACTTCCTACTAGTACCTTTATCTTCTTTATACATGAAACAAATACAAGAAAAAGACAGAGGCGTGTGTAAATCATTGTAGTAATTAACATATACATCACTTACATGAAGGTTCCAAGATACTGTACGAGAATCAGAGTCTCTCTTCCGTTGATCACAAACCATCAAACCATCTCTATAAGCACAAATTCAGAAGAGTGCGAGGCTGAGCTAAAGAAGTGGGTAAGCATGTTATAAGTGGTAACAATAAAAAGAAACGTTCTTGTTAGTGAATAAACAAGATTGGTCACAAGACCACCAATACTCATTACTATGTGCTTAATGCACAAACGCCTAATCGGTTTAGCTTTATTTCTCTATTTGAAGAAGAAAAGATATGTCGTCTCCAACAAAATTACTAACAATCGTTTCTCAAACAGAGATTCAGAAGAGAGGGGGCTTGGGTTTAGAGAGTGGTGGACTCAACTAGAGCTTCTGTAATCTTATTCTCCAGTTCCTTTGGTTCGATCCATAATGAACTTTGCTCATGCAATAGCTTCTTTTTATCTTTCTTCTTCTCTTCCCTTTTTAGCCCTGTCATCCTCCAGAACTCCAGCTTTTCCTCTCTTTCTTTCATCTGCCATTTTCAAACACAGAAACTGGTCTATGACTCATGCATTTCTTGAATATTTATAAAACTCACAAAAACCATTACTGCTCTGAGATGCTCAGAGACTGGGACCAAGAGACATAAGAAACTTAAACTAGAATCAGAAATCTAGGAATAGATGGAATGAATACTCCTATGGCAAGACCGGTGTGTGTGTACAGTGTTTCCTCGACCTTCAGCTCAATCTAATGGAATCTCTAACTAATAAACTTCCCTACCTTCAAAAAAATTCGCATTGAAAGCATCAAGACCCATCTTATGTGTTACAAACAGATAAAAAGCCAAAGGTTTAACAAAAACAACAGCTAGCTAATCCTAAAGATATCCTGATGGTTTCTTGATTCATGATCAGAACCTCCAATCCCATATCCACATAATCTCCATTAGCTCTAAATTATAAATCTTCCTCTGCAACTGGTTTCCCACATGCCAAACAAACCCTTACCATCATTTTATTTCAAGAACCATCTCACAGACATGATTGGAGGTTTTGATCATGAATCATGTAACCATCATGAGTTCCCATGGAAAGCATCAAGACCCAACTTATGTTTTATTACTAGGTAAGAGGCCAAACGTTTTAACCATAACAACATCTAGCTAAATCTACATCTAGATAATCTAGAGATATCATGATGGACAGGATTCATGATCAAAAGCTCCAATCCCAATCCAAATTACAAACCTTTCTCACAAAGCATGCCTACCCTTTTGTTAAATAAGGCAAGAACATTCCCTGCAATCATTTTATTACAAAGAACCATCTCAACAGACATGATCAAAGAAAGAACTCAAACATACCAGTGTTCTCCTAAACTCCTCCTCAAACACCTTACGTTCTTCAGCTCTAACCTTAGCAACCTCAGCTTTCAACCTCTTCCTCTCCTCATTAACAGCCCTTTCAGCCACCAACCTAGCTTCATCCTTACGCTGCTTCTCCACCCTAAGCATCTCAATCTCATGAACGTAGTCTTTACGGAACAAACTCACTTTCTTCACATAATCCCTCCTCAGCTCCGCAAGCATCCTCTCCGCCTCTCTAGGGTCTCTCGGAACTTCCCAGCTATTAATAAACCTCTCCGGCTCGAGGAAACTGTGCGTCTCCTTGTGGAACCTGTGGTGAGTAGCTTCCGAGGAGAAGGTCTTGAGAGAGGAGGCGATGTTCTCGCTACGGTGCCGAACGAGGCGGTTTAGTTTGTTGCAGAAACTCATCTACAGATTCAAATTCAAATTACACATTCAATAATTAGGGTTTCTACTAATTAGATTGAAATTGAATAAACACATTCAATAATTAGGGTTTTTACTAATTAGATTGAAATTGAGTGATGATTCGATAACGAAATGCAGAATACGACAGAGGAAGAAGAAGCTTACATCTGAAGGAATGAGTTGATCGATTGAAGAAGAAAGGTTTTGGATTAAATTGGATAATTATAAGCCCAACTACTACTTTAGTTTGTTTATGTGAAGCCCATAATAAAAGCCCTAATTATACGTTCAGGAAAACATTTTATGATTATGTGAATTTTATTAATTAAAAGGTTGCTTAAATAAGATTTGAGTGCTACTATGTTTCATAATCTAAGTTAGATTTTGTTTTTCTTTCTCTAAATAAAAAAAAAACTCTGTCAGAAAATCCTGTGAAAGAAGAATTTTTGTGCAGTTTTTAATAATTATATATTCGAGAATGGGTTATATTATTATCAACATTGAAATGGATACATAAACGGAAAACATATACATTTAAGATTTGAAGATCCTAATCTATTCAGCATCATTGATCGATTCTTCTTATGAATATCTCCATCTTATCATTAGATTGAAATTATCTCTGATGATGTTGAAGAATTGCACAAATTTCAGAAAAAAACTTGTTTGCAGTTAGTTATACAATCGATTGATTGTTTGACAAGTGAACTTAATAAGTTGTTTTGTATTTTAGTATCTGCAGTGTTAGTAAAATTGGAAAACATTGATTTAATCAATGAAGCACCTAGAGCCGCCTGGACGTCTACGGGAAATGTTGTTATACTTGGTACGAAGTGACCTTGATAAGCCATTTTTACCTGAATCAATAGAGAGAGAGAGAGAACATATCTGATTTGAGTATTGAATGTCTAAACAAGAGAAAACGGATCCGTAAATATCAGATTGGAAAACATTGATTTATCGTGTGTGCGATCTCATTCTTGAAGTTCTTTTATAGAAAGAGTGTAATCAGCTTTTTTCAAAAGTCAATCTTATTGATCTGAGAAGATGTTTATACTTGTAGAGACAGCTACTGGATCTGCATGCGTTAAAATGTTAGAGCAATTGCATTGTATAACCATAAAACCAATTTTTATTAAGTCATTGACTATCACCTTTTCATAATTAAGTAACTGGATATGTCTTCCAAGTTGAATTGTCGAAACAATCCTCTACTACCAATCGTTTCGTTAAGTTTGCAGTAAAGCTTCACCCTATGTGTGTCACATCTTGTTTTTATATACCGATCCGTTCCACAGTCTTGTTATATTTGCTCTTGTATTTATATATTCCAAATGTATGTTACGTTATTTTGCTTCGTACTTATGGAACAAGCCACGAAGACGAATTTATATT
>CAKOAT010052934.1:0-15385 GCA_932364175.1 Eruca vesicaria subsp. sativa
TCCACAGTGACTGTGCTCATGTCCAGGTTATAATCTTCTTGAGCCATTGCCACAAGTTCAGCATGTGTTGAATCTTCATTCAATAAAAACAATCTTGCTCCTTTGAAACGATCAACCACAAAATTCCAACAACCATCTTCCAACAACCATTCTCCATACACTGCACGTAACTGATGCATCATCTGAGATAGTAAAAATAGAACACATTAGCAAACATAGAAGAAAGAAAAAGAAAGTTTATTAGAGATCGAAGCAGACGACTGAAATGTAAGTCGTCCAGACGACTAAACATTCAGTCGTCTGGTCAACGCAGAGGTTATTTTTGCAGTTGACTTTGAAATTAGTTAGTTGGGTCGACTGAAATATCAGTCGTCTGGGTATGTTTGATAAAAAAAATCCAGACGACTGAAATTTCAGTCGTCGAAGGTTAGTTTTGCATTTGACTAGAATGGTAATCCACCTTGAATCTTTAATTTCTTTGACTATATGAACCCTAAAAAATGTAGAATCAAAATCTTGGGTTTTTTTAGCTCATTGTGGAGAGAAAGTGAGAGATATGTGTTGTAATGTGTTGTTTAGTTCATGAGAATAGCGAAAGAAGAAGGGTAAATGGAATTCGGAGGCATTAAGAGCTTCAAAATTGGTTGTTCATGGTTGTTGGAGTATTGATGACAATGGCAATCTTGTAATTACTTGAAGATGATGAGGGTGAGAGAGTAAATATGTTATTTTCGAAAAAAAAAAAATTGATGGCATTTTCGTGAATTATATGAACTTGTGGGGTGAATTGGACAAAATAAAATTCCAAAAAAAAAGAGGTTAGTTTTGTGGTTGACTTCAAATTTCAGGTCAATTCTGCAAAAAGCCCTAAAAAATATCACAAATTTTAGGTTTAAAAAATCAATACTATTAAAACAACAACATGTCCAATTGATAAAAGTTATGTCCAATTTAAAATTTTAATAATATATACTTTTTAATATAACTGCATAGAAACTGAAATATAAAACGTGGATGTAAATATCACCTATATTGCCTAAGTATCCGCAGTTTCTTTTTGTAACTGCACCCATATTTAATCAAACAAAAACAAAAAGATGCTAATATATAGTGGGGGATAACTAATAACGTAACCAAAGATAATTGTTGTTCATTATCTTCATTTTTCTACAAATATATTTAACAAGAAGCAGAGGATTCTAAAATATTCTTAGGAAAAAATAGAAAAACTATAAGAATGCCACTAAAAAAAGAAAAAATAAGAAACGATACACACTACACAATTATATCTAATGGAATACAAGATTGTAATGGGCCAAGCTTCTAACAGACCACAATAATTGATTTCGAATCGGTTTTAGTATAAATTTTCTCGGCTAATATTTTAGGTAACTATTAAAAAATATAATATGTTGCAACCTTCAAAAATAAAATTTAAAATTATTTTCTAAAATACATATGACATAAGTGTAAAGTTATATAACTTGACATATTTAATATAGTCACCAAAAATTATATTAAATTGAATTAATATTAAGCGTAATGTGATTACAAGTAAAAGCAAATATAATTATTTTTTTCCAAAAAATTAAACCAAAAATATACCCGCCATTTAAAGGGCGGGTTAGAATCTAGTGATTCTTTAAAGTATACATACTTCATGAACAATTTTAAACTAAACTTTTATTAACCTTTATAAAGACCTAATATATGATTTACATTTATTCAAACTACAATGTTACGAGAGTTAAAATGTGTTATTATATACTGGTCCTTTATGACATTTTCTATAACATTTTTTAAAAACTTGTTATACTATACAAAGCAAGAAAACCTTATGAAAAGGTCTTAATATACTAATGAAATTTGTACAAGTGTGTATCAAGTTCGAGAGTAATTAAATGAATGAAACTGTTGGGAGCTGATATTTTCCACATTGTAAGGACCATTCATTTGATAAGGTTCGGACTTCAGTCTCCATCGAAGAATTGGTTAATTTTGGAAAATGGTTATATTTGGGTTATAGCGTGTAACAGATATGTTTACCAAAAAGCATTTGAAAGTTGTAAATCTCACAAAACTTTCTGTTCGTATACGTTTTCAATGTTTACCACGCAACTGACATTAAATTATTCATCTATTATGAAATCATCGCTGTATCTAAATCTATAGGGGGTAGTAGTTAGCTGACAAAGGAAAATAAGAGACTAGATGCGTTTTAACTTTGGTACTTATATATACTAGTAGATATGGTTATTTGTAAAACCAGTCGTTGTGATCTGTCCTTTTTAGATTATTTTCTTCTTGCTTTAGATATATATCTATAAGCAATAAAATATCACTAGAGATATAAGCATAATGCTCCGAAAATTTGCAAGAAGTGTGGATCAAGTTTTAATGCCATGGAAAAAATGTTTGTCTTTTACATAGTTATTATGCAAATTATATAACTTGTCGTATGAATTTTACTGTGAAGACAATTTTACTATAGCACAATAAAAAATAAAATATGTTTTGTGTTTAGGTTTGTATTTCCATATATATTACGATAATTTTAATGCAAAAATGGACGTAAACACAAAGAGATTTTATTGGTGTTAAAGAAACGCATGTTTATTATAATGATTTTTGGCTCAGTTTCATATTTTTGTTAATCAAATTTATTTAGTATCAACAAAAAAAGTTCTTCCCTACCAAAACAAGAAGGTGAAGAGAAGAAGCCTAACAACCAAAACAAGAAGGTAAAAATAAAGCAATTTAATTCTCAGTGCAATTCCCCTTCTCTCATAGATCATAGTCGAACTACCAAAACTTTACTCGTAGAGTAAATATATAATGGGACAATTGCAAAAATACCATTTTTGTGATACCACAATTCAACTTTACCACCATTCAAGAGACATTTTCATAAATACCTAGAACAGTCATCAATAAATGACTCAATTACCCCAACCAGATCTATCGTCTCGTTCTTACCCTTCCCACATCTCCTCCATCACCATCGTCGCCTGCTCTGGCCACGCCGCTGCTTCCGGCGGTTCCGACGACACAATTCACCTAGACGACCTCCCTTCCTCATCCTCCCTCGACTCCATCCTCGACCACAACCACACAGCTTCAATCACCCCTCTCCTTCTACACTCCCTCTTCCCTCTCAATCTCATCTCCGCCGCCGCCGATGGCTACGTCACGATCTTCGATCCCTATTCTCAAGGAGCTCTATCAGAAGAGCATAATTTACGGAGTCTCATGGAAACCGCATTCCTCTTCTCTGTCTCTCTTTCTACCTCTGCTTTTCATTCTTTTTTTTTTCTCGAGAGAGAGAGGTCCCTTTTAAGATTTCCCTTCATGGTTTGTATCCGCTTGGCGTTTCAATTTGCTTCTTTAGGTAATGTTTCCCCTTTGCTTTTTCCTCACCCAACATATTCACGATTATGGTTTTCAAAAACGTTTGTAAAGATAGCATTTTTATTTGAAACCTGGATCACTGATCTGATTGTGTGACAGAGTTTTCTTTTATGATAGAATCAATTTCTGTGATTATTGTGTTGAATTGACATTATATTTGGTAGCTTTTGGATTGGTTTCAGATGTGTATCGTATTAGTTTCTCCTCATTGTTGAATTACTTTCTTATTGGCATTGTTTATTTTGTGAATGCAAGACTGAGCTTTATTTATGTGTTGTTGTCAAGAAACCCAAATCGATGAGAAAACCCGTGAAGTTAAGGGCTAAGACGAGTTAGTAGCAGCGAAGGAGACACTTCTCCAACAGAAGGAAGACAAGATTGCATCTTTGCAAACTGAAATCTCAAAACTACAAGTATGCATCTCATTGTTTCTGTATTATCTACTTCCTTTTGTTACATGTTTTTTCTTACACCTGTCTTCACTTCTTTCCATAAATAGGGATCATCTGATTCTGCAAAACAGTTGGGGAAGGCTTAAGAACGTGTTGTTGAATTAGAGAAGCAGGTGAGGCATTTATGTTTGAGAAATCAATCTATTAGACTTTGCGAACGGCAATCTGATTTTTTTTTTAATGCTGCTTCTGCCATTCAGATAGAGGTACTCAGAAACTTCCTGGAGCAAAAGAACAAGGAGAAAGCTTCCACAGAAGCTCGAACCAAGGAAGCTGAGAAAAAACTAAACGAAGTAAACTCAAGCCTTGAAAAAGTATGTTTCTTTCCCTTGTTTTCACTTTTTTCTTTACACATGTCTATTTGGATTACTCTGAATTGTTTAGCTAGTACTAGTAGTGCTAAGGAACGTGGTGAATGCTTATTTACGTTCTTTATTTCATCTCTAGCTAGGCTTCGTTTAGGCTGAGGTTAAATATATTCATGCTCTAGCCTCGTCATTTATGTTATGGTCTTTCTGCAGTCTCCATTCTCAGCTATACTAGATGAGTAACAGCTCCTTGCATGATTTGTTCCTTGTATAGTTGTATTTGATCTAAATCCAGCCTGGAGTTGAATAAATTCTGTACAACATCTTTCGTAATGTAGTCTGATAATACCATCACAAATTGTTTTTCCTTTCCTGCTTTATACCTTTTACAGTGCTTTTATGGATGTGTACTTTGGATTGAGCTGATTTTTAATAGTACTCTCCTGAAGATGTTAAAATTATAGTTAATGATGTTTTGCAGCTTCAGAAGACAAATGAAGAGCAGAAAAACAAAATAGGCAAACTTGAACGTGATATTAAGATGGCTGAGATCTCTTATTAAGTGAGACTCCCTACGTTTTTGGTTTCTGCCTCACGATTCACTTTTAAAGACGCTCCCTACGTTTTTGGTTTTTTTTTTTAATCAGCTAAAAATACGCTCCCTACAGCATTACCTACTCAAGTGGACAAACAAAACAATGAGGCAAGCAGATCAAGTAGTTCAAGCAGCTCTTCCAGTAGTTCCAGCTCTTCTAGTGGTACATACTTGTCTTTGAGTTAATTTGAGTTGACTTATAGTTCGAAATGATAAGATCTCTAATATAAATATGTGTGTTTTTGGGGAGGATGTGTACATCATATACTCCGGTTAGATGGCCGTGTCCGCAGATCGGACAAAGTCTCATCTACAACCCTTTCCTCCTCATGTTTATTGTTATGATTTTTATGCATTGGTAAGGCGGCATTATGTATCTGAGATGTTAAGGGAAGTAACTCTGTTTTGTTTTTCAGGGGATGCCAGATTGGGCTGAGATCTCAAAGGAGTTACCGCCAATGGATGACGTGCTAAGCAAGTTAGAAAGATGAAGCTTTCTTACATATTGTATATCTTGTACAACAGACTAGAGAATTTCAGTTTGCCTCGCACAATATAGGTTGCCAAGCTATATCTATATGCCTTTATAAATCATTTTATAACACAGAAAAAAATTCAGTTTATTCTATTTCAGTTTATAAACATTTATAAATTAGTTTATAGACACTTGTAAATCCATTTATAAACCATTATAAATTCATTTATAAATCCTTATAAATCAATTTATAAATTCTAATATATAAATTTATAAACCCTTATAAATCAATTAATAAAATTTTATAAATGTGCAAAAACTTGGTATTTCATTTTTAAGAATTTAAAAGGGTTTGTATCATTTATAAACCCTTTTAAATCTGTTTTATAAACAGTTTATAAGAATATATAGAATCTTTTTTATAATAATCATTTATAGGAATATATAAAATTATTTATAAGGGTTTATAAAATTATTTATAAGGATTTGTAGAAATTCTAAAGATAATTCAATTATAAAGTCTTAAATCATTTTATAAAGGCTTATAAATCATTTATAAAGGCTTATAAATCATTTATAAGAGTTTATAAATCATTTATAAGAGTTTATAAATCATTTCTAAGGGTTTATAAATTATTTATAATGGTTTCTAAATCATTTATAATGGTTTATAGATCATTTATAAATATTTATAAAATCATATGTAAATTATTATTAGTTTTTTATAAGGCTTTATAAATTAAAAAAATTATTTTAAAAGCTTATAAATTATTTATAAGACTCATTTTAAATATTTATAATGGATTTATAAATCAATACAAAATGATGTATAAACATTTATAGCATAGTAAAATATTTTGGTTATTAGATCTCTTCATCTACAGCTGTTATAGTTTTACTGATATAATATTTGATTATGCAATTTTTTTATGTAGTGCTAAGTAGTTGCCTTTGTGTGGTGATGCCGAGACTTGAAACTGTTTTATCTTAGTGATTAGATTTCTTCTTCGTATATCATAGTTTACTAATGTGATCTTTGATTATGAAAGTTCTGCATATAGTGTAAACTAGCTATCTTTGTGTGGTGATGCTGAGGCTTGAGAGTGTTATATCTTAGTGATTAGGTCTCTTCATGACAGTTTATTGTAGTTTACTGATGTAATTTTTGATTAGGAAAATTCTGCATTTAGTGTAAAGTAGCTGCCTTTGTGTTGTGATGGTAAGAGTTAGAAACTGTGAAGTTTTGGTGATTAGAACTCTTAATCTGCAGCTATTGTGGTTTTACAATGTAAGCCTTGATTATACATTGATTTGAATTTGCTTTTCGCAGGAGCTGTATGTGAACATCGGCTGACCTTTGTACGGTAAACATGGTCATGCTTTTGAGGTAAGAACTTGTTAATTTAGTTTTTTTGCATTCCCTTAGATAGTTATTTCTTAAGTAAGAATCGAGAGTTGTAAGTAACTTTCTCAAGGAACTAGCTTTCACGTTGAGAAAGCTTAGTCTAAGTACTAGTCAAGAGAGAAGACATAGTGATGGTAATTGCTAGAGAATTGTATTGTCAACAAATAATGATCAACGTCAGTGTTTCGTATTATCATTATTTTCAAAGGGTTGACAGAACATAAGATGATTCCATGATTCCATGGCAGCAATGTTTCAATGAATCAGACTCTGATCGAGAATCTGATTCTGCACCACACTTCAACCCAAACGGTCTCAACCTGTTAGTGTTTGCTCCAATGGAGGCATGCCATCATCATCACTCGCATCAACCAAAACTATCTCACCGTCTTGCTGTCTCATGGATATTTGAGAGCTTTCATCAGCAGGAATAGGCTTATTATCTCTGAAGATTTCAGGCCTGCATTCACCATCCCCAAATTTACATGACCTTTAGCAAACAAAACTAGATGTCATTCATATTACAGTCAAAAGAAACAAGTCATTTTTTTTACCATTCAGGAGACTTCTGAAGGAGACGGACTTGGTCAAAGAATAGAACTTTACAGACAATAGAAGTAACTTTCCTTTACAATCACTAAAAAGCTTCCTGCAAATCAGTGCAGCAGAGACTACAGTAAATACAAAATCATTTATAAAGGCTTATAAATGATTTATAAACTCTTATAAGTCATTTATTAAGGTTCATGAATCATTTATAAGAGTTTATAAATCATTTGTAATGATTTATAAACCATTTATAAGGATTTATAGATCAACTTCTAAACCTTTAAATTATTTTATAAGCCCTTATAAATTAGTTTATAAACTCTTATAAATTAACTTATAAACCTTTATGAATCATTTTATAAGCTTGTTATACATTAACTTAGTAATCTTATCAGATTAGTTTACAAGCCTTTACAAACCTTATAAATGATTTTATAAACCCTTATAAATTAGTTATAAGTTTTTATAAATTAGTTTATAAGTCTTTCTAATTTAGTTTATAATCATTGTATAAGTTATTTATCATAGTTTTTGGTGCGAAAGCAATGAGCTTTCTTTATCTACTTACTTATAGTGGTAAGTGAATAATCATTTCAAGAAAGGACATAACATGGTTGTGAACTCTTTAGCTGAGTCTTCAGACAACTACTCTGTGATAATTGAAACTAAGTCATCTTCAGGAGAACAGCTGAAGACAGTTGAGGAGTTCTGTATTAAAGAGGATGATGGTGATGTTCTGTATGAATCAGATAACTCTGATTCTAGCTACTTCAGGAATGGACCAAAGAAGTCGGACTCACATGTTTCTGTTGATGCTGGATTCAATAACAAGATTGCAATGGGATTCAACAGATATACAACAAAACAAGACAAGAACATGCACAGATTCAAGAAGGAGTGGTGAGGATCCAAATCAGGTCGTTCTTCTACAAAGTATGATCTGAGGAAAAGCAAAAGAAGCTTCTCTTGTTACGGTAGAAAGAAAATCAAGTATGAGTTCACTGAATCTGTATATGACAGTGGTGATCAGCAAAGCTTGGAGACTGATGATGCAGTATTATAGTTATTTTTTAGTTTTTTTTTTGAGTATAGTTATGAATCAGATAACTCTGATGATGATGCAGTATTATAATTATGAATCAGATAACTATGATGATGCAGTATTATAGTTATTTTTTTTTGAGAAACTTGCCTGCTGATGCAGTATTATAGTTATTTTTTATATATGATTTGTCTTGACAAATATCAATCTTTGTCTGTTTTGTTCTTGAAGGATCAAATGGTGGAAGCTGCAAAAGAGGAGGCTGGTTCCATAAGCAATATCATCGCTCAAGCTTCAAAATAGAATTTATAAGGGTTTATAAAGGGTTTAAATAAGTTTATTAAAAGTTTATATAAGATTTGTTAGGGTTTATAAAAGGTTTTGATAATTTAAAGAGTTTATAAATAATTTATAAGAATATATAGAAAACCTTTTTATAATAGTCTATAAATCATTTATATTTATAAAATTATTTATAAGGGTTTATAAAATTATTTATAAGGATTTGTAGAAATTCTAATGGTAATTCAATTATAAAGTCTTAAAACATTTTATAAAGGGTTATAAATTATTTATAAGGGTTTATAAATCATTTATAAGGATTTATAAATTATTTATAAGAGTTTAGAAATTAATTATAAGAGTTTACAACAAAATTATAAGGGTTTATAAATCAACTTATAAGAGTTTATAAATCATTTTGTAAGAATTTATATAATCATTTTAAGAGTTGTAAGACTATAGAAAAATTACAAGGATGTACAAAACCATTCAATTGCATAAAATAGTTTAAAGCATCATGGAAATATGTTTAATAGTAAAAATTTATAAATAATTGTTGTAAGATTTATAAGAAGAGTTTTGAGGATTAATAAATTAATTATAAAATTTTATAAATTACTTATAACAGTTTGTAAATTATCTATAATTGTTCATTAAGATTAATATAGGTTCTATAAAGGTTTGTTAAATGTTTATAAGGTTTATGAAGCCATTTGTAAGAGTGATCAACAGAATCACGAGAGTGATCAACACAATTTTAATAATGAATAAAAATGAATTTATAAAGATTTATAAATCAATTTATAAAGATCTATAAAGTTTATAAGGGTTTATAAAAACAATTTATAAAGTTTATACACATTATAAAGGATTATAAAAAATTATAAGGATATGTAAAATTATTTATAAGAGTCTATAAACCATTTATCTCTATGAATTTCTCTTTAGCTGCAGTATCACCTTTGTGCTTATCAGGATGCCACTTCTGTAAATGGAATCACAAACTCATTCTCAACATAACGAAAAAAAAAAACCTTTTTTCTTTCTATCTGGATAGATAGATATACATACTATTAATTTCAATATGAAAGCAATAACGAGATATTCAAAAAGGGATTCAAAAACCAATGCAAGCTTGCGATAATTGAGTCTGATTTACACGGGACGTAGAAATCAAATCGGGAGCGATCTATTTACACGGGATGTAGAAATCAAATCACTGATCCAATGTTTCTCCTCAGGTTTTCGTATATAACATCTCCCCTAGAGTTGAACCTAATGTCTGTCTGGTCCAGTGATGGCACACTTTGTAGAAGCCTCATTGTCCTCAAATCCCACACCTCAAGAATTAATAATCACCTGTAATAAACCAACAACATATCGAGATAAGCCAAGACATAATAATGAGCTGCTGACTTGAAGAAATTAAGCTGCTCACAGGCTTAAAACTTTAACCATATAATATATGATCAGCAAATTGCTTAGGCTTTGGTTGATAGATGATCAGCAGATTAAAGAGTAATACCTGGTTTCGAGAAGGATGAAAGCCACCACCGCCATAATCAGTAGAATGATCAACCCGATTGATCAAATCAGGAATACAGAGATCCCAGAGATGACCATTNCAATGCTCAGAAAATAAGCTTAAGAACCTTTTTGGCAAGGAAAAGCACAGTTCTCTCAGCGTATATTGATCTTCCACATACATTATGCTGGAACTCAAAGTAGACACTACAACAAAAGACAAAGAAACAGAGAACTAGTTGACTTACTGGACAGACACACTTTTACAATAGAGGCAAAAGTTATGTTTTAGATTACGATCATCAGGTGATGTCAAATGATAGAGATGGAAAGCGTGGCCAGATACATGCTCTTCAGGAACACCAACCATCTCAATTTGCTGGTTTAGGATCCCTAATAAATTGTATGTATATATAAAGTTGTATACAGAACATTCTCATATTCAGAGATCAAATAGGTTAAGTGGTGACCAAACATGTAAAGAATATATTACAAACAATGTACCTGATCCATGTCGCAAGAGATAACAGGTTTTGCTGTTCCTGATGCGTCCAATTTGGTAGCTTGATGAGACTCCATCACCTACATATTAAAGTTGATTAGACGTAGCAAGAAAGAAGCAATATAAATCTAAGGAATGACCAGACCAGAAAAGGCTCCAGGAAGCTTTCCAAGTAAAGGTTTACAACACTTGCACATACCCTGAAAGCAAAGCACCTCTCCTCCTCGCACAGAAACAAGATCGCTCTCCCTGAGATTCGCAGCTAAAGATGATGACTCCGACAGTCCGACTTAAGACGTGGAGATGAAAGACAACCAAACCCCAACTCAATCCATCCTCTCAACCACCACATCAACACTCCAACGTAAACAAAATCTCTCCAAATCTCAATTACTATTTTATTTTTTAATTAAATCTCGATTCGTTTCCTTAGGGTTTTAAAAAAAATCGAATTCTCCCCACAGATCCGAAGGAGATTGCAGCTCTGATCGATACCGGCTCATACACCAAAGAAGTCCGCCGCGTTGCTCCCGCCGTTCATCTCACCGTGGGGCTAAGACAGAAGCTCATCGCTTTTGTTATATCTTCGTTCCTTGACTTCGCTTTGATCCAGGGGTATGATTGTATTTTTCACATTAAAATTTTGATGGTAAAAGTGATTAAAGTAAAATTGAAAATGTGTACAAGGAAAGTGGTATTCTTCACAAATTCCCATATATAATTCTAATTTGATATTAGATATTTACGTAATGCAAATTTATAAAACTTTTTATTTTCGTCAACAAATATATGAAATTTAAATTACTATAAAAGGAAAAATATTATAAACTTGTTACTGCTAGAAGCTTTGTTTAAACAAAGCTAAGTTAAGATTGTACTTATATTGTTTTAGTAAATCTTGCGACACGACTTTGAACACAGACCAGTTTTTACCTTCCCTCAATTGTAAGAACCTGTGAATAAAGAGATTTATTTCATATCGCTAGCTAGTATTCTACTCATTATATCTGAGTATCAATGGGCTCCTCGACAATCCAGGTTAATGTTGTGACGTTTGTTCCACCTTCGGCTCTGCTGCTGACTGCAACACCATCCCAGCAGGATCATCAATTTGACATGCCGGTAAACCTTAATGACTTTGAACTGTCAGATGAAGCTGGTTGAAGCACAACATATAGCGTAGGCAGAAGAGCGCAAACAAGACGTTGAACAAGCTCAAAGATGTAAGACACAAAGGCTGCAAACTTAACTTACAAAGCTCAAGACCTACTAAACGAGTGCAAAGAAACCACTCGAACCATCAAGAACAGAGCATGTACGATCACTTCATGCTTTCTTGTACAGTTAGTATTGTTCCTAAAAGTTTTTTTTTATTATTCACTAGTCTATTTTTTTGTTAGAAAATTTTCTTTGAAATATTGTCACAAGATTTGGATCATCTATAGATTATTCACAGATTTGTAACCCACGTCGTGAGTTTTTTTCTTCTCGTGTTGGGCCTGTAACTTTCTTTTGTTTTTAATTAATTTTACAACACATCATTAACTTGATCCAGCTTCCATCTAGTATTAGAATTGAATTACAAAAAACTTTTTTAAAAAAAAAATGGAATTACAAAAAAGTTACGAGTTGATGTAATTTATCAATCGTAGATTTATGTGATAAAATTGCTGTAAGAAATGAATTACCATTTTATCAGATAACATTTTCGATGTACAAATTGCAGTATGTATTGTTTAAGAAAATATAAATAATCTTTAATATACATGTAAATAATAATATATAGAAAATAAAATTAATAAACTGGAACTTATACAAATAGTTTATTTACCAAACCAAATTAACAACTAAAATTATAGATTTTTAACAAAATAAAGTGATAATATTTTTTAGAAAAGCTTTTTGTATAATTTGAGAAAACTCTAGCTAACAAGTATATAACCATATTAAATTGTTAAATATATTGTATTGACTAATATAAACTGAACGTGCACAACTACATGATTATGGATTGTCAATTATTAAATTTGTTGAAATTCAAAAAGTAGACGTGGTAGTCAATGGACAAACCCAGAAAAAATTGTAACTCAAACCTAATACATGAAATTTTTGTTGATGTTTATTTTTGATTTGAGTTATCATTTTTAGAAAGGCTATAACTTAAATTTGTAACTCATATAACTCAAACACAATTTGAAAATTTAAAACGAAAATCGTGATTGGTAACATTTTTTATTTATATACTTAACTCAAACTAAATCAAGAGTAATGCATTGACTAGTAAACCGTATTGCATGTTACAAAAGAAAGTTACAAAAGAGGTGAACAACCCTAATTTCATCAGATTTCGGTTCAATTCGGCAATCCATTTATGTATTCAAACTGAACCGTAGTTTACCAATTCCAAACCCAACTTTTATGTGGTTTTAAATTTAATCGAACTGATTGCATCGCTTGGGTTTATTTGCGCAATGTTCGTTTTAAATTTAACTAGATTTTAACCCGCGTTTTAAAAGCGCGGGATTATTTTGGTAACGTAATATTAATTGAAAATTATAAATTTATTCATTATTTCTTCTATATATTAAATATATTTCAAATAGTGCTAATAGTTCTGATTTTCTAAATAATTTCCTTCTTGTCTTGTTATGGCGTCGTGAACTCTCTATCTATTATCTTCCACATAATATGATGTACATTTATCCATATTTAAATAGATTATTGTAAGTGATTAAATTACTACCAGAATTAATTGACAACTAAGTCTAAGTTAGTTAATATTTATGTTATATAATTTTGACCCGTTCAATCCGTCTTATACTTATACTTGATAAATATTATGCATGTTGATAGATAATCCATTAATACTGTAATTAAAAAATAGTAACCATTATTCTATCAGTCATTTAATAATATATTTATAAAATATTTTATTCAACTTTCAAATCTTATTTTATTTGAAATGTATATAATTTGTAATGTATTATGTAGGAATAGTTTTAGTTTAAAAGTTGTAGCTATGTTCTTAACAATATAGATTCTCATAAATAGATTTGTTAAGATTAGATGATAAAAAATATATGGATGTACAAATTTTTAGGATAAATAATTCACGATTAAAAAAATATGTTTAAATGTATTATTAAAAGATCTATCTTATTAAAACAGAAGATAAAAAGTTTCCAAATATTACAATAGGTGGACATCAGTATCAAACTTTTCAGATATAAAAGGTTTTGTATAGAAGGAGATCATGTTGATAACAACTTTTTGGATGACATATAAAATATACAAAAAAGCTTTTCCTAGATGTTAAAACGCTTTTCATAGATGTAGGATTGGAAATTTTAGTTATCTATATGTTTCCTTATTTTTATTTAAAGAGTTGTTAAATATGTAAAAAAAAATTCTAGCATATATATAGTTGCGTTTTTGTATATTTTATATGCAAGCTAGAAATAGATATTTTCGGAGTTAACCCATCACCATATAAAATATATTGTAAAATCTAGTATAAAACATCATGACGGTTTATAGATTATGTAATAATCACATTTTTTATTTATAGAGTTAATATTTTTTTTTTGTTGGCATCGGTCCGCCTAGTGCACGTATGAATCTTGAACGTGTCAATTTAGTTTGATTATTTAGTTACATTTATAGGTCGTTGATAAAAAAGTCGTTAAATATCTTTGTGTAAGATATTTTAATATATAAAATGGAAAGTTAATAAGAGTAATTAGGGGAATATGGTTTCGAAAATCTCTTGCATTAATGGAAATATTAGTTTGATTTGTTCAAAAAAACAATACCAAAATTTAAATTAAATGTTAATGGCATACAATTGTAAATAAAAAAACCAATGGCAGAATCTTTAGAGGAATTCTGCTTTAATAGTATAGATTAACCCGACTTGTGATTTAAATTTAATCCTTATAGTTCGTTTCGCTCGTGAGTTTGTTTTAGTTGCAGTGTTTGCTTCTAACAGTGCAGCTTGGTTCACTTCTGGTGTGGTCTTGCTGAGTTAACAATTTGGCTCCGTTTACTTGCATGGGCCAAACTGTTTGGTCTAAGTTATTGAAATCAACATTGACCATCACCCAGGGCCGGTTCTGAGAATTATGGGGCCTAAGACGGTTTTTGAACGATTTCACCTAAATATAGTTGCGTTTTTGTATATTTTATGTTTCGGTTCATTCATATTTGAATCCAATCTAACAGAACTGATTAAATTAAGCGTCTGAACAATCACAAAAGGTATGTTTAAGAAGAAGAAAAACATACTAATTAAAATTAGTTTTAGAGTAAAAAATATAAGGCCTCAGAGATCTTAGTGGTTATCCGGTCATCAGTTGAAAAACAACGTATTGTACTTCATCAAGAGTAGCAAATATTTTCTTGCATCACTATAGGGGAATCAATGGGAATCCGAATGATTTCTTTCATCATCCTTACCACCATCATAGCTCCACAATTTTAAAAAAATTCAAAAACGAATACTAGCTATATCCCTTATCTCCTTTTCTGTTCATTTTATGTGCGGAAGCTTTAGTTCACGTGTTAAATAGAACTGAGGCAAAAGGGGAATTACATGGTATAAAGTTGGCTAAAGATAGTCCCTCGGTGCATCATTTATTATTCGCCGATGATAGCTTGTTGTTATGTGAAGCTTCAGTTAGGGATAGTGAAGCAATTGTGAGAGGTCTGAAAGTTTATGGAGATGCTTCTGGCCAGATGATAAACCCCATGAAATCATCTATTATCTTTGGGAAATCGATAGCAGCAGATACGAAGCAAGCCATAAAACAGGTCCTTGGTATAGAAAAGGAAGGCGGAGAAGGTA
>CAKOAT010052934.1:15485-67986 GCA_932364175.1 Eruca vesicaria subsp. sativa
TTATGCTATGTCTGTTTTCCGATTACCGAAGGGTCTTTGTGAACGGATTACGAGCGCGATAATAGAGTTTTGGTGGAGTAGTGGGGACAAAAAAAGAAAGATACCCTGGGTTTCATGGGAAAAGTTATGTAAACCGAAAGAGCAAGGGGGTCTTGGGTTTCATGATATTGGTCGTTTTAACCAGGCATTACTGGGGAAACAAGCGTGGAGAATCTGGAATAACCCGGATTCTTTGGTTGCTCGGATTCTAAAAGGTAAATATTTTAAAAATGGAAGTTTCATGGATTGTGGAATGGGGACTCGACCATCATTTGCTTGGCGAAGTATCATGCACGGTAGAGAATTACTTACAAAAGGATTATACCGGCATATTGGTAATGGAGCAGACACTAATGTATGGGCTGAAAATTGGATTATCGATACAATTCCAAGACCCCCAATGTATCGTGACGGAAGTTCCATAAACTTAGCGTTAAAAGTTTCAGATTTGTTTATTGAGGGATCAGGACAATGGGATATTAATTTGCTCCATCAAACCTTTACCCCACAGGATGTGCAACGGATACTTCTTTTAAAACCTTCAATTATATTGGATGACTCAATTAAATGGGGTTTCACACCAAATGGTTCTTACTCAACGAGAAGTGGGTATAAATTACTGGAGGCTTTAGCAGATTTTGATCAACCACAGGGAAACTCTCTGACACCAATTGAAAAACAGTTATGGAGGAAATTATGGAAAATCAAAGCCCCACCAAAAATAAAACATTTTATGTGGCGTGCTTTGTCTGGTGCGTTGGCGGTCAAACAACGGTTGAACACTAGGGGTATACCGGTCGACCCCACATGCTCAGTATGTGGTAATGGTGCTGAGAGTATCTGTCATGTTCTTTTTACATGTGATAAAGCCCGTAATACTTGGGAGCAATCGAATTTCCCCGCTCCCTTAGGTGGTTTTTCTCGAAACTCTACTTTTTTAAATTTTGTACATCTAATCAAGATGGGTTCCAGCTCTAGTACGGATATTCATACAAGGAATGTATTCCCATGGTTGCTATGGGAAATTTGGAAATCTAGGAATGCGTTCATTTTTGAAAATAAAGTTCTACCACCGTCGTTAATTGCAAAACGAGCCTATGAAGAAGAATCCACATGGTTTGATACCTTTTCATGTAAGAATGAAGGTAGTAGTGATGCTGATGAGACGGATCAGAGAGGATGGAAAAAACCACCACATGGATTTCTTAAATGTAATGTTGGATCCTCATGGTTAAATTCGAGCCATCTTTCGGGTGCTTCATGGATTTTACGTGATGAACATGGATCTACAATCATGCATAGTCGTCGATCATACTCGTGCATGCGTACAGTAGTTGAAGCAGAGTTATGGGCTCTTTTTTGGGCGGTGGAATGTATGCATAATCTTCGTTTCTCTAATATAATCTTCGAAACAGCGTCTGAAAGCCTTCATGGAGTTATCACAAATCCAGATAACAACAATATCTTCAGCCATATACGCCACAATATCCGCTTTTTACTCACTCGGATAGATTGTTGGAGTGTAGACCACGTTCGTCCCGTCCGCAATGAGTCAGCAACGTCAATTGCGGTGAGTGTCACTCGTGATTTGCGCCATCATTCTTATATCGCTCAAGGAGGTCCAGTTTGGCTTCATCATTTACTTGCTTTGGAGGCTCAAGTGTAGAAGGCTTTGGTGAGATTTCCTATTCTTTTCGTTCTTGGTGTCTATTGACACTTATCCTTTTCTTGCTTTTTCTTTGTATGTTATGACACCATGTGCTCGAACTATCAGTGTTATAAAAAAAAAAAAGCTATATCCCTTATATACTAAAGCACAAGTCACTTGACCAATAATATATATGACACATGGAAAATCAGAATAATTAACTAAATAAAATAATGGAAAATCCAGCAATTAGAAAAATGTAAAAAATAAAAACTTTAACCAAAAAAAGAAAAATCTTAGGATTTAAACTGCAAAAAAAGTCCCTAAATTATCTCAGAGAAATTTTGAATGCAGCAACATACAGAACATCAAATCATCGTCAACAACAATTTTGAGATAATAATAATAAGTATATAAATAAGGTTATTTTATAAAGGACTTTTAAAGATAGCTGGTAATACTTTCTCTTTCTTTGAAAAAAAAAGATTGAATATTTTCTATTCTGTTTTTGAATGGTTTATTCTTAGGAAGAAAAAATGACAGTGAATGTGAGCATTTTAATATTATTTTTTTCAGTTATATGTGGTAAATTTTCAATGATTTTTTTTTTTCATGTTTTTGGCTTGCTATATTTATTACAGGATAAAAAAGATTAGGTTATTTTCTTACTACTAAGAAATGTGATGAAGACGATATATTGGTAACAAGTTCAAGGTTGAATGTCCATTGATATTTAATCATAACTGTAAGTTGTTGTCACACAAAAAAAACTGTAAGTTGTTACAATTTACAGTATATATGTTCCACTATCCATAATTTATGGCTTTATGCAAATTATCAATTTTCTGTGTTATATTGATTTTGTCATTTTTACATGTTAGTTTTGTTAATCAATTTGCTCCATACATTTTTCTTTTATATAGTGGTAGAATACATGTCAATTTTAAATGTGTTACAAAAAAACATGTGAACTTTAATAATATATATTTTGTTTTTATTGGATTTTCAGATGAAGATAGTAGCACTTAAAAGAAAAATAATGTGTAATTGTGTAACTAATCAGATTTTAAAGCTATTTAAATGACTCTTTTAGTTACTTAATTTATGTAAATTATGTATAATTTGGTAAATTATATTTGTTTTGTTGTTAAAAATTATTATTTGTTTTGTCAATATAATTCCAAAATAACCATTAACTATAATTGATTTATTATATGTAGTTCTTAACTTTTGACCATATATGTAAATGTAATTTGTTTTTCTAATAAAAAGTATTTGATTTTATTTTGCAATGTATATAAACAAAATTAACCATCCGCGCAACAGTGCGGGTAAATACTAGTCACACAATATTCTAGTTAACAACTATCATGGAAGAAAAAGAGTAATGAGGCGAGTTACGACTATGCCGTTTAGTTATTCGTTGAAATAAAACCTGAAAAGAAAGAGTTCATATTTAATTATTTATATACGACAGACGAAAACATTATCGGAGCCCTAATATCTGCGGTTGATGGAACGCAGCCGTACTAATAAGGTCTCATGGGTTTGATCGTCTCTTTGTGGGCCGAGTTTATTCCACTCTTGATTTTTTAAATACAACTTTTTCTCAATATGTGACATAGGTGATAGGATTTTAACACTACTCTGACGAAACGTTTGGTGAAAGAGCCGGAAAAAAGAAAAATATGGCCTATACAGGTTTCGAACCTGTGACCTTCGCGTTATTAGCACGACGCTCTAACCAACTGAGCTAATAGGCCACGACGATACTCTAGAGTGTGTTAAAACTATTAAACGAATCTTATTAGTGTGCTGCTGGTTTATTACATCTTCCGCACTTCTCTGTTTGCAGTTTTGCATGATTGCATCAATGCATCGTGTTATGACGTAAAGGACAACACTATAATTTATCTGAAATACAATATCGTTTTATAGTCTACTAATAACTCACTTATTTCAGCTAGCAAATCCGTCAAAGATGAAGTCGTAGATATATAAACTTTGACATGCTATATATTATATATGAACCATTAAGGCATTAAGCCTAACATCAAACTCGAATCGCTGAAACAGCGATCATATGATAGAAAGAATTCTTCGTGAGAAATTCTTTGTTATTAGCAGCTCGAATTGCATACTGTTTGAAAAGCTTGCTGGTCAGGTCAGGATCGAGATATGCCTCCAACATTGGCTTTATTTGACCAGATTGAACCAAATTAGCCATGGCTCGACCGTAAGAATCCGGATCTCTCATAAACTCCTGCTGTCTAGCATTCATAGGGTCAGCTATGTTGATTGTCTCCATCTTCTCTATCTTGAAACCACCACAACTTTCTATCGCAGCCGCGACTTCATCAGTGTTTCTAAGATACAACGGAATGTTGAAAGCATCTCTTATATCCTCTTTTACTGAACCCTTTTACAAACTCACCAACAAATTAAGATGAAAAAATGATTTGTTAACTTGATACATATATTTTCTATAGAAGAGATTTGCTGTTTTAAAATATAATTATTTTTGAAGTTTTAAAAATAGTTTTGACTTTGTTAAAAAGTAGTTGACATAATATTTTATTGCATTCTTATAATTGACTAAATCACTTTAAAATTAATTATTAATAAAAACAATTTCTGACAAAAAAATCTTATTTTTATAATTATAACCAAATAAAAAAAGAGTGAGCATTAAAAAGATTTATGACATCAAGGTGTACCCTTATTACCTCATCTACTAGATCTTGCCATGCTTGATCCATCAAAGTTGTGAAAATGAGCTTGAAAGGAGAGTCATCAGTGACTTGATTCTCTAAGCCAGAAGGTCGACCAGGCATTAACATAAACAACATTCCTCCTACTACCATATCTTCTTTCCGATATTTCAAGAACGTGACTAAGTCATTGTCTGCCTGCTCCGCGTATGCCTCCACAACTTCTTTCTCTGCTCCTTCAATCCACACCCTTCCCTTATTCCATGTCATTGTTCCTTTCTCCATCACCTTTCTCGGTACCTATCATATCCAAAATAATCAAATATAATGGTATACCCTTTTATCAAATTGTTGTTTTTTATATAGGGCCTCTTTAATATACTGTTCATTAACATTTAATAGATTCTTTATTATATCAAGTTTCAAAAAGATTTCTATGTATATATTTCATTTTGTAATAAATAATATATACGTGAGAGAGCCATTGTAAGGCATTCGTGGTCACAACAACATCGAGCTCTCCTTTCGGAAACAGCGGCCAATATATACCTGAGCGGGAAGTGCCAGCGACGTAATACTCCTTCCCCGAGTCGGTAACTCTGTTTTCAAACTGTCGAAAACGCGTGATGAACTCATCAGAGAGGCGCAGGTCGGAGAAAAAGACTAGAAACGCGGTTCCGCCCTTAGTCGCGGCCAGCTTCCGCCCTAACACCTCAACTACGGTGTCAGCCGTGGAAAACGTGTGGCCTCCGTCTCCGAGGCCTAAATCGGCAATCTTTACGTGAACTCCTTGGGTGTGCTCCATGGAATGGAGGGCTGACGTCAGCATTTGTTTGCTCGAGGCCATCGCTGCGGCCGCACCGAAGCTGTTTTCGTCGTAGATGACGTCATCATCGCTGCGTTGCAAACTTGCACGGAGAGCAAGTTCTCGAGGCGCACGGAATTATTATCCATATTTTAGTGGTTAAATGGTTAAGAAATATTTTGTTGACGTTACTACTGTTTTAAGTAAGAAGGAGGATATCTCTATTTGGTCTTAATGAAGATGGTATGAGAAACAAAGGTAACGTAACGTCTCTATATATACTCGGCCACATTATGCTTAACCATAGGCTTCTACTCGTTTTCACTTTAATCCAAGGCACCTCACTAAAACTATTGATTTACCTATATGGCCAATTCAAAATATTACCATCATTTTTTGTTTTGTTTTTCCAAAATTACCACTAAACCTAAGAATTTAAAACTATCACAAATTTTAGGTTTAGATAATGATTCCTTGAATTGAACGTATATGCAAACACAAATTGAATGTAACACACAAACAAATAATGAAACAATATGGTGTTTATAGCATGTTTATTATATTGATTTTTGTTCATTTTCATATTTTTTTACTCCAAATCTTAATACCAACTCGGATGATAAATATGTCATGTCTATTAAAAACTTAGAATGTCCTCCTCACTATAAATTAACTTTATTATTGTCGTCACTATCAGATAAATATGTCATGTCTATTCAAACCCCATCAAAGTTTCCGAAACTAGGGTTTTGATGGAGAAAGCGTTTAGTATAGTGTCACCTCATAGATTCTTATTAGTGTTACTTTTATCAACCAATATTCGGTTCATGTTCTTACTAACCAAAACAAGAAGATGAAAAAAAAAAAAGCATAACTACCAAACAAGAAGGCCAAAATAAAGCGATTAAATTCTCAGTGGAACTAGACTCATGTCTACTAAGATTCATACGGATGCATAGCAATCTCCCTTCTCTCAAAGATCATAGTCTAACTACCAGACCTTTATCGCTTGGGTTAATATTTAAATCTAATTTGATATAAGATATAGTATAAGTATTAATGCAAAATTATAAGAACTACAAAACTATATAAAGGGAAAATATTATTAACTTGTTTTTGCTAGAAGCTTTGGTAAACCAAAAGATAAGTTAAGATTGGACTTATGTTTTTAAGCATGTAATTAAGATAAACTTCATGCTTCCTTACACAGTTAGTATTGCTGCTAACGGTTGTTTTTTGTTATTCATGTCTCAATAGATGCCGGAGTCTTAGAAGATTTTAAGCTATAAGATTTTCCTCTGGTTTTAAGAAATGAAAACATAAGTCTCATTTCTTCATATATTTTGTTAGAATGTTATAATGCGATATAAGATACAATCAAGGCAGAACAGTTTTTAGCACACTGCATTAACAGAAACGTTATATGTCATAAACTACAAAAGAGTAATCTCTTATTTGGATCAACGATTCTATAATCTATCATATAACCTTCAAGGCAGAATCTATTGAAGATGTTCCAAGAACTCTGAGATCACAACGCACTTCCAGAAACCTGGACAAGAAGAATAATCAAATTTTTAAACACAAGATATGCCATCTCCATCCAGTTGTATGATGATTATATGAAACTGAAACGTAACCAAGACAAGACAACAAATAGATTATGTACCCTGTCTCGAGCAAACTCCATGAGACTGCCATATGATCTGTCATATATTCCAATGAAGAGAGACTCAGTGTCAGGACTAAAGGAGATTCCTGATATCTCACCAAAAAAATCGATCTCTTGCTCTTTCATGTATCCTGTGTTGGTTTTGTAAACGTGGACAAAGTCTGCCGCCTCAGCCATGGCCATGTACTGACCATCAGAAGTGAACTTGATTGAGCGGATGGCTCCAAGGTTACCCTTTAAGATTGCTACAGATTTAGATAGATTCCTTATGTCCCATACACGGCAGGTCTTGTCCTGGTTCCCCGTGGCAAAGGTCACTCCATCAGGATGCCAAGCAGATGCAAATGAATAATCTAAGTGACCAATTAACTTCCCCACCGTCTGAAAAACTCATAGACATATAGTCTCAGACTCCACGGATGCAACAGACAAAGTAAGTAAGCTGACAAAATGTTGAAGTACCTCTCCGTTGTTTGAGTCGACCAACAAACCATCTGGTTCATCTCCAACGATTGTTACTAGTTTCCCATCAGGACTAACCGAGGTGTGCTGCCATAATTTCAAATTCAATCACAACAACACAATCAAATCGCGAGAAGGTAAAGGAGAAGTAAGCTCACATTCACTGGCCAGGGGTAGTGGAAGTGTTGGACAAGCTGATAAGTTTCCATATCAAAGTTTCTGACTCCACCGTCGTTACTTGAGGCCATGAAATGAAGTGCCCCACTATATACAAAAGTTGATTAAGACATTCCTTTTTTCTAGAATGGGTTACTAAACTGGGAAGATCCAAAACATTCAATATAGCAAGGCGAAGTGATACCTAGAGTTCTTGTGTATATTAACACAATTAGTTATGGCGTTTTCTTCACAAGTTAAGCGGTAGCAGAAGCTCACACCAGGCTTATTAAGATGCTGCATTCAGAAGAAAAAAATGAATATATGATTTCAAAGCAGCTTCATCAGAACTAACCATTGTAGAATATCCAGGAACTAACCTTGCAAATGAGTTCACCAGAAAACCCACCAGTAACAACCATCCCATCTTTTACTGCAAAACTGCTAACTTGTGTCTTGGAAAACCCTTCTAACAAACTTCCAGGATGTTCCTGAACAAAAGTTATATCAAGAAAAACAGGCTTTGAAAATCAAGAAAGAAAGAGAAACACAAGTCAGTAGAAGCTAAAAATGAATTTGGATACGGTTTGAGAAAAGCTCACACCTCAGATGGAGCCACATGACCGGAAAGATCAAGAACTTTATCCCCACTGCTTGTTAAAGTAGACCAGTGACTGATAGAGTTGTTGGACATCACGTAAACATCATTATTAGATGTAGCCCACACCAGCTCCCTCAGCTGCGAAAAGGAAAAACAAAAACATTCAACCAATGTTTTACATTCAGAGATGGAGGTAGCATTTAACAAACCTGAAAATGGAGAATAGCCGGTGTTACGGATCTAAAATTCTTCTTGAACATATAGAAAGAGCTTCCTTTCTCTGAATTTAAACAGTCCTGGTTCCCCAAATGGGTAGAATCAGAGTGAGAGTAAAAAGCAGGACAAATTTTTATTTAAAGGATCAATAGATAAACATGAAATGTAACTCCTCAAACCTTTCCAGCTGCCTCGCCTGAGTTTGGAATGTTTTCATAGTTTCTATAGGATTGTAGCCTACCTTTTCTGTAATCTTCTCTGGTGATACTAAGTTTATCCCATGAGATTCCCTGAATGTCCTTTCTGTCATGAGCTTCATCAACAATTGTATCAGCTGAACACATAAGATTCTCAAAATCTGCACCCAAAGTATCATCATCTCCATCCACATGTTCAGCTTCTTCACCGTGGCACTCAGACATGTTTACAAGACTGCAATGTCTAAGAATCAAAAGAGAAAACCTTGTTCAGTTCAGTTCAATTCCAAATCTGTGGTATCTCCAAGAGACAAAACATGAAGAGATGGTCGTGTAGGATCCAACAAAAACCATTTTCAACAAATGATATTAGTAGAAAGAGTATTAGTAGTAGTACTAGGATCAAAGCAGAAACGGACTAAGAAGAGTTAACAACGATCCGTTGACTTAAAACTATACCAAAGTCAAGCTCCAAAAAAAAGTCAAAAGCACAGAAGCTAGCTGCAGATTCAAGTAGATCAACTCAGTAAAGAAGGAAGAAACTAAAAACATACCTCGTTGACTTGATGCTTCGAAGATGGTTTCAGGTTGTGATCTTTCTTTGCTTCACTAAGTTTTTCTTTCTTTTCAAACTTCTACCGTAATTTAACCCCTTTTTTTTGTCGAACCGTAATTTAACTTAATCCGAAAAACTAAATGATTACAAAGGATAAACCCAAGAAAATAAATTTGTTCGCATCAGAAAGAAAGCTCCATATAAAAGCTCTTTTAAGGCATCTGTTGAATGTTACCCTTCATTGGCCTCCTCTGCTACCAGGTGAAGGGTACTACCGTTACCGTACTAAGAAAACTGGACAATGTCTGAAAGAGAGACCCTTACAAATCAAACGACAACCCAAGGAAGGCTTTATGTTAAATGGTATAGACATACAAGCAACCTATCTTCTTTAGGCTTTGCAGCTCCTTCCTCTTGTATCTTACCAAAAGTAAAGATGATTCAGACTCTAAACAAAACAAGAAAAGATCACATCCACAGTTTTAACTTATACATCTGCCAGATAACTAGGTATCATACAACAACAGTAGGCTAGGAGAAAGAGTCTCAGTATGTGCCATGTGATCAGAAAAGTGTCTTAGGCTTCCACCTTCTCACTACCAGTAGACCCTCCTGCTTTCACCTCCTCACCACCGGCAGGCCCTCCTGCTTTCTCCTTCTCTGCATCCTCTTCTTTCTCCTCCTCTATCTTTTCTTCTTCAGCCTTTTCTGCTAATTTGGTGAGCTCACCTTGGATCATCCGCTTTATAGATAACTTTCCTGGGGTGAGATCCTCTTTGAACTCCTTAGCTGAAATATAGGTGAACCAATGTGTTTTTACATACATAACCAAAATAAGTGAAGTAATATTAACTGAGTGAAACCAAACTGTTTTCATACCAAGTTCTTTGATGATATCCGTGAATGTAGCCTGCAGAAAAACCACAATGCTCTTGTAATGTAATATGCATATATAATTTCACAGTTTGAATAGATATTTAAATACAGAGTGGAATATCAAATGCTAACAAATGAACTCACCGTATTAAAGTCCACCTTTTTCAATATCTTAACGATTGCATTTTTCAACACTTTATCGCTTGGCCCTTTGGTTTCTTTCCCTTTTCCAGCCCCTTTTACTTCTAGCATAGGTCACAAACACAGATAAACATGGTGTCAAAAGACATTAGTAGCTGCAATATTGGCTTTGCCTAGCTTCTGCAAACAGAGTACCCTACACTCTCAGTCTCTCACACACATGATGTATTCTACCTAAGGGATCATCTTAGTGGAAGATGAAAAGAAGATGATAATATACAAACCTGGCTTCTCTTTTGATGCAGACTTTAAAGGGGTGGAGGAGACCTTGGTAACTTTTTCAGACTTCTTCTTAGAGGACGCCTTTGGACTTATATCATTGTCATCATCTGTCTTCTTTCGTTTTACTGATGATCGCTTCTGTGTAACTTTCTCGGTTGGGCTGGATTTTGCAGCGACAGACGCTTTCTTGTTCCTGGCTCTCCCTGCTGATTCTTTCTTCTCAGCTGATAATTTAGAACCGCGTTTCTTCTTTGGTGTTTCCTCTTCAGAATGCTCCTCAGATTCATCTTTCTCCTCGCTTTCAGAAGGCTGAGGTGCCTCATCCTCAGATTTATCGGGAATACCATTTTCATTCTCCTCCTCTTCCTCTTTCTCCTCTTCAGACTCGTCTTCAGAAAGAGCTAAACTCTTTTTGCCAGCCTTTGTTCCTTCTTCAGACTTTCGTTGGCTCTTCAAAGGCAGTGGAAATAATATAGTCAGACCTGCTTGGTCACAGTTAAAGATAAGTAATATTGCGATCTAAGCTACGTATTGGTACCTTTGCTGATCGTTTGGAGGATGAACTCCCAGCTGCAGGGGAGCTTTTCTTTGGAGTTCTCTTGCGTTTGGCTCCCTTACTCGACTGTTTCAGCAGAGTATTTTAAGAGAATGCTAGATGCACAACTAAATTCTAAATAAACAAACTTTTTAACACATACATTCTCTTTCTCTTTAGCTAGAGTGTCCCCTTTCACATGAGGTTTCTCCAAAAACTCAAACAGTTTTGTGACGATATCCTCCTGTTTTGAGAAAACATGCAAATGAATTATCATAACTAGATTACAACCAGAAATGGCTGATCAATTTGGTCAACAAGAGATAAAGATATCTTTAGAAGCCTAACTATTCACGCAGGAAAACAATGAATCTCAAGAACAAGAACTTAGAGATTAATAACCTTTGTTGTAGCCTTGGTAACATGTATGTCAAAAATATCGCAAAACTCCAACAGTTTTTCTTTGATACATTTATCAAACTTCTCTTTTATTTTATCTTTTGCCTTTTCCTGCAAAAACCAAAAACACAATTATATACAAAGCAAAGGTGTAGGTAAAAATAATCTTCATCGTTTGATGTTGCTTACCTCATTTCCATGCCAAACAAAACCTGAGAAGGCCAATATGTTTGTCTTAATTTGAGCAGCCTGTTAAGACAATAAGAAATGAATCAGGCTTGATACTAACATAACCCACAAGAGTATGCATGTGATTGACAATTGAGAATTATGACTATTGGAGTGGAAAAATATGGCACTCACCCTCCCTCTCCTCCCACCAAATAGAATTGTGTGCAGCAACTTCAAAGATTCATCTGACTTCTTCCTTGTTATCTTGTAAGCAACTACACAGAAACATTCAAGTTATCTATTTTTCAACTACAGATTAATGAACACAAAAGAACCAATAAAGGTATTTTAAATATTGCTCAATTCAACGAGAAACATTTTAAATAAAGATTTGCTAAGCATGAACATACCGTTGGGAATATCTTTGAGATATGAACCTGGCCCCTGGAATATCCCAAAGATAATTATGAGCACATCTAGCAAATAATTTTTACTGAGCTTAATAAAGTATTGGCAAACCTTTTCGATATGGAATTCTTTGGAAGAGTCACTATCAATCACTGCGACAAGCCTCTCAACAGATTTTCGCTCACGCACAGGGCGATCAGAGAAAGGAGTCTTTGGTTCTGCATCCTTTTTGTCTTCTTCCTTCTTTGTCTTCTGACGAACCTTCTCCCCAGAACTCTTTCCTTTCACCCGCTTTTTAGAACTCTTGCTCTCTTCTTTCTCTTCTTCCCTATCATCACCATTCTCAGCTTTTTCATCTTTCTTATCATCATTTCTAGCTTCTTTCTCATCTTCCTTTGCATGTTTGCTCTCAACTTGTTTGTCATTAGCATCCTCGTTTCTTTCTTCATCTTCCACCTTTTCCTTTGGCGCTTCATCTTCCTTATCTTCCTGTTCTTTTCCTTCTTCATCCAAATCCTTCTTATTCTGCTCCTTCACATTCTCCTCGTTGTTATTTTCATCAACAGTGTCCACCTTTATATCTTCCGCTGTGATGTCTCCTGTATTCCCATCTTTTGTTCCATTTGCCTTTTCACCATCATTTTTTACGTCCTTTTCTGATTCTTTCTCAGCTTTCTTCTGATCTGCTTCAGTAATACTTGTCTCTTTACTCTCTTCCTTTTCGTCATCTTTAGCATTGTTACCGTCTTTAGACTCCACATTTTCCTTCATTACAGTATCTTCCACTGTACCACCATCAGAAACACCATCATCAGTTTGCTCTTTCTGTCCATTTGCATCTTCATCCATCTTGGTAGCCTCTGTTTGTCCCTCATCTTTGGTGACAGTAACGTCTTCTTCCATTTTTACAGTGTCTTCTTTATCTTCATCTTTCTTTATCTCAGCATCTATCTCCATTTTCTCTGGTTCAGTCTTCTCCTCACCCTTTTTAGCCACTTGTGTTTCCTTACCTCCAGTATTCTCCTCCTCTTGTTTTCCTTCCGTAGCCTCTGATGACTTTTCAATAGAGCTAGTATTTGTTGCTGTTGGCTCAACGGTTGCCTTTGTATCTTCTTCTTCCACCATTGTCAAAACACTTCAGTAGATCTTTTCCACCGAAAAACACTCCCTGGTGATATCAAATGCTGCATTGAGAAATCAAGTTTAGGCTATCAAATTTGCTGCTGTACCAGAAACTATCGCTCCCTATAAACAAATTCAACATCTACTGAACTGTAACCACACCAAAAGAGTGGCAAAAACAGTAGATCAATCTCATAAAGAACATGTAAAACGCGTTGACTTGGAATGTATGCACAAAAAGAACATAGAGCCAACAAGAAACCTTGAGAGAAATCTAGTTTAGATAGCATGCGTGTTCCATAATTATCTCATATTCCTAAACCAAGAAACCACAGAAATCTCCTAAGCTTACACCACATGAACTCAGAGAAACACACAAGACCATCTCTTTTTCACTTGAATTTCTAGAAATCAGTCAAATTTGTGCATTTTCCAGGTAAATTTACAGCGCCAAATAGGTAAAAAAGGCAGTAAATTCTCACAACATCAAACTTAACAGATCAAAGAAGCACATGAGAAACCCTAACTTCTCATCTCAGTTATACTAAACACAAGAACACGAACATGCGAGTCCAAACAAAGCACAACACATACAGTTGACAAAAGATAGCAGCATCCACAGTATTCTAAAGCACAAAGACTATGGAATCTCACCTCACTCTCTCAGCAGTCTGAGTTTACTTATGTTCTTTCGCCTTTTGGAACAGAACCAAATAGCTTTTTCTTTGTGATATAGCGTTTTTGGGAGAGAGAAACGAGAATGATTCGGACGCAAAACCAAATTTTAAATGCAGTTAAATGCCACGTCGGATGTCTGACGGATCGTCACCGTCCAGTTCCGATGCTTGAATAGACTTTATTGAATGGTCTGGATTTCATCAAAGAATGCATCTCGAGGATCGATGACGATAGAATCAGTCCAACCAAGCTTACATATTCATTTCTTGACCAAAGGACAGATCATACTAAACTAAATGGGCAACTTTTGTACTTGTCTGCTTCAGGACCACGCAGTAAGTTAATGACTTTGTCCGTAGGTTTGGTCTTTAACAAATTGCGCAAAAAAGAAGAGGTGCAGAAAATGTGGATGATCATGACTTTTTCAATCTGGAGAAATCATATAACAGCCTGAAGTATTGTAACCTTATCATGTCTTAGGAAGACGAAAAAGAACAGAGTTTTCATAGAAGTAGTATACTGATAAAAGCATTAACATCTTCTGAATTTTTACAGCACATTCAAAACAGGTGACAAAATACAAATATTATATGGTGGGAGATAGTTTTAATCAAGATCAGCTCTCTGTAGTGAAAGAGGAATCATATAGAGACAATGTCTCATTCATTCCATTCCTATAACCTAAGAAGAGTGTTGTTTCCTTTTTGTCTTCTAAGGACCTGATTGTATTCTCCCTATGTTATGCGGATACGGGTAAGATGAATGGTTTAGGGACGAAATGTCACCATTTTGAGTCTCGCTCTGGGTATCTCTAGGCCCATACTGATTCATACTAGCATAGTAAGTTGATATCGGAGCTGCATGAACAAACCTGAATCCGACTCCATTTGGGTAAGTTTGGTTGACGAGTTGTTGGTTCTCGTTGGAAGCGTGGTTAGGTCCATTAGACGAGATTCCAACACCAAGATTGAGGCTTATGGTGTCTGTATCACCTGGTGGTCTGAACCGAGGCTGGGTTTCATGGTTGCTGCTGGACTTTGAAGTGGGAACATCGTGATTGTGTTTGCCTTCGTATGTTGTTATAACAGCTTTTGGATCATGTGATGCTCTCTCCACGTGTTTTCTCACTGGGCATCCAGGAGCTGTGCACTTGTAATAGCTCCTGCAAAATGCCAGATGAACATTACCAAACATATCATCTCTCCATCACACACATGCTAAGTCTGAAGTCTCTTAACATCACTATCTCTCATTCCCAAGAGGATCAACACTTTTATACACAAACCAAACAACTATCCCTTGAAGCCAAAACCTAAACTGTTCTAGCTATCATCTAGGTAATTTTATAAAAAGTTATGTGGTTGTACGCACCTGGGATTTGGGTTTCCCCTAACGACTTTCTGCCCATATTTACGCCACCTATAACCATCATCAAGTATGTCAACCTCACTCAGGGTTTGAACAACAACCCTAGGCTCACGGATAGGTTTCACAAGTGGAGTTATTTCCATGGTCCCATCCAACCTCCTGCATAAAAGGTAAAAGAAAGTTTTCATCATGTCAAATCACAGTTCCAAAGCAAGCACCTGAATCCTTTCTTAAAATTCTAATACCTCCGTTTTGTATATGGATCATCATCCTCCGGGTCATCTTTATTCCTATTTGACACTGCAATGTCTCCACCATCGTCAGTTGTAGAAGGTACTTCAGTGTTACCAGTTTGCTCAATGGCTTGAGACAAGTTGTAGACGCCCTTCTCTGTACTCAGAAATAAAGAAACAGATGAAGTTATACATATAGTCAAGGGGAGTACGTGCAATCTTCTCTCAAGTTTTAGATAAGGGTACCATCTTGGCGAGTCATTGGAGGATACTTACCTATCCTTTCTTCTTGTGCAGCCATACCAACACCACCAGAGTTTCGGCGACCAGGTTGAGGTTTAGGATGGTCATGTGTACTCTTGTAAATAATATCCGTGATACGGCCATCATGAGACGTTTCAAATAGCTTCTTCACTTCACAGTTAGGATGTGTGCATTTATAATAGCTCCGGGGGAATTCACTCCCTTTGACATGCTTTTGACCATACTTTCTCCAGTTGTAACCATCATCAGCCAACACCGTTGGCGCACTTCCCCTGGACTCATTTTGCGATGTCTGGACTGATTCTTCTTGATCAGATCCGGCCGGAATATCTGAGCTCGTTGGTGGCGTCTGAACAGGAGGGGTTGGCCGGTTTTGCTCACTTGAGGAAGCTGCAGCCTCACTGATGGAAGAAGGTGAGTGTGAGGATCCATAGCCCTGACCTTGAAATTGTACTGGTGAATCCCTTTTATGCTTGTCAAGCTCTGCATACACCTTGAATTCAATAAATAGATTTAGACAACGTAACCATGCAACGGTATACAAGGAATATAAGAAGTTTCAGATTATAGATATAAGTTTCCTTTTGAAACAAAAATCGGCCAGTGTTTGGAGTTCAGATTCAATCTCTGAACTACACATACTATAATAAGTATTACAAACAGCATTTAAGTGGACAATACCATATTGGATGCAGGAGGTCTGAATTCAAATTCACTGGCCTTGTGCTCGGTGTAGGTGTTCTGATGGAATGCCCTACCTGTATAAGAACTTGAGCTAACATGCACTGGCCGGGGCTTGAACAGCGAACCAGTAGTAGGAGAAGGCTCAGGCTGAAAATTAAAGAAAGTTCACATATTAGTGACATGAATACATAATACATAAACAAAAGACAACAAAATTTCATTCTTTCTAAAATGGTAAACAAATCGGATTTTGTGAAACCTGAACCTGATCCATTATCAATAAAGATGTTTATGTAAACTGAATTAAAGGAACCCAATAGTCTAAAAAATAACAAAAATCTCGATCAGTCAGAAGATGTAACTAATAGATGCAAAATGGTGTTGAAAAGTTTATTTTATAACCAAGTATTGGTCATGCAAGTGAACCAGTTGCTTCAGGTTGCAGAGAAAGGCCATAGAAGGATTTACAGTCAAACAGTAGACACTTGAATTTGCCATTTGTACATCCTATTTGGTGATTCATCACTTTGATATTTGAGCATAAATTAAGCTAAAGCTCTAGATGGTGAACATGATACTTTTACTCTCACACCGACACAACAAATATAGGCAAATGGAGTTCCTGAAAAAGCTAACAGGAAAAAAACAATTAACAAAGAATAGAAAAAGACAAGAGCAGTACCAAACACAGGTAGGGAAGATCAACAATGTGAAGAAGAGAAAGAAGATATAACATTTTTTTTTAAAAGGCAAGTAAGCACCAATGGAAGATGAGATATAAAGAAAGGTTTGATTCGAGAGAACAATGTGGACGGACACAAATGCAGAGAGTCTACTCTAGTAACCTGAAGAATCAGAATCTGAGCCAAAGCCACTTAACCTAAGTGCAAAATAAATCAAAGCACTTGTTAAAAAAAAAAAAAGAGTAAGAAACAAAAATGGAAAAATAAGTCCAATGTTATTTCCTTGTGAGCAAACAGAAAGCATCTTCACCAAAATTACAGAACCCAACTAACAAACCTCCCCCACTTAGCACTACTACAAGAATCTTAGGAACATGAACACAGTGGTCCTAATCCGAACTGAAGCAACAAGAAAACCAAATAAAGTTATCTCTTTTAAACTGAATCCAATTCCAATTTTAAACCTAATTTTTCAAAATGCAATTTTTTCAATCGAAACACATAAAGTGATGAGAAAAGCGGAGAGCTTTCCACAATTAGAGATTGAACCTTGATGTTGGAGATGAAAACTGGAGATTCAAGAAACGACGTCGGACTCAAGCCAGGAGGAATCGTGATGTTAGTAGACCTCGAGATCGGAAGCTTAGCCGGTGACATCAGCTTGTACCTAGCTCCTCCTCCTCCTCCTCCGCCTGAATTGAGTCTCGCCGTGGGATCTACCGTCGCCGAGGGTTCATTCCGGTGATTGTTAGCTTGAGGGTTCATTTGGAGGGTGGAGAAGAGTGCAAGAAGGAGAAGGGAAGCTCAGCTACGGCGGATTTGAGAGCTTTTTGCGTTCTCTCTTTCTCTCTCTCTCTTCTCTTTTGTGTGTTAGTGAAGATTTTGTCAGAAAGATATTGACTTCAGACAGCTCTTTCAATTCAATTGTTTTTGCCTTTTTTTTACTTTTATTTATTTTTCCTTTTTGTTTATGATTATTTTATGTTTAGAGCAAATTACTTAAATAACAATTAAAATTGTGATAGAATAACATCTAATAAAAATACTCTAAAATAACATTAATTAAATAGTATTCCCTATGTTTCAATATAATATATATTTTAGAAAAAAATCTTGTTTCTAAAAAATCTATATTTCATATTTTTAGTGCATTAGTTAATATTAGATTGTATACTTACAACATTTATTAAATTTCTATTGGTAGGAAATTATGGAGAATAGTATATTATAAAAAATAATACATTGATAATTTAAAATTCATAAATATTTTAATATGTGTGAAAATATTAAAACATACATCTTATTGAAATATAAGGAGTAAAATAATATACTATATCAAACTCTGACAAAATATTTTAACTTCATTTCTTAAATATCAAATCTTAAAATCTAATCGATAAACCCGAATTTAGCATACAATATTAAAAATTTGTTAATTTTGGCATTGTTTTGGTAAATCAATTTTTTTCTTAGTAAGGCAGCAAATAACAAATATTGTAGTTTTAGGAAGAAGAAAAGGAAATTAAACACATTTTATTCAGGAATTAATAACACTAGATCCAAATTTACTCTTTACTGTCACAATAGTCGGATCATACACTTTCGGAACAAGAGCCATCCTAATCTCCCAAGTAGCTTCCCAAAGTTAAACATCAACATTTATCTAAAGTCGAGCTCTCTATTGGCCACTATAATTAAATTAACATAAGTTAGTCTCAACTAATCTAAACTGGATCCAATTAATATTGGCCGATTTGTAACAAGTAACAACATGAGCATTTGGATGTGGATCCAGATAACACTATTATTGTTGCCCCCGACTTAATAGCCATTTGGAACTTGTAAGTTATGAATAACTGAATATGGCTTGAAGAAAGACAGTTTAAACTGCTAGATTGATTTAGAGTCATGCAAAAACTGTTATGAGATAAACTCAAAACTACCATTAGATTTGTTGCAGCTGATAATACCTTCTAGGGTGTTACTAAAATGACTATTTATCATCGAATGCTAGATACTAATTGCTGTTTTATTGGCTCACTATTGGATGTAAATATATATAATGCAACCTTGGATACTTATAAACAATCATTATGCCCAAAAGGAACATTTGGTTGGACTTTTGCCTCCACACATGACAAGCTGTCTGTCTATAGATCCTTTCGTGCTAGTTTTATAGAAATCTTTTTAATATAATATGGGTACATAAGAGAGGATGAAAAAAACCTACATAGCAGAACATTTTCCCTTTTTGAAAAAGATCAAATGTCAACAAAACAGAAAATTAAAACAAGCAAAATTAATGCTGAAAATAGTAAAAGTGTTCTTGTAGTTGCAAGGAATATGATTCTTCTTTGCAATATTATAATATTTATATACCAATCAAGTAACTAATATCTTTATATTCACGTGTCTTGTATAATCATCAATTCATTATATGTCAACCAAGACATATCAAATGGGTTTCATTACAGTGATAAATTTATTAAAAACGTGAAGAACTTATTACAGGTAGCAATGTGCACTAATGTTTGTTACCACAAATACTTTTTATTCAGAATAGTGTCCCCACGTTATCTAATACTACCAAAGCTCATGTAGAACGTGGTTTTGCTCGTCGAAATGTTCGTGCTTTAATGTGTGTAAGGTCAAACCTATAAACACTTTAAAGACAGCCGAAGAACAAATAATTTTGAATGATTCGATCTGCATAGTTATATGTATCACAAAACGATTTCCTAAGTTGAATTATGAGGCTAATTCAACTAAGGTTTATGTTACATAAAGTTATATGTAACATAAACCTTTTTTGTACAACAAAGTAATTAACATAAATCTTAAAGATGATTTTTAGCCTAAATAATATGTATATGTTTATAATATTCAGAATGTCTTCCATATATATTATGATAACTGAAGAATACGTTTTTTTTGGCAAAACATGGTTATACGATACATTCACCCAACTACTAGATTTCAAAAACTCTCTAAATAGAGTTTCATGTCTAAGGTGAAGCATATGTGCATGTTAAATGTCAAAAGCTTAGTTTGTTCCCAAAGCAAGGAATATTGACACATTTTAATGGTAACATTCTAATGAAGGAGTAGTGGGTTTACTTATTATGTAATTTTAGTTGTTGTTGTTGAATGTTGATGTTACCATTAAAAAATAAAAAAAGTTTTACTTCATTTGACATTTAACATCTTGTTCAAATAATTTTTTTTCTCTTCAGTAGATTTGCGAATATTCTAAATTTTTGTGTGCCTCTAAAATAAATCACATATAAATGTGAAAAACTATTAGTTGATTTTTTATTTAAAAATAAAATAAATTACTGAGATCAATATGTATTTGTGGAAAAATATAAATTTAAAAGCGAAATGAGCTATATGTGTCTATAAAGTTTTAAATCCTCTTCAGTTATCTATTCTTTTCAGGGAAAACATCAAAAATAAGAAAAAACCTTTGTTTAATAGTGCATCATTTTAGTGTTATGTTTTAATTTTATTTATAAATTAGTCATTAAATTTTTATATAATTTTGTTTTATATCTAAAATGATTCAGTGTTTATTTTTAATACTTTATTTAGACAGTTATAAATTTATATAAATCATTATATCTTTTTTAGAAAATACACTTATGTATAATGAAGATTTAGTTCAAATAAATTATATTTAAGTAAATTTTGTAAGTTTTATAAAATAAGAAACAATTTTAGAATTATAATAATATAATATAATTTGGTCAAATAATAATATAATATATTTAAAATATTCATTTCGAGAGGACAAATCTAGTATCGATATTGTTTAAAAAAAAGAGAGGAAAAATAAGAGAAAACATTGGAGTAAAATCTATATAATAATAGTATACTTTTGAAGCTCTTTAGCGTGTCCACGTCAGCAAGTTTGCGGGTCCCGTGTATGTTATTAGGGGAAAAAATGTATAACATTTTGTAAGATTGAATGTTATTGACGAGTGAGGAAATGACCCAGTGGTGTAAGTTGGTGACGAGAAGTTGGTACCACGAGTACGCGGATTCGAAACGCAGTGCTGGCATAAAATTTTTTTTTTTAATTTGGGCTTTTCGGGATACCTAAAAGCTTAAGGAGATTTAAAATGATTTTTTATGCTGGTTGTTGGGATGCAAAATGACTTAAGGATTTGAGACTTTATGAGACCATCTTAGATACTTTTATAAGAAATGTTATCATGTTCTAACCTCCAATATCATTTCAATTCAGTTATAATCATCAAATAAAATAAAAACATATTTTTTAATAATAAATATTTACCCTGAACCATTCAGATCGGCCATAAATCTCATATACATCACAATTAAAAAAAATAAATATATATATATAACATAATTTTAGAAAGAAAATTACAATAATAAACATATGTCCTTTTTTGTCTTGATCTCTATTAAATTAGTTTTTTGCATGAAAGCACTAATAACAGTAATGCTCGATAAAATCACTAATAAAGGAAATGTTCGATAAAATCACTACGAAGATAAAATATGAAAATATCAACCCATATGAATTCGATGTTTATTCTTTTATCAGACTAATCAAGTTGTGTGACTTCTAATGTTTCATTCATCACCATTTTATATAAGCCAGATAAATAAATGTTAAAGAAAAAACAGTAAAGTCTTTTACACAAAACTATACAAATTATCAACAACGTATCTAACCTTCGCGCTTGCGCGGGGACCGTGCATCTAGTGAGTTAAATGAGGGAGAACATTGGATATGCCCTCCTCCTTCCTCTAAAATAAGATTATTACACAAAAGAGAGATGCAAATCTCAAATCTTTCTCTTCCCCCTATTATTATATGTGACTGTTATTCTTCTCTCTCTTTTACCATATCTGCCTGAGGAAAAAAGAATCTTTCTTAATGGATTTGAAAAATAAATAAAATAAAAGAAAGCATTACAGAAGATAAAAAGGAAGATCTTTTAATAAGCTGGAGATAGATAGAGGGAGGCCATCTTGATAAGAAGAGGAGAACCCTACAGAAAGAGAGAAGAGAGGATGACTTATAGAATGAACAAAACATCCTCTGTTTCTCTAGTCCCTGTCCCTTCTTCAAGATCTTAAGCTTTTTCCACATTCTATCATCATCTGGGTCCTCTCCAAAATGGTGACTTTCCTTCTCCATTGTTTTCTTTTATTGGATCCTTTGTTGATCCGTTATCAGATTTGAAGATACCACCAATTCCGGTTTAATCGGGATTTGGATTCTGTTTCAGACAAAAGTACATGTCCATGTTTCAGACAAAAGTTCTGTACATGTCCATGTTTCAGACAAAAGTACCATGTCTGTCTCAATCTTTGTCCAAACGTGAACAACTCATCATAAATCTCAGAATTTTGACCTCTTAGAACAAAAGAACATGATTGATCGCGTTTGTTTTTTTTTTCTTTGCAGGAGCATAAGATGGAATCTGTATCGGATCTAGGGAAGCTTTTCATTGGAGGGATTTCATGGGACACAGATGAGGAAAGACTTGGAGAGTATTTTAGCAAGTATGGAGATTTGGTTGAGTCTGTGATCATGAGAGACCGTTCCACGGGACGTGCACGTGGCTTTGGTTTCATCGTCTTTGCTGATCCTTGTGTTGCAGAGAGAGTGACCCTGGAGAAACACATCATCGATGGCCGCACGGTTAGTAATCTTGAAAAAGATCCTTCATTGATGTTAAGTGTTAGATCAATGAAGAATCTTTCCTTTTTTGGTGTGTTTGTTTCAGGTGGAGGCGAAGAAAGCTGTTCCACGTGATGATCAGCAAGTGCTGAGACGACACGCAAGTCCAATGCACCTTGTCTCACCTAGCCATGGTTGCAGCGTAAGAACAAAGAAGATCTTTGTTGGAGGTTTACCATCTACCATTACCGAGGCCGAGTTCAAGAACTATTTTGATCAGTTTGGTACAGTTGCTGATGTTGTGGTGATGTATGATCATAACACACAGAGGCCAAGAGGCTTTGGCTTCATCACATTTGAATCGGAAGAGTCTGTTGATATGGTTCTACACAAGACATTTCATGAACTAAACGGCAAAATGGTTGAGGTCAAAAGAGCTGTACCAAAGGAGCCTTCCTCATCAGCTTCTGCTAACCGAAGCCCGCTTATTGGGTTTGGTAATAACTATGCTAATAGGTCACCTGCTAATAGCTACTTCAATAGTTTTGCTCCTGGACCTGGTTATAGTAACAATTTAGCCTCTGCTGGTTCTAGGTTTAGTCCTATTGGTAGCGGTAGGAATGCTTTCTCTACCTTTGGTCTTGGTTTGAATCAAGAACTGAGCTTTGATGGAAACACTCTTGGTTATAACCGTATCCCTAGCAACCAATACTTCAACACTGCTTCACCTAACCGTTACAATTCTCCTGTTGGATTCAATAGAGGCGACTCTAATTACAACCCTAGCAATAGAGACTTGTGGGGAAACAGAACTGATTCTTCTGGTCCAGGTTGGAACTTGGATGTTTCTGTTGGTAACAACAGAGGAAACTGGGGGATTTCTGATACTAATGGCTATGGGAGAAACTTTGGGACAGGTTCTGGACTTTCTTCGTTGTCATTCTCCGGTAACAACACAAACGGTTTTGATGGCTCTATAGGGGAAACGTACAGAGGAAGCTCTGTTTATAGTGATTCAACGTGGCAGCAGCCATTGCCTCGTCAGTTTTCTAATGAGTTAGACGGCTTGTCTCGTTCTTATGGGTTTGGTATTGACAATGTAGTAGGCTCAGACCCATCTGGTAACGCCTCTGAAGGTTACTCTGGAAGCTACAGAGTGGGAAATAGACAAACACATAGAGGTATGTACACTCATTGACCATCTTACAGTCTTTAGCTTTGTTGTTATCTTCTGATACTTTTGATTTGAGGATAGTTGCATTTGGTTAACGTTTCAGGTATTGAAGCATAGAAAGAAAGTGTTTCTGCTGTTTAATTCTTACATAAAGATAAAAAATGAGATTTGGTAGCTGCAAAGATACAAGATTGGTGGAGGTGATAGATGATTTGGTTTCTGATAACAAATAACTAGAGATCTTTGATTCTCGATCACTATTCTATAGGTTGTTTTGGTTGTTCTTCTCAAGATTCTTGATGTTGTGTACTCTGTTTGTAACTCTAATTGTTAAGTTTTTTTTTTCTTTGGTTTGAACTTTTATTCCAATTGTTCATGAGAACTTATGATTTTTTTTCTAGTAGGTGAGAGAAAACATTGTGCAAACGGCTCTAAAATGATTACAATTTGCTGCATTTGATATTTCCCTTTGTGTTTATAACCTATTTGTAGAGAGTTTATGTGGTTTTTCTTCATGATTTTTAAGGTAATAAACAAACTTATCCACCAATTTTGATTATGAAAAAAACTTTTAGCAAAAATGATTAGGATAAAAGTCCTTTGACGAAAAATTAAAACTAAATTTTAAGTAATTAAATGTTTTGTTGAGAAAGATAATTAAATGTTAATATTATAAATTTTCCATTCAAAACATTGTTAAATCAAAATGGTGTGTTTTAAAATATATAAAACAACTTATCTTTTTTTTTAAGAATCAAATTTTGAATGAAAATAACTTTTTTTATTAAAGATGATGATTAGGGTAAAATACCTCAGTTGAAGATTATGATATAAGTTATGTTATTTTGACTAAATACTCATGGAAAGCTGGTTCAGGGTTTTTTTTTTTTTTTGATCAACAGCTAGTTCAGGGTTACATTCACAAATTTAGCAAAATGTACTCATTAGTGGGCTATTACTGGACCTGTATATTAATGAGCCCAATTACATCCCCTGAGAATGAAACGCTGTCGTTTGGAAAACTAGCTAGCAAGCGTCGTCGTCGTCCGGGGGAATTATCTGTTTTTTTTTCTTCTGTACGAACTGAAGAAAAATGATATTTTCCAGATTAGGTAGATAGTAGTCAGTAGAAACCGAAACTGCTACCTTCAAGCTTCTTCAAGTGCTTTAGCTATTATGGCAGCCAACGCTTCTTCAAATGCTGTAGACACCGAAGATAAACTCGACTCCTCAAATCCAAACCTGAACTCATACGTTGACGATGCGACGAATAAAGATTCCTCAAAGACATTGACTATCCCTGCTCCCGCCGTTTGTCTTGTCCGTTTCGCCGGAGATGCAGCTGGTGGCGCAGTCATGGGGTCTATCTTTGGATATGGTTTCAACTCTTTCTTCACTCTCTTCTTTTACTTCTCTTATTGTACCATTCCTCAAGTTAGTTAGCTCTTGTTTTCGTTAAGAGAGTGTCAATGTGATGAGATTGTTGTCTCAGTGTATAAGTTTTTGGGGTTTAGGCTCAGGATTGTTCAAGAAGAAAGGGTTTAAAGGATCGTTTGCTGATGCACGACAGTCTGCAAAGGTATCTCATCATTTTATAAACGAATCTCTTGCGTATATACATATATATATGCTTTATTGTTCCAGTGAAACTGAGTCGTTTGCATTTTTTCTTGTGTTGAGACTTTTGCTGTTTTGTCTGGAGTACACAGTTTGGTAGTTTGCCTTTTGAAACAATTGCGAGGGAAAGATGACGGCGAGACTAGTTTAAATAATTACACGTGCCTTGTTTTACATCCACTTGTAACGTCCTTCTTTCTTTGTTGTAGCCATTAATGTCGGAGTTGCTGGGTGCTGCACCGGTCTTGCTCTTAGTTTCCCTGGTAATCCATACCCATTATTATGCTCATTATAGTGTTTTCTAGTTTGTTGGGTTTCAGAGTAATACTACTTACTCATATGTAAGAGCTAACCAATCCTTGTTTCGCAGGTGCTCCACAGGCTCTTCTACAGAGTTGCCTCACTTTTGGTGCTTTCTCTTTTATCCTTGAGGGACTCAACAAAAGACAAACAGCTTTGGCTCACTCTGTCTCCTTGAGACACCAAACCGGAGAGTTTCAAGATCATCATCGTCCTTTAACACTCTCCCTCGCTCTCCCCATCCATGAAGAAATCAGAGGAGCCTTCTCTTCTTTCTGCAAGTCCTTAGCTAAACCCGAGAAGATCTAATCTCTCACGTTTCCCCTTTTGTTGTGCCTTAGGTTCTCCCTCTCTCTCTCTCCCTCTGTAGATCTTTAATTATTTCCTCCTTTTTTTGATGTACCGTATGTGATAATGATTTGTGAAACGCCTTTTGCAAGAGACAAACTTGGTGTACCGTTTACTCTATTAATACAATGATTTTGTAAACTTTTACTACTTTTTCTTTCTTTTTAATCTCTACAGAGCAAAGAGATAAGAGTACAGATAAAGAGTTGGAAAGGCTGAAAGTAAGAAGACAACAACATGCTTATGTTTTTTTGGGACATGATCTGAAATCTGACAATCACTTGCCTTGTTTCTGCCTGAGGCGTTCTTTGACAAAATCATTACGTGCTTTAGTACGAGCTTGCTGAGGAGCAACGTTGAGATAAGACAGATGCATCCCCACGGCGAAAAGAGCTGCCCCTGAGGCAAAGAAAGCAACTGTCATCGCCAGTTTTCTTGGTGATGATGGATAGCAAAACGACATACTCTCAAGTCTCAATGCTCTAATCACAGATCAGATGGAATAGTAATCAACTCTTCGCTTTGCTACAGAGATTCAAAAGTTTATGTGTTAGACAAAAAATATAGAAAATGAATGGTAACGACATTCAAGCAACTAGGGAAAGAATCCAGACACAACGGTGAAGAGAAGAATTTTTCTCAGGCAGACATTTCATCAAACAGTTTGTGTGCAACTCAGACTATATTTTTCTAAATCACAAATTGTGTGTTCAATGTCGCACGCTTCTTGAAACAAGCTGGGTAGTAATGACCAAACTAAGATCACGGTAATAACGTAAACTGTTTCTAGGTTTTACCGTTGGATGGGAAGCCCTGAGCTTGTAGAGAACACGCACACCAATACAATGACATCGAGAAAACTCAGACAGCGATGATCATCTTTGACGATGTTCATTTCATTTTGGGGAACAAAGAGCTATCGTTCAAGATTAATTAACTTCTGCTGGTAAGCATAATGGGGATGTAGCTCAGATGGTAGAGCGCTCGCTTAGCATGCGAGAGGTACGGGGATCGATACCCCGCATCTCCAAATTTAATTTTTTTTTTCTCTCTCTCCCTCATGAGGTTGATAGTGTTAAAAAAAGTTAATGGTACATATTTTTTTGACCTGGTGCAAACGCCATGAAGTAAGACATTGAGAAGGAAAAAAATTGATCTTACTTGTGAGGGTAGTAAGGACAAAAACAGTGAATGTAAAGTTATACATATGTTCAATAAGTCTTTTCTAGAGTTCTAGAGAAGTTTAAGTGGGCAATAGACATGGAACCTGACTTCAGATTCTAATACTAATATGCAGCATCTTGAGAGTCTATAAGAAGCTAGGCCATCCGATACATATAATAATTACGAATAATTAATAAGACTGACAAACACAGTCATGTCGGAGAATTTTGGACTTTGAATAGTATACTAGTCCTTTTGGATCCTTCTAAGGTTACATTAGCAACATCAACGACCTTCGAGAGATGTTTATGTTCCGTAGTGCAGAAGAAAGCCTATACAATGCAGTTGTTTCAGTCGGGATAGATTTAGACTACCAGGACTATCGAACTGGGGTTGTTTCTTCCAAAGATTTTTATTTCATCAACAATGATACAAACCTTTTGAGTATAATATAGAATGTTTCAGAACTGAATGAGAGACAAAAGACTCACAATAAAGAGAGGGGGAAAGGGTATTGTTGTTCCACACCGCAACTAACAAGAATTACAAAAGCGAAAAAACGATGAGTATGAAGAAGATATAACAGAAAGAGCAGCCACTCAAGTTTGTGCATTGGTTGAGATTTGAGTAGAGATGGGGTGTCTACTCCACCTCGCTTAGGATGGGAACAATGAGAGGCTTCATCTGCGCAATGTATACGATTGCCCACCTGCCCAGAATAAAGAAAGCGAAACGATGCAATGATATAAGATGATGAAATGATCTTGTTAAAAGAAACATTTGCGCAAACAAAGAGCCGTAGGATAACAAGACAAGAGAAAAAAAAAGAAGCTAGAGATTGATGTTTTCATGTTGTAGAACTTTCTCTAACAGCAAGTAAAAGAAGAAAAGAGTGCATCAAAACTTACATCATCCAACAGCAGACAGTAGCTGTAATAACCAATGTAAAATGTAGCCTGTTCCATAAAAATGAGAACAAAAAATAATAATAAAGACTTTATCTTTACTCCAAACCAAGAAGTAGACAGAAAGAAAAAAAACTTGAAGCAGCATAAAGGGAGTAATAATCGTTATTGATGAAGTAATGATATTTACTTAAAAGCAGGATTGACGGATGAAATTAAAAAAAAAACATACAGATTGGTGGAGGGGCCATGGTTGAAGCAGATTCTTGTGAAAATCGAAGCCATTATTCCCACCACAGCGAATATTAGCGATGTTACAACAAAAGCCATGCCTGATCCCTGAATCCTGATGATCCCAAACAGGTTTAATCACAGGATACACAATCTAATACTCCCAGTCAGAGATCTTACAGATTGGACTTGAAGACGTCTAGAGAGAAGGATGTTGTTGATGATGATGATGATGAAGGATCGTATATTCGTATTCGTTCGTTCGTAAACAGTGATCCGTTTCAAAGCCCAGACTTTTGAGGGGTAAATTTGTCAAGTTTTACATTTGCATGCGTGTCACGTGTGTGACATTTTTTTCTTAAATAAAGAGATTTTTTTTGTTGTTGTTGGCAATTTATGACTTGTTATGCACACAAGGGAAATAGCAACACCATGAGGCTGTATGCATCTCTGGACTAGGAGACAAACAACTAGGATTGGACAATCGGGATCCCGATCGGGTTTCGGTTCAGATTCATTTGGGTTTTCGGCTTTATGAATTTCAGCTCCATTCAGATAGTATAAAAATTTGGGTCGAATTCGTCGGTTTTACTCGGGTTCGGTTCGGATTTAGTAATATGTCCAAGATCCGGTTGAAACCTAAATAGTTTCGGTTTCAGATACTAATTGGGTTATCGGTTGTAAAACTACTAGTTTATACTCAATTAAACTCACTATATATATTTTCAATCGTTTTATTAAATTTGTGTATTTAGCTTTTACAAACCATATTATTCTCCTTCAAAATAATATTATGAAACTCGTCTATCAACCATATAAGATTTGTCACTAAACTATATGTGACAACACAAAACATACCATAATTAATGACAAACCAAAACCTTGTATGAACAAAAAATCATATATAATGAAACATAAAAAGTTAAAGTTAACAACTAACAATTCTATAAACGTAAAAAGTACTATTTAAACTTTAAAAAATCATTATTTAAACTTCAAAACAAATTTATTCGTAACTTAACTTCAAATGTAATGTCAATCATAAACATTAATATTAACCAAATAACACTATATATTAAACTAAATATTTGATTAATTATTCATATCTTAACTAATTATTGTAGGTACTCAATAATATATTAATGTGTTTTGGAAAAATATTAGAAATTTAGATTGGGTATGATACAAGTTTATTTTAGAATTTTAAAGTTTCAGGTTCTTTCGAATATCCAATTAAGTTTGGGTTCGGTCTTAATTGGGTTCGGTTCAGGTAAGATCTATAATCCGAAATACCGTAAAATAAGATCCATTTCGAAATTTAAATCGGGTTCGAATCGGTTCGGATTCCTTTTTATCAGGTTGACATCTGTTTGTATTTTCGGGTTCTGTTCTTTTACCCAGTCCTACAAACAACCCAATATTCTAAAAATCAAGCGGCGCCTAATCAACAAATTGAGTTCTAAACGATTTTTTCAAAGTGAAGTTTTTAAAAAACGATCTAAGCTTTCAAAACATCCGTCTAAACAATAATCCATTATAAAATGCGTAACCACTACCTAGGCAAAAGAATTGAAGACGCATCTAGCTCCTAAAAGGATTTACTATATTTTGTTGACATTCTTAGAGCATCCGCAATGGCATATCCTTGAGGGGAATCCTTAGGGAAATATTAATTATCAATGGACCCCATGAACAGTTAAGGATTTTATCCTTAAAATCATTATGTAAGGATTGATCCGGGACAACATCTTCAATACCCATCCTTCTCATCACTCAATCTCCTATACCCACGAAAATCTCTTATACCCATATCTCATAATTCTTTTTTTGATCAAAACCTAAACTCCTAAATTAAATCCTCCCCGATGTTCAAAACTAAACAAACCCCCCCCCAATGGATTGGTGAACCCATGGGCAAATATTTAAATTCTATAGCTTTCAAATTCGAAAAAAATATTTTAAAATCGTTTTTAATCATATTTTGATGATTTTCGTGAAAATACGTAAAATACGTTTTTTTGATTTTTGAAATAATTTTATCAAATTCTATAAATCAAATAAAAAATATTCACGTTTCAAATTTAATTTTATGTTTTTTCGTTCAACATATAAAATTAAAAGAAAAAAGCGTCTAAGATAGATTGAGTGATGAGGAGGATGGGTATAAGAGATGATGTCCCGATTGATCTTTACACTATTCGCGGGCTCCATTGCCTACGTGGCGGTTCGTGAGTGGTTAGTTTTTTTTTAAAGAAAAAATCTGAAATATTCTTATATAATCCAAAATACTCATTTTTCTTTTTTTCTAAGGATCCGCCATTGCGGATGCTCTTATCTAATTTTTTTTTTAAGAACCTTGATCGCTTTTGAGACATGCAAACAACTTTCTATGAAGAGTTTAGTTGGATAATATGCATATGTGTTCTACACATGTACTATTCATTGGTGATCTTATATTCCTGAGAGGAAAAATTAAAATAATTATGATTAGTGAATAAAATGTACAAACAGAATTCTTCTTGTTTTTTTTTCTTGTTTAAACATTTACTAAAGATTATATGAAACATATGCAACTTCCTTACATTTTAATTTAAATAAATCAAACTAAATAAAATCTTACCATTTTACAAATAAGCTATAAACGACATGAATTAACTCAATATTTAAGTAACAACAAACACTGCAAAATTGCGTTTAAATTGTAAATGACTGAAAAAAAAAGACAGCTAGTGCTGGTACAAACAGAAACACAAAGAATATGCATATTATTATTCCACATAGAGGAGCTTTTCTATAGAGCTGCAACTTTTTTATTTTACCTTACAGATTTGGACATAGCAAAACAGCACATATGGATCAATTATCAGCCTAAAGCAGCTCGATCAATCACTTTACCATATGTACCCTTTAGTAGTAAGCTGTCTTGTCTTCATTGATACCGGCGTAGATCTTGGCGCAGTACTCAAACAAACTGCCATCAAAACACCGTCTAATTGCTTCTTTCGATAAAAACCCTTCTTCATCCCTCGCTAGCAAGTACAACAATCCCCACTCTATTTTGCTTGCAACCCTAATACACAAAACATCATATTTTACAACCGTTTTACTTAATACTTAATTCATTCAATAAACTATAAGTACATGTTAATAAAGGAGCTAGGCTCATGCTGTAGTTGTACCATCCGAAAATGTCCCATGCGTCGCGTTGTCCTTCTGTCATGTCCCACAACTCTCCAAGAATTTGTCTGGCAAGGTTTTCGCATATTTGCTGAATATCAACTCAAGATTTACCGGCATAAACCTACGAAGCATAAGGTGGTTATATAGACTAGTGCATTTCTGACCTGATTTTCAATATAGGTTACCTACCTCCCTTCATTGTCATATGTTCTTGAATCGCTTCCATGCTTTGACTTGTGTATATTATGTATGTAGATAGGGAAGAACGGTGAAGGTAACCATCCCTAGGACGAACATTAACAAAATCAACATTGATCTAGGCTGATTGGTCTTGGTAATTATATGAGTCAATAGTAGAATTAATCAAATCTACACAATATATGTTAGAGGAGAATGAGAGGTGGTACCGGGAGAGTAGCATAGCTAAGGGCCAGGTTGATAACAGCGGCTATGATAAGCGACCCAATGATATTAAAACCAAGCATTCGCAACCCTAATCACATTTCATACACATACTATAATGAATGTAAACATTCTATATCTAAATAAGATATATGTATATGTACCAGAGTAGGTCTCCCAAGGGTAGATGATGCCATTATCATCTATATCGAAGAAAGCGACATGTTGTTGAAGAACACTAAGTCCGTAATTCTTATGTCCTGGGGTTCCGTATGGATGCTCTCTGTCTGGTGCTTGCAGTGCTCTTGGCATATCTATGCATATCATTATCATCCATAATTAGTATAAATATCATTATATTCATTTAAACATCTCATAACCAACAACCATCACATATATATGCATTAATGTTTGTTATATGTGTTGAACTAATTATCGTACACATGCACGTGCATGTGTAGATTACATACCATCATAGAATGCTACATATACATGCATCATTTACAATTATTTAGTTACTATATCTACAAGATCATGAACATCAAAATATTCCCGCGTGCATAGGTTGCATAAATACACTCATGAAATAATCCAACCATATTTTGATGGTATGGTTTTTGCTCATATCCATACTTAATCAAACCATATATGATATATATCACATGTTGCCAATCTATATATATATATATATATATAAATATCAGTGCCGGTCCTAGGATTCCGTAGGCTAGAAACCAAAAATAGAAAAATGGCTGAAATGTTGGCGATAGGACTCGCACCATGGCTCAGGCGCATGAGAGATAAGATGTTTAACCACTACACTAAAGACACCTTTTGACAAAATGTGGCCGGTTATTTTGATATTTATTTGCCGCCGGAAGCTCATACTTCTTTTGCTATATATATGCACATAAAGATTTTCGTATGTTGACAACAATTAGGTAGGATGTAAGAGAAAAGGCGTTATAATTACATGGTTTAGGAAGTCTATCATCCATGTCAACACGAGCACGGCGATGAAAAGTGACCGGAGCGTAGGGAGCCACCGTAGCCATTGCATCTCTCTCCATTATCTCTGTCGCCGTACCCATCTCGCTTTCTTTTCTTGTTCTTTAGATTGAATGCCAATGTGTACTCGTGTGTTGTGTTTTAGAGTAAAGAAAGAATGAGCTAACAAGAATGATGATTGATGTGCGTGGCCGACATGCACGCGCAAACCAATGCATCCGTTGACATGTCATTCCTTGTATTGACAACACTCTCTTCTATTCTATCTTCATCTTTCTTAGACATGACATGAGTCTCACGACACGTTTGCTTCCGTGCTTGATCACTTTTTGTGTGTGTGCTAATTGCCTAATTGCTAAATCTGTAAATAAATATCACACAAAGCCATGAATCGGGTCTTTATGGCTTTCTGATTTAGTCTATGTTCGAGTACTATAACCAGTCGCTACTTGAGCTCGAGTATTGTAGAGAGAATAATCATGGGTTTGGTAGTACATACATAAAGTTTGATCTTCGCCTAATTTGAAAAAAAAACACCTTATATATATATTAGGGATTTGCTGGTGTTAAGCACCAATTTTTCTAACATTATTTGTTATTTTGATACATAATTTAAATATATGATTTGGTTGTTAACACAAATTTTATGTGGTTTTATAAATTTAGAAAAAAATAATACTTGTCGAAGACATGAAAATGTAAAAATTTGATTACCATGTCATTATAGTTTATTTTAAGATGATTGCAAAACAAATTAAAGTTTAAATATCTACATGATAATTTATTAAACATTTACTTATGAATATTTTTATTTTTGTTTTAAATCTGTTATATTTGAAAGACTTTGTAATAGTTAGATATTTTTTATATCTTAAAAGAAAATACACAGTGATAGCTGATAGCAACATCTTAGTTATCTTACAATTATCATTTCAAAATTAAAAAGTAAAATTGTTTTGTCAAACTAAATTTGGAGTTCAAACCACGAAAAATATTATTAAACATTATAATTACATATTTAAGTAAACTATTATACTTCAATATCATCAAAAAGTTTACATTAGAATTGATAGAAAAATATAAAGCATATTTAATTTGTTTAGTTAAGTTGGCACATCATAGTTTACACAAAACATGATGAATGATCTAATGTGAAAATATGATGTATATTTTGCGTATACCAATTCGCATAACATGAGATGGGTGGTTTTGTGATGGCGGCAGGTCTTGGTGGTAAGGGGAGTTTGATGGTCCCGTGGAGGAGGATGGATATCATTGGAAGGGTAAGAAGACGGTGTTGGAGGTTGAACATCTGTGTAGTTGTTGTTAGGATTGTAATGAAACCTGGGAGGTAGAGGGTTTTGTGGCACTTCAGGGAAATGGTGGTGGTTAGAGTCATCATTTGAATCATGGGATGGATCAGGCCCTGTTCTGTGATGACTTGGTGGTATAGTTTATATTACAATTTGACCCCATATAAACTATATAACTGCAAATAGAACCCTAATACTTAAACCGGTCACTTCAGTGTATAGTCATTCTCCCAAATGCTTTGGAAGAAGAAAAAAAAAGAGTCAATCAATGATACAGAGACATTAAAATCTAGGTAACATTCTACTCTCAGTATCTTTTGTCTTGTTTTTAAAGTGTTTGTTTCATAAACATCACTCATTCTCTAATACCAAACTAACAAAAGGACTAGAAGAAATATTGTCAGGGTGAAGAAGCTGGAACTGTGTCAGGACAAGAGACTTGAGGAGATGATGCAGCTTCCTCTTTGGAGATGGCTACAGGCGAAGTCCCCTTGTTGAGACTGTCTCTTTTGTTCTTGCTTGAGTTCATGGATAACCGCCTAACAGGCGTTTCGTTGATCCCTCCTCCGTTAGCTCTGGTTCCCACTGGTTTCTTGGCACTCACGGGTCTTGCAGGGCTAGGTTTAGACCCAAATGCTGAGTCTTGATCTGTGTGTGGCTGTTCTTGCTGCTTCTTCTGTTCCTGTAAATAGGAAACGGCCACTAGGTCAGTTAGGTTTTCACAAGCAGAAGACTTGAAAGTATGAGAAACTCTCACCTTCAGTCTCCGCTTCTCTTCTTCTCGTTCCTGCCTAAGCATTGTGTATTCATCTAACATGGCTAGGAGTGGGACACCATCATACTCAAAGGACATATTCTTATCCTCTTCCCATGCCCGGGTTTTAGCAACCAATGTGTCAACCATTGCTTCCACAAACAAAATATTTTAACTCATTTAAGTCTCAGTTAGTAACCAATGTGAAAAGATGATAGAGACTCTTGGAAGTTACCGGTAATCTTTCCGACAAGAATCCTAGCTTTTTCAGCTCTCTTGAGATTCAAATGTGCACCTCTGCTTGCACTATACCTGTTCTGATCCTGTTTACAAGAAACATTTAAATCTTAAGAAAAAAGTGTTATGTGTTGACATTGATATGATCATCTTCATGTACTTACCCGGTTATAGTCTTCAAGCCAGCTCTCTTCCTCACAAGCTCCCATCCATTTCTCAACTCGGTCCAATATCTCTTTCCTACTAAACGCTTCTTCCTTGGCCTTTGCTATCTGACTATCCATCTCAGCTAGTAGCTCAGCAGGCTCAGTGTTTCCAGCATCAATCAACGACATGATCCTCTCACGAACAACCTCAGGCTTTATCTCTATGTGAGCACGAGCGTATATCTCCTCAAGCTCGGTTTGTTTCTTGAATGCAATTTCCTTCATCCTACTAGCTTTCAGTTTATCAAGCCTATCCACTTCCACCTCAGCCTGCTCGATCAGATCAAGTGCAAGAGCACCAGAGACGGTTACTTCATGAACCGAAGCTGAGATGTTACAGGTAACATGGTCAAAAAGCTCCCTTTCTTCATCAGGAGTATCCATCAGGTTCCATAGTTCAGTTAGCTGAGTAGCTAGCTCTTGAAGCTGCACAAAAACCAAGATTCATTACTGAAAGCCACAATCAGGAAAGGCGCATAGAAGGCCATGATTTTGATGACTAACCTTTTCAAGTCTTTGCTTCTTGTCCTCTTTAAGAGTCAATACAGTTGTAGCCAGCTTTGAAAGAGTCTCATTGCTAATGCTCTTTGTTTGAACACCATTTTCCTCATCTAAACTCGGATGAACTTCAGTGACAGTGCTCAAGAAATCTAAACCAAGCACTGAACATAGATCATGCACTGTGCTCACAAACTCAAGCACCTTGTTCAACCTATCACTCTGTCAAAACACAAACCAGTCTCAGTTCTGTGCTAAAAACAAGCATATAACCCACAAAAATCATCATATCCTAAATTAGTATTTACCTTCTCTTTCTGAAGCTCTTGGAGTTTGCTCTTGTAGTCATCTAATCTCTTTAGGGACAAGTCAGACTCATCAACCACATGAGGCCCATTGCTCAAACCACCAGCTATCTCTTCACAAATCTTCTGAATCTGTGATTGCACATTAGAAAACTCCCTGACCCTTTCCTCTTTCTGTTGCCAAAGTTGTTCAAGCGCAGGTGCTATAGCAGAAAGCTGCTCTTTGATTGTTCCTGTAGTCTTATCTGGCTGCAAACAAAACAAACACACATCTAAATAACTCTATTCATCACCTTACCCTTTTCTCCAGATTTAGCACTTACAATGCCAATGTAGCTTTTGTCCCCAAGAGCAGTAGTGAGATTGGAAAGTTCAACATTGGCATCAGACAAGGTCTGAAGAAGCTCAGCGCGAGATTTTGCGGCGAGCTCAACTTTCTTCTTGTAAACATTAAGACACTCTTCCTCTATCTGGAGAAGCAGTTTGTCTCGTTCATCATCACTCTCACCAACTTCATCCCATATTTCCTGTTAAGAAAAAGTTTGTCTCCAATGAGTTCATGGAACCATGCTTTTAAAGTGTGTTCTGAGATATTTACCTGTAACTTCTGCAGTAAGGTGCCACAAGTGATCTCTCCAAGAAGAGGGTTCTCTGCTTCTGTCACTGCCATTCTTGTGCAATCTAAAGGTTAAGTGAAACACATAACATTTTTTGAGTGAAGAACTGACCAGAGACTAAAGTTAAAGAAACCAAATCTGCAAACACGCTAACAACTTTCTGTAAAGAAAAAACCCATTGAATCATAGAAACAGAATCTTGAACTTAAGAAGCTCAAAAACCATTTCTAGCAAGAACCAAGAAGTGTACACTAAAATGGGTTTAAGCACAAGTAAAAGAAACTCAAGAAAAGATGGAGATCTCAAGCGTTGACAGATAAATCGAACTGCATTGGTGGGAAAAAAAAACTAAAACAAGAATCCAACATTCAAGCTAATGGAATGAAACATTAGAAGATAGTTTTGTTTACCGAGAGATAGTTGTTTTGATGCAAGTGTTTTTATCTGAGTTTTTTCTTCTCCTCTTCTAGATCTGAAGCTCAGAGAGAGAGAGAGTGTGTAGGAAACAAAGATATCTCTCAAACTAGAGTTATGGAGGTCGGGAAACGGGGAAAAGTGGGACCCACTTTACGGAACTCAATAAAGAATCAAGTAAACAACAAACATAAAGTGACTCCTTTACGTACTGATGTGAGCACTGTTCACTGAGCTTCAGACATTGACTCATGTTCTATGTCTGACCGTCTTCGGCAGGCCTCATGGGCTTCATTGTGACCCAGGCCCTTTATTCAGTACTGAAAAGTCACTCTACGGTTCCTGTCCTGTTGGTTAGTTTCCGGTTGTATTAGAGACCATGTAAAACCTTAGTTGGTGTCTCGAAACTCATAAAAGAGACTTGGAGTGTGTGTAGAAGAACTTTAACTATCCCTCGTGCAAATCATGTTCAAAGAAGCTTCTATTAAAGCGGGAGACCCTTTTTCATCCAATGAATAACCAACGACAATAGAAAACTACTACTCGAATCAGTTTTTTTCAGTCAATCAACTTTCTGTTCTGTGTTCTTAACCGTCTTGGACGCTTTCAGAGTGCAATGGAATACTAGAAGATGAGCCACTTGGCTGATAGAATTGAATCCTTTTCACATGTTCAAATGCAAGCAACTTTATCCTTAGGGACTCAACATATCAAATCATACCACAAAAAAACAAATTCTTTGACATCCTACATTCTTGGGTTGTTGTCTTACAGTTCCGAGCCTAGTTACCAATAGTCAGGTTGCTTCCAGAATGTTGTACAAGAGCCATCTTTCTCAATATATGTTTTGTGTAACTACTTATTAAAGATTGTCAACAGGCAAAGCTTCAAAACATAAAACCAAATGTATATATCAAAATGTAATTCAATACTTAAAGATGGATGGCATTCTTTTTTCTTGAGAACTCGAGTTCGGTGCTTTGGTGGTGAAATGCAACTTGATAAGAGAAGGAAGATCAACCAGCTCCACTCTCGGCTTCCCAAGCAAAATCCCCTTCAGCTTTTCATCACAGTTCACCACGTTCTTGTTCTTAGGATCCTTTAAAGAAGAAACAAATAATCACACTCAATGACACAAACAAATAATCAAGTAACTAAAATGATTCACATGTTCTGACCTGAAGATTGTTGGTCTTGATATAAGACCAGACACGCATGAAACAACCTAGACGAGAACTCTGAGACTGACCAGTGAAGTCACGTAGAGTAGATGGAAGATTCACAAGATCAATCAATTCACCAAGCTTCTTTGGGTTATCAGTTATAACCTTCTTTAATCTCTGCGGCTGCATCTTGATTTCAATCAACACTAGTTATTCAGCTACTGAAATGTATAAAGAGAAGAAAAAAAAAACGTTAATTGATTCCCTCTGAGGAATTTAATCGAACACTTGGTGTGCAACGAAAAGAAAGCGAATTTAACTTAAAACTAACCGGTAATTAAATGGTTAGTGAAGCTGAAAGTAACAACAAGTCTATGCAAACGAGCTGAAGCTTTTAGACCGTAACAGAGACAAGTTGTAACGCTGTGGCGTTTGAGAATTCTCGCGTTCTGAAACGCTGTAGGCTGTGTGATAGGGAAAGACGAAGTCACGAAGGGAAGATGTTGCTATCAATTACAGATTCAAAACCTTCTACGTCATATAGAGGGTTTCCTCTAATACGTGTGATGGGCTTTTACTGATTATTGGGCCGATGTATTTAAACGCAGTATCAGCCGTTGGATTAAAATGACAACACAGAGAATATCAACCGTCCGATAAATGCCCTACTTTACGCAAAAAAAGAGGAATCCTATGCGGCCAAGTACAAATGCGCGGCGAAGCAATTTTTGGGAGTTTTAATCAATTTTTGTTTAATTATATAATTCTCTCAGACATCACTCTTGTTTGATCTTCATAACCTTTCACCTTCGTCTGAGTTTTTGTTCTCTCTCTCACGAGGTTGTTCACAAGAAAGGGAGAATCTTAAGATGTCTGCAACTCAGGAGGAAGACAAGAAGCCAGGAGACGGAGGAGCTCACATAAATCTCAAGGTCAAAGGACAGGTAAAGCACCTCTCTTTCTTCTTTTTTTTTTCCTCTTGCATGTGTTTTGTCTTAAGGGTTTCTGATTTTTAAGGTGTTGTGTATGTGCGTTTACGGTTTTATCCCCCAAGTTTGCTCCTTTCTGGTTTTTTGGTAGTCTAGGGGTTAGTTCTACTAGGGTTTTGTCTTAGAGAGTTCTGTTCTTTTGTTTGGGTTAGATCCGAAACCCCATTGATGTTTTTTTTAGACTTGAGCAGAGTATATGTCTTGTTTTGCGAACTGTGTATTAAATGTTTTGAAACCTTTAAGTATAAGTTGTTTGATGTTGTTTTTTTTTGCTTTCTGAAGGTTTTTACGGTTTCAGAAGGGTAAAGTTGAAATCTTTTTAAAAATTTGGTCATAATTTGGGAATAAAGCTAAATCCTTTTTTTTTTAAGTATATGGCAACTTTCATTGTGAACATGATGAGTTTTGGTTTGTGTTGATGTTTGGTGGTATGTGTTTCACTTTACGGTTTGTTTAGATTACATTCATAGTTTTTTGTCTCTGAATTTTATTGGCAATGTATATGTTCAGAACCAGAATCACTTTGTTTTCTTTTCTCTCTAATTGTGTTTTTATGTTTATAGGATGGGAATGAGGTGTTCTTTAGGATCAAGAGAAGCACTCAGCTGAAGAAGCTGATGAATGCTTACTGTGACAGACAATCAGTGGACATGAACTCCATTGCCTTCTTGTTTGATGGCCGTCGTCTTCGTGCTGAGCAGACTCCCGATGAGGTATAAAACATTCCATCTGCTAACTAGGCTATTTTGAAAGTTTCCACTTTTCTGATATGCTGAATCTTTTGTACTACACAGCTTGATATGGAGGATGGTGATGAGATCGATGCTATGCTCCATCAGACTGGTGGCTGCTCTGTTGTGGCCTGACACTTATCCGGGTTTAGGGGTTCCAAGATAAGTTCGTGTGATATGAATGGTTATGGAGTAATCGGCATTAGGATTTGCAGACATGTTTTTATCATGGCCATTGTCCTTAGAAAACTAATATGGTCATGAAGGTTAAAAAAACTTTGGTTGACTTTTGTTTGAATATTGATTCCTATGGTGTACTATTTGCGCTTAAATTGCAAGTTAATCCAATTGTCTAAACCAACTAGAAGTTATGATGAACAGCTTAACGAGCAAAATGGCAATATCTTTGTCTGAAGCTGGATCCATCTAAAGCAACATCCGCTTTAGCTTTCCCATTCAGCACCCAGTATGTTCCAAGTAAAGAGGCTGGTAAACAGGTCTCATTATCCATATGTGGTGATCACGACTGTTGGAACCCACTTGAAGAAGAAAGAAGAACCTAAAACCCAATTAAAAAGAGTAAAGGCAAGAAAGAGAGAAAGCATTTTTTTAATGTATTTAGGTTGATAAATATCTATGTAAAGATTATATTTAGAAAGAGTGACTATATTAAAGGTGCAGCTCACGACATTTTAAAACTAAATAAACATTTGTGGGGTGGTATTAGTGAGAAATGTCTGTGTATGAATTGGAGACAAATTAGAGGGGTGGTGGCGGAGGTAGATAGTAGTATATTTTTGTAGTTTGTATTTTTTGGCTCGTTACCTACTACTTACTTGTATGATGAGAAAACAACTATACAGTAGTAAATAGATATATTATAAAAAAAATCTCTACAAAGAAAAAGAAAACAAAGAAAGAAAAACTAGTAAATATATTATATTATAAGAAAAAGAAAACAAAGAGAGTTAGAAAGAATCGCTACAATTTTCTTTATGAATATTCTTTTCTTTTTTTTGCTTAATCCCCTATATATTAATTGAGAAACATTTGAAAAGATGTAACCTCAATTTTGTATTAATTAAAAGAGGCCCCAATGCATAGGTGTCATTCAATTAGGTAGTCAATTAGATTCAATTGAAAAATAAGTAAGTCCACATTGGATTTTTATAGGTTGCTAGATACATTAGTTAGTCAAACTATATGATATAATGATATGATATGCTATTTTCTTTCCATAAATANTGTATTAATTAAAAGAGGCCCCAATGCATAGGTGTCATTCAATTAGGTAGTCAATTAGATTCAATTGAAAAATAAGTAAGTCCACATTGGATTTTTATAGGTTGCTAGATACATTAGTTAGTCAAACTATATGATATAATGATATGATATGCTATTTTCTTTCCATAAATAAAACCTACGGAATTACCATAAATGACTACTATATATATGACACTTAATGATTGTTCCCTAAGATATAATTACTATTTTACTTTATTTCCATAAATAAAACCTACGGAATTACCATAAATGACTAATATATATATATATATATATATATATATATATATGACACTTAATGATTCTATTAATAAATATTTGATAACAGTTTATATATCCTCCATCATTTTTCTTTAATTTTATATTATTAAAATAAATTAAACAATCAAATTAGCTATAAAATTAAACTTTAGATTTTTTCGTATAGGTTATATTTTGAATTTTAAGAAACGAAAATAAATAACTAAACTATTAAAATTATTATGTTAAAAATTAATGATCAATAGTTTAACATTTTATTATAAAAAGATATACATGATTTTAAAACCATATAAGTAAAAAGTATCATTCAATAATAAAACAAATATATATATACAAATTAAACTATATACCATATAACATTACATAAATATTTTAATTTCAAAATTTTCAATAAATTTTCAAGAAAATTTATAAATTATAAACTTATTAAATTTTTTGTTATCAATGATTTAAATATCTTAGTTCTTTTTTAAATTTTATATTTTTAAAAGATATTAACAATCGATAATATGGCTATTTTTGGTATATACCATACAAACCGAATGGATGTGATTTTATAAAAACCATAGTATTTAGATATGGTTTGATTTATAATCGATTAAACTGAAACATGTAAATATGTATATATTTATAACGACGCATGAATATCTATTTGTTTCATGAGTTGAACTNAATTTTATATTTTTAAAAGATATTAACAATCGATAATATGGCTATTTTTGGTATATACCATACAAACCGAATGGATGTGATTTTATAAAAACCATAGTATTTAGATATGGTTTGATTTATAATCGATTAAACTGAAACATGTAAATATGTATATATTTATAACGACGCATGAATATCTATTTGTTTCATGAGTTGAACTATAATTATAATTTGTAAATAGCTAACAATTTATTACAACTAAGACTTCTTATTTTGATCTTTTTCTTTTTTAACAGTAACTAAATTGAAGTAAAGATTATAAATTTGATGGACAACAATTAGTTGAAATTATTTACAATTTTTTTTATCTTTAAACAAACAGAGTTGTGTTCAATCGAAGACATATTGGTTTGATGAACACTAAATATGGAAGAATATAAAAACTTTTCTTTCATGCTTCTGTTTTGTTTTTTATTTTTATTTTCAAAATTTAGTGTTTTGATATTAATTCAAGATTTGATCATTTTATTAGATGATATAAGCCTTTTTTTGTTTTTTATTCTTTTATTTAAATATATAATATTTTTTAATAAATGACTCTGTGACAATATGACTCTAAATATGATCATATTATATATTTGTATAATATATAATATGATCTCAAACTAAATAATTATGTTTTTGGTATAAAGTTGAATAAACTGAAAACCGATAGTATATAAACCAAATCAAACTGAAGTACATATAGATTTAGAATAGTAGTTATATTTTAATGATCGAAATACCAAAAAATCGAGCCGAACCGAAACCTGATATCCGGATTGAACACCTCTAATCCGAATGAAACCAAACTATTGTTTCATTTTTAAAAACATAATAAAAATAATAGCTTCATCCCGCGCAATGCGCGGGTCTTATCCTAGTTTATATGAATATTCTTCCAACTAACTAATCATATTATATCCTACGTCGGTGGACTGTCACTTTCATGCGTATACATTTTAGAGCACAGTTTAAAATAATTGATTACTAGATCTCTTTGATGAAGGAAAAATCTTCCCACCAAAGTAAATCACAATACAGTAAAACCTCTATAAATTAATAATATTAAAACTTTATAATTTTATTAATTTATAGAAATAATAATTTATGAAAGTTTTTTATTTATTAAGATATATTTATTCTAAAATAAGAAAAATATTTGATTTTAATACTTATACATTAATTATTATGTTTTCGAAATTTATCATTTATATTAATTTTATTATATCATTTGGTATGTAATATATATTGTATAGAGTTTAAATGTGGTTTTAGAGATAATATTACTAAATCTCATCAAAAATATATTAAGTGTTAAGAAAATATAAACGTAATTCTATTGTGAATATAAAATAATCAGTATAGGGATATGTTTTTTATTTATATAAATATATATACATATAAATAATTAATTTATAATGAGACATATATTTATATAGAAGTTTCTAAAAAAATTGTAATCTTATTATTTTATTGATTTGTGTCAAATTTTAAACCGGTCCAAATTGGAAATATTAAAATTTATTAATTTATAGAGATTATTAAATTTATCAAGTATTAATTTATAAAGATTCTACTGTATATACAATTAACTAGATGTGTTGCCCGCACTTGCGGGCATAATTCTCTTATAAATATTTATTAGTTGATGTTTCATTAGTTTAAAAATCAGTATAATAAGTTATTATTTATGTTTTCAAAAGGTACAAATCAAACATCAAATAATTATTAATGAAAAAACTCAAACATCATAAATATTTAAAACAATATATTTCTATAATTATTTAGCTTAATTTATATTTAATTATGATATTTATACAAATTTTTACTTAATTTATATTTAATTGTAATTTTATATCTTAATTTTAAATTTTATAATAGAAAAAAATATAATTAAAATTACCTAAAATCATGGAGAACTTAATCAATCAGCAAATTCACTTCTTAAATAATTTTTATTGAATGATGATTTATATTTAATTAATAATCAATAATTTTGTTATTTTACTTTTAAGTTATATAATATAAAAGTATATTTTCAAGATAACAACATAACACATAAGTATTACCTTATTTTCTAAAGGTATAATATTATTAGTGTAAATTTATTTCAATTATAGAATAACTACAACTATTTATATCTTATTTTTAAATTTATTATACAAAAATATATTTTCATGACAACAACTTAATACATAAGAAATATCTTATTTTTTAAGAATCTGATAGAATTAATATAAATTTGTTTTAAATCTATAATAAATTATATATAAAATTATAGAAATTATGATAAATTGTCAAAATTACTTGAAATCATGAAAAATATGACAAATCAGCAAATATCAAATTCACTTCTTAAATAATAGTATATATTTTTAACATGTTAATTTAAATTTTATAATAGAAAAATATATTTTCAAGATAACAACATAATACATAAGAATTAACTTATTTTCTAAAATATAAATTTAATTATTAATAAAATAATTTTATATCTTAATTTGAAGTTTTATAATAGAAAAATATATTTTCAACATAACAACATAATACATAAGAATTATATTTTTAAGTTTTATATATAAAAATATATTTCTAGATAACAACATAATTCACAAGAATTATCTTATTACTAAAATATGATGTATTGATATAAATTCGTTTTATTTATAAATAAATTATATATAATAATATAAATATGATAAATAAACAAAATTATCTAAATTTATGGAGAACATGACACCTCAGCGAATTTACTTCTTATATAATAGTATAGATTAAGAGCACAGTTTTTTTTTTGGGTCTCTTTTCATTGATATTGGCCAAAACGGGCCAAAATTACATGTGAGAATGGGCTTATACATAAGAGGCCCAAAGGATTACAGCAAGAACATTTAAGTCCAAGTATTTGGTGTGGAAGCACATGTACGACTTTAGCCAAAAGTTTAAGAAAATATTACTCTCATAGACACATTTTGAGTTTGTAATAACACAAGAGGTCACTTCCCACTTACCACACACATTTACCTTGATGAATGTCCATTATAACCTTTTTATCATGTTTCTCTCTTGTTGCATTTTTTGCTCTACCTCTAGTTACCTTTTCTTCTTTCTCTCTTTATCAGTTATAATTCAGAAATTCTAAATAAAAAATAGAGCTTTGAGAAAATAAAAACATTAGTTCATATCTTTGGAATGAATCTCGACCATGAATTTCGGTAACAATTGGCGAACCAAACACAACATCGTTTTCTCCCAAGTGAAAGATCCACTCTTTCTCGGTTTTGATCTTTATCTATTACAATAAAAAAATTAAACTTTTAGAGTTTTTGCTCATCTTGTGTTACCCAATCATCTTAACAAACGTTACTTTCAATTATTTGTAGACAATTTTTTTTTTCTTCCATCGAGGATCAAGATCTGGAAGACAAAGAAAAAATAGATGATGAATTGGACACTAGAATGTGGAAGATTTGAAAGCAACCAAGGATATATCGAATCTGGGTTTAGAAGATAAAGTATATAAAACAGAGAAAGTGAAGAAGAAAGCTTGGGTTTGACTTGTAAGTTCTTGTAAAGGAGAAGAATGAATTGACTTCTTAAGCATAAATTTTGTCTCTACTTCTCGATCTATAAATTGGGGCTGCCCGCATTTTCTAATCAGTAATGGATTCTCCTACATGGAAACTTAGTTTTTGCTTCTGCCGTTTTGCTTCGTTTTCAATTTCTGAGTTGTGGTCAATCAAGTTGTGATCAAAGGGAAACGGGAATAAAAATTGTGGTCAGGCTTGTTGTGGTCAGTAGAAAGGTGTTCATTTGGAATCACACAATTAAAGCATGGATTTGTTGTTGTTAATTTCAACTTCAGTTTCTTCAGATTTTTTTTCCTGTGATTTGTTAAAACAATACTTTCTTTTATCTGATTACCCATCCATGGCTTTCATGTCCACGACTTTTATGAACATCCTCTCCACAATTCGCATGTCTATCTATTGCTTGTCCACACTCTACAACTAACTCCGACAAAATTTGTAAACATCATATGTGGAATTTTTAGGAGTTATAGTTTTCTCGTTTAATAGTTTCAATGTTAATCTATGAAAATTGAGATATTTTACGGGTTTCTGAGAAATAACTCATCTATGATGCAACCATAAACGACACGTCCATCCACTAAGAATCCATAATGCACCTGTCCACAAGCTTTCATCCACAATCAACCTATCCACAAACTCTTGTCCATGATATTCCCACCAATATGCAACTGCATCCATCCAATAAATCTAAGCAGAATCTTTTAAATACAAACAACAACATCCACATAAAGTCATCCATATCCATATAAAGATACAGATCTGGAAAAAAACTAATCGTAAAAGAAAAAGGTTTCACAAAAATCATGAAAAAAATTCATTGGTGTGCTGGATACATCGACGGCGGATACAAGGGTGGTGGATACGGTAGTGATGGATGCATAGACGGTGGATGGATACGATGGAGGTGGTGGTGGATATGGTGGTGGTAGATACGGTGGAGGTGGAAAACGTGGAAAATGGGAGATATGGAGGTGTGGGAGAGGAGACAGTGGATGCAATCGATGGAGTTAGGTGGCTGGTGGGTTGTGAGATGGTTGATGGCAGAGGAGACTGTGGATGAGACGGAGGTTATGGTAGAGATTTTTGTGGAGGAAGAGACTGTGGATGTAACCAAAGTGGATTTGTGTGGCTGGTGAGTTGTGAAATGATATGTGTAGAGTTAGGGAAGAAGGTGGTCGTAGATGGTGGAAAGAAAGAATAGCAAAGATCTGATGGTGGATTAGAAAAAGTGGTTGTGAAGAAGATAAGGTAGAGAATAACTATAACTATTGAATGATTAAGATATGTATTTTAAAATCATGTGGCTTATAATCAATCCCACAAATAAATATACCTAATATTAATTAATGGCTTAACTTAACCAAATAAAAGAACAAGTTCCATCGTAACTAGAAGTATTTTCTCTTTCACAAAAAAAATAGGGTCATTTCTGTCTAAAAAAAGACAGCTGTCAAAAAAAAAGTGCCTCAAAACCACAATGTGTCTCTTAACGAAAACTAAACTCAAAATGTGTCTCTTACTATAACTCTCTCTAACAAAAACTCGTCGTTTAAAGATCAGAGTCCGACGAAAATAAAAACAGATCGATCAGAGATTGAATATATTACATCAAAAAGATATAGAAGAACACACGAAAAAAAAAGCTCTTCTTCTTCGTCTTGATGAAAGATTGAGGGTAAGAAGAAAGAGAGAACTTTCTTTTAATGTAGAAGAGGGTAAAAATCAGGTTAACTTGTGTTTCCCCTTTTGTATTTTACTTTTTCTTCTTTTACTTATAAATATTATATGAATAGCAAAATTTTAATTAATCTAAGGGTATACTCTCATATTAATAATAAATAAGATTTTAATGGGACAAAAGAAAATCTTATTGTGACAAATCTCCTCATTTACCAATTTTCCATATTGATAATCCAATAATAAAGAGTGTAAAATTGGCTCTCGTACCTAGAAACAAACAATATATGAAACACAATTGATATTTATGTTTAAAAGAAAAAAGAAAAAAGACAAAGTACAGTAAAATATCAGATATGTTTTATTTTTTGGTCAACACAACAGAGTCATTTCGGGAGAGAACTTTCTTTTAATGTAGAAGAGGGTAAAAATTAGGTTAACGTGTGTTTCCCCTTTTGTATTTTACTTTTTCTTCTTTTACTTATAAATATTATATTAATAACAAAATTTTAATTAATCTAAGGGTATACTCTCATATTAACAATAAATAAAATTTTAATGGGACAAAAGAAAATCTACAAATCCAAGTTTTGAATGTCCTCATTTACCAATTTTCCATATTGATAATCCAATAATAAAGAGTGTAAAATTGGCTCGTACCTAGAAACAAACAATATATGAAACGCAATTGATATTTATTTATGTTTAAAAAAAAAGAAAAAAAAAGACAAAGACAAAGTATTGTAAAATATAATAAATAATGATATGTTTTATTTTTTGGTCAACACAACAGAGTCATTTCGGAGTTCAAGTCATGAAGAGCTCGCCGTCGTGTATGAAGACTTTCTGACGGCGGCTGCAGGGGCAGACGATGGAGTACAAATAAAATAAAATAAAATATGACACAGTTCGATAAAATAAAATAATAGTTTGTTTGAAAAGTATTTGTAAGACCCCATGGATCGTAGATGGAGAAGAGAAATAAATCAAAGTTGGAGGAGTGTAGTTCATCAGTATCAGCCAGAAAAAACCCCATGGTATGGACACAGGCGGTGAGGCATCCATAAAACTCGGCGGTGAAAAAGATCCGGATCTCAGGAGACCGGCGGTGATGCGTCCATGGGACTCTAGGAGCTTTAGGAGCTTCTGTCGATTGGCTCATTTTCAATTTATTCAGTAAAATTCTATAAATTAGTACTCAATAAAGTAATAAACACAGTATATTAATAAATTTTACCGATCTCGAGTCGTACCAATGTAAAATATGACATAGTTCGAAAAAAATAATAACTTTTTCGAAAATTATTTGTAAATATATGATCCCAACATAAAGATAAATTAGTAGTTAGTGTTTATAAGTTTTATATAAATATATTCAGTATATTGCATAATTTTTTTCTTATTTATAGTGAAGTTTGTCTTTATTTTTTTCTTAATATTTATGAGTACCTTGATATTGTTTTTTCATTTTACGTTTAAAATGCATTCACATTTGCGGTATATACCATATAATCGAATAAGAACAACATAAGTTTTGTACCAATAAAATTTAATCAAATACATATATACTGTAAAGTCAAGTATTCTCTGTATTTATACATAAAATATTTTAAAATATAGAAATCTAAAAATAAAATTTTCTGTAAATTAATAAATCTGTAAATTAATTAAAAAAATCAAAGTTCCAACATTATTAATTTTGGATGGGAAAGAATTCACTTGTGTATTTTAAATTATCTTTAACAAAAAATTAGATTTGGTCAAGTGTTTTTCTTATGTGTATATTGGATTGTACAAATATAAGGAAAATTAAAATAAAACCAAAGTAAATATTAAGAAAAAAGAAAAAAAAATTCTTAGTATAGTAAAATGTAATATTTTTAGTGTATTAAGAGTATTTAGAGAGCCATTAAAAGAGAGTATTTAGAGTTACAGAAGTTAAAAAAATTGGGAAATTGCTAAAACTAGCACTTTGATGATACCACATTTCACTTTTACATTAACCAACTTTACACTCCAAATTTTGATACCACAAAGACTATACTACCCTTCATTATTCAAACATAAACCTAAACCTATTCTTTCATCGCCGACGAGAGATTCAGATTTCGGGGAGATTCAAGGACTCCGGCGAGATCCCTTATCCGGCGAGATTCAACGATTCCGGCGAGATTCAACGATTTCGGGGAGATTCAACGATTTCGTGGAGATTCAACGATTTCGTGGAGATTCAACGATTCCGGCGAGATTCAACGATTCCGGCGATCCCCCTGTGTTATTCAACGACTCCGGCTAAATCGATACTTAGATTACATCAATCGAAGATGAATAGCGTTGGGACGAACGATCTAGAAACGGCGGCAAAGGTACAACGTTTCTTTACCTTGATTTCTTAATCTCGTCGAAGAGCATATGGATAACTGTGTGTTTTAGTGATGTTCTGGATCAGTTTCTGGGAAGGAGATGAATATTATTTCATGAATTTTATAAATCTCTTATTTATAAGGCTTTATAAAATTATATTTAGATGAACACAACGTTTCTTTAGCTTGATTTCTTAACCTCATCGAAGAGCTTGTGTATAACTTTGTTTTTAGTGCTGTTATCGACCAGTTTCTGGAAAGGAGACGAATTATTTTTCATGAATTTTATAAATCTCTTATTTATAAGGCTTTATAAATATTGAATTTAGATGAACACAACGTTTCTTTATCTTGAAATTAGACGAATTTTTTTATGTTTTCAGGGTACTATGATTGAGATTTGTGCTGTTTGTGGAGAATGGAAACTCGTAAATGGAAATCACTGGGATTTCATAACCGATGATGAAATAGGATCTTCCATTAGTATGATTCCTAAAGACATTAGGTTCAATGATTTAGTTGGTTATTTGCTAGAAGATTTTGAAATTGAGTCCANATTAGACGAATTTTTTTATGTTTTCAGGGTACTATGATTGAGATTTGTGCTGTTTGTGGAGAATGGAAACTCGTAAATGGAAATCACTGGGATTTCATAACCGATGATGAAATAGGATCTTCCATTAGTATGATTCCTAAAGACATTAGGTTCAATGATTTAGTTGGTTATTTGCTAGAAGATTTTGAAATTGAGTCCAACAATGTGAAGCTTAGTTATGCATCTTGTTCAAAAGTTAATTTTGGAAGTAGAGATATTCCTCCGGTATTTATCAGGAACGATCGACATGTTTCGACGTACCTGAAGAAACTACAACAAAATGAAGGTCTTCATCTTTGTTTAACTGTAAAGGCAAGTACACATATTTAGAAGGCTTTATAAAACTATTTTACAAGATTCATTTACTAACTTTTATGTTTTAATGTCTCAGAAGGAAACACGGAATGAAGTTTTAATTACCCATGATTTGCCAAATGCTGGAGGAACACAACTATCACCATTGATTATGCCAAACCTGACTCAGACACGTGATGAATTGTCCAGTAATCGCAATTCGCCTATTGTTCGAAGTAGTAGTGCATTTGAGGTACTTTCAACACTGTTTTATCTTAATACTCATACTTATAAGGTATTATAAATTGTTTAAGAAAGTAGATCTTTATCTAATTTTGTAGCGTGGAACACATTTTTCTCCTTGAGACTGAATGCATTTTTCTCCCATGTAACAATATTTCAGAGAGTTGATGAATTATCAGAAATACAACATAATCATATTTAGAAGGCTTTATAAAACTATTTTACAAGTTTTCATTTACTAGCTTTATGTTTTTATGTTTTCAGAAGGAAACATGGAATGAAGTTTTAATTACCCATGATTTGCCTAATGCTGGAGGAACACAACTATCACCATTGATTATGCCAAACCTGACTCAGACACGTGATGAATTGTCCAGTAATCGCAATTCGCCTATTGCTCGAAGTAGTAGTGCATTTGAGGTACTTTTCAACTCTGTTTAATCTTAATACTCATAATTATAAGGTATTATAAATTGTTTAAGAAAGAAGATCTGTATCTAATTTTGTAGCGTGGAACACAATTTCTCCCTGAGACTGAATGGAACAATATTCAGAGAGTTGATGAATTATCAGGAATACGACATAATCATTATGTATCTCCTTCAACTGGTTTTATTAGTAATAAGGTACATATAACTTTCGGAGTATAATCAATATCTTATAATCAGTTATAAATTCCATTTTTAACTCTTTTTTTTTTCTTTTAGAGAGGTTTGAACTTGATGGGTCCTGCTGTAGATGGATCTGAAAGGTCCAAATTATCATCTTTTTCTAGCAGACGCGGTCAACAAAATGTGGGAGAAGAGTCACATTCTTTTTCAGAGATCTCGTCTCCAACTTGTGTTACAAATCAATGTGATGACACTGATGAATTGTTCTGCGGGAAGTTTTTTAAGGACAAAAAGGAAATGAGCACGAAGTTGAAGTCGCTTGCAGTTAGTCAAAGCTTTGAGTTCCGCACAGAATATTCAGACAGGAAACGTTATATGCTTACTTGTGTGGAAGAAAAATGTAGCTGGTGTTTTCGTGCAAGATCAGTGAAAGGATCTCAGATGTTTGTTGTGCGTCATTATGTATCTAAACATACATGTGACACTTCTCTGAGAAGTGTTAAACATCGGCAAGCTACTGCGAAACTGTTGGGAAGTATGGTCAGCAATCATTATGAAGGAGGAAAAACTGGGCTGAAACCAAAACAGATTATTGAGAAGGCTAGAAAAGATCATGGTGTTATGATTTCATATTCAAAGGCTTGGAGGTGTCAAGAGCATGCCCAAGATCTAGCTAGGGGTACTCCTGATGACAGTTATGAAGCTTTGCCCAGCTGGTTTCACATGTTAAAAGATAAGAATCCAGGTTCTGTGACATTTATCGAAGTT
>CAKOAT010052934.1:70126-123496 GCA_932364175.1 Eruca vesicaria subsp. sativa
AATTAAATACTTAGCTAAACAAATCACAAGCAAAAACTTACGGAGTCAAGCAGCCAGCCGTAACCATCTTTTGGCCAAGATTCTCTCGGTATCATCAGCTTCAAATAAAATTCTGCGTTCCTCCCTCCATAACTGTACTTATCTTCGTTCCTACGATGAAAAACAAAAGTATAAGATTGTAAAATTATCAAAATAGGTTACTAGAGAGAAAACTTACAAATTAGACTTAACGAAGTCCAAAACTTTCAGTATTTTCTCTTGATCAATCTTTGATAGTGGTTCTTTGGAGACATATTCACCAGTTGTGATCATCTTCACTGTGTTCTCCAAGCTTAAAGCATTTTCTTCCAAAGAATTACTATTCTTTTGTTTCTATGATCTAGAGGAGCTAGCATCATCTCTCTTCATAAGAATAACAATTTAAGAAAATAAGAAATGATATCTGAATGTAAAAAGAACATATTTATAAACCATTATAAACAGAGTTGTTTACCGTTTTTCCTCGTCCACCTCTTGTCTCTATACATTGGTCGGGCTCTTTAGTTTCATTTTCATGTACCTCTTTCTCTTCTTCTTCTTCTTCTTCTTCATGTGGACGTTTTCCACCTTTCCTCTTTTCCTAATATTTCAAGGAAAAAATTATCTTAACTATTTAAAAATTAATAAAAGAAAAGCTTTATAAAAATATCAAAACAAGAGAACCTGTCTAAGGGCATCCACAAAAGATTGTAAAACTTCTGCATCACTAAATTTTGGCTGATCATTCTGTCCATTTGCAGTTTCTTGGCGAATCTTCAAAATAGTTTCGAGATGCTTCACTTTGTCTTCAAGAATCACTACCTTCTTTGTGAGGAATTGAATCTTTTCTTTATCACTAGCATCAATCCCAGGTACAGAGTTTCTTTGTTCCATTTCCGCCTCTGCAACATCAATGTTGACACTCCCATTAACCCAATCTTGTTTCTTTAGACGGTATCCTCTCTTCACAAGATCTAACACTCTTCCAAATTCATTGTCAACAACTTCTTCAACCAAATTGCCATGCAATTCTGGATCTCCAATGATACATTTTACATCAACCTGAAAATAGTATTTGAATGATTAAACAATCCATAGAACAAATAATAGTAATACTGCAAAAAAACACCTCAGTTTTATAAGGCCTTATATATCGTTTACCTTTTCATTAGTGTCAAATCTGATCACTTCTTCCATGGTAAGCGATTTGGTTTCTATCCAATGCAAACACAAAGGATACTCTGTTTCCGGATCCTTAACTCCAAAGTAGTATTTCTCTAGCTCATCCACAGAAGACAGCGCCCATAGATGAACTGCATATATGAATCCACAGATCCCATACTGTTCCTTCTGCAACGTTTTAATGTTAAAACCCTTGATTTCCTTGCATAGAAAATCATAGGCTATGTTCCCCCACGGATAGTTGCAATACTCTTTGAAGTTTGAAGCTCTAACCAGATTCTCCTCGGGTATGCAAGTCTGTGGATTGATTGCCATAAGTATCCCTTCAACCAGTATNATATGAATCCACAGATCCCATACTGTTCCTTCTGCAACGTTTTAATGTTAAAACCCTTGATTTCCTTGCATAGAAAATCATAGGCTATGTTCCCCCACGGATAGTTGCAATACTCTTTGAAGTTTGAAGCTCTAACCAGATTCTCCTCGGGTATGCAAGTCTGTGGATTGATTGCCATAAGTATCCCTTCAACCAGTATAGTTGCCCCCAATCTCAATCTCTGATTCGCAGTTAAATCTGAACTGTTTTTCTCAAACAGTTTAATCAAGCTATTCAAAGTTTCATTTTTTGTCATCCATGGATCCTTCTTCTTCTTGCTTCTTGGTGTTTCCACTTGACCTTCAACAACACAAGGAAGACCTGTCGCCAAGTGAAATTCCCTTAGTGAAAACCTCATTGCTTGTTCTCCAAAAGAAAACCACAAACTCTTAGCTTCAATCTCAATTCTCCTTAAGAGCAAATGGTGAGTCAAATGCCTTGAAAACACCATTTTTTCCTGCCTCCTTGCCATCTTGATTATCGGACCCATGAACGAGTCTTCAATCTTCTTGAAATCATCACCCAAAACCCGTTCAACCTTTTCAACCAAACCAAGGTTGGAACGCTTCGCAATTCTCTTCAATTTGAATTTATCTGTCGCATCTTCAGACTTTCTTTTTGGCAGAGCAATCTTCCTTTCACTGTTACTCATCTTTTCCCCTGAATCAAATCAAACACAATCCAAATTGTTGATGTCAAACTCAGTCCAAAAACATCCACAACTTCAAAGAAAATATATTACAAATTCGACCAGTCATCAACAGAGATCAAAGACACTTTCCCAGAGATATTGACAGAAAGGTACAAATCCAGAAACTTGAAGCGTAATTGCAATCTCAGATACCAATAAATCGACTACCAAAACGACGAAAAAATGCAAAATTACCTGAGATATTGAGAGAGATTCAAAGAAATCTTTTTAACTCATTTTCACTGATTTCTTATCTGCAATTGAAAAGAAAACAGAGATCCCTTCAATTGTTTTAGTTTTAGTTTTAGATCTAATCGAGAAAACACTAAGTCTGTTGCAAAATTACCTGAGACCCGATATAGAGAGAGATTAAAAGTAATCTCTTTTACTCCTTTCCCTGATTTCTTATTTTGCAATTGAATTGAGAAAACAGAGAGTCGTTCGATCGTTTTAGTTTTAGTTTTAGATCGAATCGAGAAAACAAATTGAAAAACCCTAAGTGTGTTGTTCATACTGTTTTAGTTTTAGGCCCATTTTTTTATTGTTGTTTAATTTAAGGCCCAATTATATTTTTAGTTAAATCGTTTTACAAAGGCTTATACGTTTATAAAGACTTATAAAGACTTCATAAGAGACATTTTAAAAAAAAAAAATCGTTATTTCGTGTTTAGAAATCCAATTTTAAATTTTATGATTCATTTTATTAGTTTTTAGAATCATTTATGGTTTTTGGCCCATTTTTTAAATACAAGTTTTATGATTTATTTTCATTAAAATATTTTTATAAACGTTTTTTATAAAGGCTTATAATTTTATAATGGCCATTTGATTATAAAGGCTTATAATTTGAATTATTAATTCCGTTTGATTTTTCTCTCGAGAATGCAAATATATTTCTAAATTAAATAACATAACAGCTTTTCGGATGAGTTTCAAGACATCTGTCGATCATGCATGAAGATAACAGTGCATGCAAAGAATAATGCTGTGATTTTGTCAGTTTTTAAATTTTGATTTTCAATTTAAATTTAAATTGAAATTATAAGAATTTGGTATTTTTGGTATGATCTGTTCGAATCAAAATCCACATCTACTTGAGTTTTTGATTTTAGGTATGTGGTTCAAACATCCATAAATTCTTTTTAGGCCCATTTATGGTTTTAAGCCCATTTATGCCCATAAAACGAAGGGAAATGAAGAGTCTTGTACAAACGAATTCTAGCGGGGTAAACCAAGAGTTGCTTTCTTTATCGAGGAGTCTGTTTCATTATCGAGGAGTTGCTTTTTCTTTAATAACCGTATTGTTCCTTTTTCATCTATAAATACAAGACAATATCAGATCTTCTTTTTCACTTCACTTCTCCTGTTTTATCCTTTTGCAAAATAAGTTAGTTTTTTGGTTTTGTCGTCCTTGTTTCTTTTCTCTATAATTTTTTATATCGTAACATCCTGTTTTCGATGTTTAATATCCTCGTTTTGATTTTGTTGCAGCATCAAGAGTCAATGGAAGGGTCAAAGAAGATGATGAAGCGTCCTATCACCGAGGTCTATATATTTTTTTATTTTCGTAACATCCTGGATTCGATTTTTAACATCCTTGTTTTGAATTTGTTTCAGCGACAAGAGGCACTGGAAACATCGAAAAAGATGATGAAGCGTGCTATCAATGTGATCGATGAAGGAGGATCAGATTCTGATGATGGAGGTTACGAGAAAGGGAAGAAGGAAATGAGGGAGCGTTATAGGGCACTTCTCCGTATTGCCAATGAACACAGGCTTTCTGAAAATGAATGGAATCAGGCAGCCATCAAGGTTAATTATTATGCTGGGCAAATTGAGATGCTTGAACAGATTATCAAGGTTGAAGGAAAGTTTGACTTTGTTGCTGAATTGGAAAAGCTAACGGCAGAGCACATGGAAGCAGAAGCAGATCTGGCTAAGGTGAAGGTCAAAGTCCCTGATTGGTACAAGCTTGATGAGAAGTGGATGGTTGATTAATGTAATGTTTATCTACTTTTTTTTTTAATGTTTTAATAAGGGAAGAACCCGAATGATCTATTTAAGTTAAGGTTTTTATTTTTTTAATATTAAATAAAAATGGATGTTTCTTTTTAAGTATTGTATTAAGTTTCAGTTAAAACAAAGGTAAAGGATTACTGGTCTTGTAATCCATATAAATCATGTTTAGTCAAAAACACAAATCTTTTATCTTTAAATTATAAGGGATTATAAGTTTATAAACGCTTATAAATATATAGAGAACTAAATTGTTGTTTATTAGATTATGATTCATTTAGGATTCAAATTGTATAATGTATATTTTCTCAAATATGTTGTCATATCAAAGTACAAGTGTTCAAACTAAATGATATTATACTTACAATAATATATTAACGTACAAAACAAAATACATTATCAGTTAAGCGTACTATATATCTGTTTCATCATCATTTTAGGTCTGATTTATATAGGATTATAAGTTTATAAACGCTTATAAATGGATAAAATTCAACATTTTATAGAGAACTAAATCATTGTTTATTAGATTATGATTCATTTTATGATTAAAAATTTGCATAATGATATGTTCTCAAATATGTTCTCATATCAAAGTACAAAACAAAATACATCATCTTTTGGTTGTTAATAGCTAAATACAATGTGTTTATAAGGGTACATAAATTTATAAACACTTATAAATTGATGATTAATAAACACTTCAATGATACATAAGTATATAACGGGTTATAAGTTATAAACGCTTATAATTTGTTTCCTTACCATAATGGATTAATGTACATATTTAAATAAGTTCATTGTTATTAGTTTATAAGGGATTATAAATTTATAAACGCTTATAAATTGCTGAATAATTAATGTTCTCTATGATTTAAAATAGCAACTGCCTTTTATCCCTAATTTTATAAGGGATTATAAGTTAATGAACGCTTATAAATTGTTTCCTTACCATAATGGATTAATGTACATATTAAAATAAGTTTATTGTTATTAGTTTATAAGGGTATATAAATTTATAAACGCTTATAAATTAATAAATTTCCCCAAAAGTAGCAACTGTCTTTTATCCCTATTTTTATAAGGGGTTATAATCTTATAAATGCTTATAAATTGTTTCATAACCATAATCGAAATAACGTACATATTAAAATTTTTCCTTATCTATACAACAAAAGAAACATAAGTTCATTGTTATTAGTTTAAAAGCACTAAAAACTGAAAAAGGTTCATTCCTTCAAATTCTCCATGTTTCTAATCGATTTTTTTCAGATCTTCCAATACACTTTCTATCACATTAGCAGCTGAATCTCCTTTAGATTGGATTTTTTGTTTCTTTGATCTTGAGGAGGTAGCATCATCTCTCTTCATAAGAATAACAATTTACGAAAATTAAGAAATGATATCTGAATGTAAAAAGAACATATTTATAAACCATTATAAACAGTTTTTCATTTTTATGTACCTCTTTCTCTTCTTCTCCTTCATGTGGACGTTTTTCACCTTTCTTCTTTTTCTAATATTTCAAGGCAAAAAATATCTTAGCAATTTTAAAATTAATAAAGGGAAAAGCTTTATAAAAATATCAAACCTGTCTAAGGGCATCCACAAAAGATTGTAAAACTTCTGTATCAGCCAATTTGCGCTGATCATTCTGTCCATTTGCAGTTTCTTGGCGAATCTTCAAAATAGTTTCGAGATGCTTCACTTTGTCTTCAAGAATCACTACCTTCTTTGTGAGGAATTGAATCTTTTCTTTATCACTAGCATCAATCCCAGGTACAGAGTTTCTTTGTTCCATTTCCGCCTCTGCAACATCAATGTTGACACTCCCATTAACCCAATCTTGTTTCTTTAGACGGTATCCTCTCTTCACAAGATCTAACACTCTTCCAAATTCATTGTCAACAACTTCTTCAACCAAATTGCCATGCAATTCTGGATCTCCAATGATACATTTTACATCAACCTGAAAATAGTATTTGAATGATTAAACAATCCATAGAACAAATAATAGTAATACTGCAAAAAAAACACCTCAGTTTTATAAGGCCTTATATATCGTTTACCTTTTCATTAGTGTCAAATCTGATCACTTCTTCCATGGTAAGCGATTTGGTTTCTATCCAATGCAAACACAAAGGATACTCTGTTTCTGGATCCTTAACTCCAAAGTAGTATTTCTCTAGCTCATCCACAGAAGACAGCGCCCATAGATGAACTGCATATATGAATCCACAGATCCCATACTGTTCCTTCTGCAACGTTTTAATGTTTAAACCCTTGATTTCCTTGCGTAAAAAATCATAAGCTATGTCCCCCCACGGATACTTGCAATAATCTTTGAAGTTTGAAGCTCTAACCAGATTCTCCTCGGGTATGCGAGTCACTGGATTGATTGCCATAAGAATACCTTCAACAAGTATAGTTGCCCCCAATCTCAATCTCTGATTCGCAGTTAAATCTGAACTGTTTTTCTCAAACAGTTTAATCAAGCTATTCAAAGTTTCATTTTTTGTCATCCATGGATCCTTCTTCTTCTTGCTTCTTGGTGTTTCCACTTGACCTTCAACAACACAAGGAAGACCTGTCGCCAAGTGAAATTCCCTTAGAGAAAACCTCATTGGTTGTTCTCCAAAAGAAAACCACAAACTCTTATCACCAAGCTCAACCCTCCTTAAGAGCAAATGGTGAGTCAAATGCCTTGAAAACACCATTTTTTCCTGCCTCCTTGCCATTTTGATTATTGGACCCAAAAACGAGTCTTCAATCTTGTTGAAATCATCACCCAAAACACGTTCAACTTTTTCAACCAAACCAAGGTTGGAACGCTTCGCAATTCTCTCCAATTTGAATTTATCTGTCGCATCTTCAGACTTTCTTTTTGGCAGAGCAATCTTCTTTTCACTGTTACTCATCTTTTCCCCTGAATCAAATCAAACACAATCCAAATTGTTGATGTCAAACTCAGTCCAAAAACATCCACAACTTCAAAGACACTTTCCCAGAGATATTGACAGAAAGGTACAAATCCAGAAACTTGAAGCGTAATTGCAATCTCAGATGTTATATATCAAACTAGCAATTACTCGACAACTAAACAACGAGAAAAAGGGGAAACGAATACCTGGGATATTGACAGAGATTCAGAGTAACCTTTGATTTTTCTTTGATTTGGTTGAGTATAAATTTTAAGAAACGGTGAGTTGTAAAAAGGTCGTTTCTTTTTTTATTGTGTTGCTCATACTCTTTTTAGGTTTAGGCCCATTTAGTGTTATTTATATATTAAGGCCCAGTGTCTATATATTAAGGATTTTATAACCCATTATTAAATAGATTTATAAACTATTATACATTATTTATATCCATTTTCAAAGACTTTAAATCAGTTTTTAAAATCTTTTTGTAAGTCTTTTTTAAATATGAATTCTTTGTTTCTAAATATATATTAGCCCTGCAAACTAATTACTAGCTTTTTTCAATTAATTTATGGTTTTAGGCCCATTTTGTAAATAATATTTTTATGATTCATTTTCATTAAATCATTTTACAAAGGCTTATAAGTTTATAAAGTCATATAAATTTTTATAAATCGTAATTAATTAGTACCTATTGTTATCTCTTGACGGTCCATGTTTGTGGTTGAATCTTCATTCATCATATCAACTGATTCATGAGGCAATGGTAACTCCATTGTCTACACATCATTAGTTAAAACATATATTTCAATAGAAAGTAAAAAAATTAAAGTATTAATCGCAAGGTCAGATAGTTTAAAACTTACAACTACGGTTTCATGTTTTTCTGTTTCATTCTCAGTGGCAGCATCATCCATCATTTCATCTTCATTGGACTCTAAAACAACTGTGCTACTGTTGTTTTCTTGTGGGGATATGATTGGTGTTTCAGCATCATTTTTCATACCCTCCTCTTTGAACTCTAAAACAACTGTGCTACTGCTGTTCTCTTGTTCTTTTTCAGATTCTTCCTGCTAAAATGATGAAAGAAGGTTTATCCATAAATTGTTAACAACAATAAACAAAAATGTAAACAACTTCTGGGAGATAAATATACCATTTGTGTATCAACCCAACAGCCATCTTGCAATCTCATTACCGGCCTGAGCTTAGAGTTTGGAAAAACTTCATCCTCTTTTGGGTTCAAGAACTGTACTTTGTACTGATCGTCAGTAAGAATAGCATTCACCAAACCTTGACGCCAACCATAGTCAACAAATGCTTCAACACTGTCCTTCAAATTATAACTTTTTGATGAACGCGGTGGACATGGTCTGAGTTTGCAGATATCAACTGTTTTCAATGCTAGCTCGTCTTTATCATCACTTAAACGCAGCAAGTCTGTAAGTTTTTTTATAATAACTTTTCTTTTACCATCTACTTCAATAACTTTAACTACCAATACTGGAACCCAAATATCTTCTATTTCTTGTAGCTTACGAGTCATTTCCACCACCTTCCCTGTACTAAAACTGTCTTCAACCAATTCCTTCATTTCCAAAGGCAAACATTTATAAGTTTTAGAGCTCAATAAACCAAATTTATAAAAAAATTACATAAAATTAAAGCAAACAATACCTGTTTTTGACTTTTGATCCATTTAGAGCCAGTCCAATCAGCATGAGGTCTCAACTGCTTTTTTTCTAATATTAATATATCCGGTAGAAAATCCAAGTACACCCATAATGTATCATGTCGTGCTACCTTTACAATTACACCCTTCCACCATCCATTATTATACAAAGCATCCACCACCGATCCTCTCTCAAATACGAAACCTTCTTTAAGAAACTCTGGTTGCATTGGCCGGATAAAACATTGTTCAACAGATTCTGTGCGAATTACAACGTCTTGGTCTATCACTGTTTTATAACAGACCCGAATCATTCTCCCTTTATTTTTCGTCGAATTTTGCTGTAGAATAGCTGGATGCCAACAATCTTTGAACTTTTCTATTTCAGAAAGGACTTCTACTTCACAACTTTTGCTAATGGACAAATCTTTTTTCGATTTCTTCATTTTTTTCATCCTAAAACGTCAAAAGATAAGATTCAAATCATTCATTTTAACAAATTTCCACATGTTTTTATGAACCGATCATAATCTTATCAACAACCAATGAACAAGAACGTTTATCAATCAAGATAAATATACGTTTTCAACTAATAAATCAAAGAAATAAAGTGAATTTAAAAATCAAATTAAAAGTTTGCTATTAAGAATCAAAGTAAGAAAGTGAATTCAGATCTAATTAAGCACATGCACCGATCTTATTTGCCGGAATAATAAAATTTTCAGCTGAATTGAACGGAAGTTGAATATATAATATAGAATTGATTTACCTTTCAACTATTTGAATAAGATTGTAACTTGATGAGATTTGTTCTCTCGTTGCAAAGAAAATTGCAGATGAACAAAGGGAGATAAATCGATGAAGAAAAAAGCAGATGCCATTTGTTTAACGGAACAGGACACTTGTTTACTGAAACATTCTTGTCGGACACGTGTTTTGTGTTAGGGGGTGTCAGCAAAGTGGGCCTTAGATAGGTTTTTAAATCAAACTAATATTTTATATAACCCGAAATTTCAAATCTGTTGATTGAAATTCATTCTTAGCCCAACAATGACCCAATTTTCAATTTATGTGTGATGCTTCATGTTTTATATTAATTTATAAGTCTTTATATATTTAGAATTTATAAGCCTTTATATATGTTTCATAGATTTTTTTATAAATCCTAAAAATCGATATGGTTTCATATGGGTTTATAAAGACGTTCTTAATAAGGTGTTATAAATGTACTGAAATACAAAGCTACAAATCCAAATTCAAGCAAACAAACTCATACAGAATCCTACAGACAAAGTTCACCAAATACGCGTAGACCAGATAGTTGTTCACACATAACCATAAGCAAGTGACAAAGTTTTATAAACCCTTATTACAAAGTTTTATTCTCACATTGGTACTCATTGTAATTCCGAGAAGATATCAACGGCCAATTTTTCTCTGATGAATGCAATTTTTTCTTCACTCAGCTTGGTCAAGTCAATTATACGCATTGCATGGCACTCTATCAGCTTAAATGCAAAAATTCCACTGTCTTCTATTTTAAGTACCTGAAACATAGGAGATAACTTGTAATCAAAACTTTTTATGATCAATTACTCAAATCTAACATTTTAAAATTGTAGAGATATATAATCACTTATAATCATATTACCTGTGGCACACCTTCAGATTCAACATTTATTGCGAACTTTCTTGTACTCATGTTGACATCTTTGAAGATGTTGCGAATCATGAAAGGGAGAACCACTGCATATGCATTTACATAATCAACCAGGCTCGCATCTGTGTATTTCTGTGCTGCACAATTAAATGCAGTGATACTTCTCTTCTCCAGGTTGATTACAATCCCAATCCAGTAAGTTTCTTCAACCTCAATTGCAGAATAGAGGAAACTGATATTCTTCTCTATCTTGTACTTGTCAAAGACACTTGAAAACTCGAAGCCTTTTTTGTCATCCAAAAACTCATCATACAGTTCATCAATTTCATCAAGAAATTTTACTCCGACAACTAAGGCAGTTTTGTTAAGAAACAAATCTGGATTGTTCTTCTTTCTCAGTTTCAGCAACTCCAAACCTGCTTCAATGTGCTGCCAAGAAAATAACAAATACTCATAAAATCTAAGAGATTTTTATAAAGAAAAAAAGATAGATTTATAAGTTATTATAAATAATATATAAATAAGTTCATCTATTCTAACCGTTTTTCAAAGCTTTCTTCCTGGAGTTTCAAGATCTGAAAACCATTTTTCGGTTACCCACGCTTGATTGACTTTTATTTTCCTACACCAGAACACACATACTAAGTAGGAAACTATTTTTCATCATCACGAAATTTATAATACCTTATATAATAAATCTTACCTGTTTCTCTTTGACATTTTCCAGTCTCTCATCTTTTCTTTTCTTGTTTTATCCACAGGCTCAAAAGGATGAATTATTGGATGCTTCTTCCGTGCTCCTGTAAATGGCGGTTGCGTATGAATTGATGGTATTTGACCTCTTTCACTTCTTCTTAGCTCAATATTATCTGGATGAGCTTTATTCTTCTTTTTAAGTGGAAGCTCAACATCCTCATTTGCCTACACACCAATAAAATAGTTTTTTTTTACAAAGAGTTACAAATAGAACAAAACTTATAAAGTTTAAAAAAAACCCGGGTGTCTTGTTGTACCAATCTCTTTTTAACTTTCTTTAGAGGTTGGATAACAGGAATCTCACAGACATCACTCATAAGAACCTGATTCATGCAAATCGTTTTTATGAATATCTACATGTGAACATTTCTATCAATCATGAAATAGTGTATATATTACCTCATTTGCACCCTTAACACTAAGACGACTTTCTTGGGAGAGAAGATCAAATTTAGGTGTTGTAAATGTTCGAGTAGGCGAAGAAACCTGCAGACACAGATCAATTTAAACTATATAAATTAAATTTTTACAAGGCCTTATAAAATAATTTTTAATCTATACCCTTGTATCATAGTTTGGAGTATTGAATGTTTGAGTAGACGACGTGACCTACAAAAAATAAGAAATTGAATTTTGGCAAGCCTTAAATCAAAAAATTTATAAACCTATATATATCCTATGTTTAGATTTTATACCTCCGTCTTTTGTTTCATGGAACTTCCTTCTTCAACTTTTTCTCTGACCATGTCTTGAGTGATTTTCTGTGTATTCTCATTTTCTCCAAGAATACTCTCTTCTTCCGCTAAAACCTCTGTATCACATATCTCTTCTTCAACATCAGTTCCTCTACTTCTATCGTCATGTTTTTCTTCTTCGTCAATCGGAGCTTCTTCATTTTCATCATCATCATCATCATCATCACCAGAAGTTGCTACATTACTGAAATCTTCTTTATCACCAGATTTTTCTTCTTTGTCAACTGAAGCTTCTTCATTTTCATCATCATTAACACCAGAAGTAGCTCCATTCTTGCACTCTTCTTTATCCATTGAACCGCCAGGAAACTTCAAAAAAACATGTCAAATTGTTAGAGAGAAAAAACATATTATTTTTTTTTAGAAATCCTTGGTAAAATAAGTTGCTTACATTAATTCCTAAAAAATCCTGGATTGTCTCTACCCGCTTACCCAAACCTAGAACCATCTGTATTAGTTCGTCGAGTTTTTCACTGTCAGTCTTGGGATGGTTTTCATCTTGTTCCTTATCTCTCTGATTTTCTTCATCTCTCTGTTTTTCTTCATCTCTCTGATTTTCTTCAGCTTCATCATTGTCTAAATCTTCCTCATGCACTTCATCTTTTTCTTTTGTTCTTCTTTGCTCACCTATGGCTTCTGTTGCAACAAAGATATCAACAAAACCTTGTTCCCAGTCTCTTTTCGTCATTTTGTATCCTATGAGAACCATGTTTATAACGCTATCAAAGTCCGAATCATCCTCATGTGTTGCATTGACAAGATGTTTGTATTCGTTAGGAGATCCAAAAATTGTATCAACCACAACCTGTAACAAAAAATAAAACATGTCTTTAAAACTTTATAATCCCTTGTAAATCTCATATTTATAAAAAATTTATAAGACCTTATAAAATAATGTTTCCTGATCTTTGTGAACACTACAGCTTTTTCAAGCCATGAATATCTTTAGAAATATTCTTTCAAACATTTTTCTTTTCTAATATGATCATACGGAGTAATTTATAAACGTTTATAAAAACTTACATTATCTATCTTCTCTAACGCTGACACTTCGGTTATGGTCTTACTCTTTGTTGACTCCCAATGCAGAATGAGCGGATCTGATGAAGAGGATGTCTCGCATGTTTTTCCCAATGTTTGGCCAAGAACACTCACTGAGGACATTGCCCATAAGTTAATGGCGATGACAAAACCACTTACTTCATAACTATCTCCTAACCAGGAACCTGAATCCAAGCTTTTAATACTCTTTGACAAGACATTATATGCAATTCTACCCCAATCAACTTTGGGAATGCGATAGTTCATGTAACTAATCAGCCTCTCTCTCGGGATTNCTCTGAAAACTCAACACTTCTTCTTCTCACCAACTTCACTACGTTTCCAATGTGGGAGTTTTCTATCTGAGCAAACTCCTTCTTTCCTAAAACGGCAGCAACCTTTTTCACATACTCCATTCTTGAGTGCTGGATAATGACCTTCGGATTATCTGGTGGTTCTATTCCAGCTTCATAAACTCTCTCAGGCAAACGCATGAATGGGCAAAATTCATTGATATCCAACTGCTAAAAAAAATTAAACATGAATCTCGTATTTAGAAAGGGTTGTAAATTCAATAAAACGATGATGTTACTTTTATTCAACGATTACAGAATCAAACACTAATCGATTATATGGATCTCAAAACCACACGAAGCTCTTATTTTAGAAAGGGTTATAAATTTACAAAATCTCCCCTTTTTCCCTAAGATCGAACAAACAGATTCCAAAAATTGGAACTTTTGTATACAAACAGATTGTATTTGTATAATCTAGCATCTTAAATCGAGTAAGGAAAGGGAAAATACAGATTCAAAGAAGAAACTTACAAATTTTCGATTTGATTGAGGAGTCGACATTTCTCCGTCGTTGATGAAGACGTTGATTTACACCGGCGTTGATTTACACCGGCGTTGATTCTCTATAATCAATTTTGTCTCAGTTTCGTGAGAGAGAGAAGAGAAGAGACGGCGGATCTACCGAGAAGAGAAGAGAAGGGTAGGTTTGTCATTTGGTCCTTAATGAATAAGGTATTGATGAAAATGTCCCTAGAAATGAGGTAAACTTGAATTGTGGTACAGCAAAAATGGTATTTTTGCAATTGTCCTTCATGTGTTTCTTTAATCACTTTTGTTAATAATGGGCGGTGCAAAGCTTATTAAGGATAGTGTAAAGAGTGCAACAAAACAATAATTAATCGGAAAGGGACAAACAATCGTGGACGGGTTGTACTAGCTACAACAACAGATGATGATTAAGACACATAATAACTAGGTCTACAATAGTCCCAAGTGGGTTTACGGTGCCGACCAGGCTGGCCTATCACCTCAAAAGAACACCCCTATGTCTTAGTTGTATATATGACTAATTGGGCATTTAAGTATGCAAAGGTTATCTAATATATTAAAAGAGAAGTCATGACTCTTTTAATGTGTGATATTTTAAAATGGATCATCTACTAAAATTTATCTATTTACATTATTTAACCATTGATTAATAACATTAAAATTAGTTACCTATAATTTTGGAGTCAACAAAAATTTTATTGGACTACAATAATTGGATAATCCATTAGATTTATAGATAGTATAATAAAACACATGTTTAAATTAAATATATATAATTTAGTTTTCTAATAGTATATCTTCATAAGTTAATTATTTATATTTTGTCGATGTTAACTTTTAAAATTATATAGTTTATCTTTTTTAAATAATAAAAATCATCATTTTCTAACAATTATTAATCTATACTATCTTAAACCAATGAAAACATTTTTAAGTTTTATAGTTTATTTAAAAATAACAAAAACTAAATGTTTAATTATTTACACCATAATATGGAGCTAAATTTGAGAAATATGAAAATATCTGTAAAGATGACAGTAAAACAATATTTTACCAATCTTTACATATATTTACGACTTCAATAATGTAGTAATAATAATAATCCAAAACAATATATATAGAAGAAGATACAAATACATGTGAAAATTTGAAACAATCTATTCGATGAAAAATTGATATATGATAAAATTATTATCTTTTAAAATGGATATACATATCTCATATATAAAGTGAAAAAAATTGTTTTCAAAAAGATTGAAAATAAAATGTTTCTATAAAAATAAATGAAAACAAACATGAACACCCGCGCGGTTGCGCGGGTCGAGATCTAGTGGTAATTAAACGGCTAGTAGAAGAAAAACAAAATTCTAGTTTTATCACAAATTTAATACCACTTTTCATAAATATTGTAATCACCAAATCTTAAATTCAAATGTTAGTATATTTTGACTGTATGTTTTAAAAAAAAATAGTAGACAATTTATAGTATTTCAAACAATTTCTCTTTATTTTTAATTAATAACTAGATTTTGACTCGCGCAACCGCGCGAGTGTTTGTTTTCGTTTATAGTTACTTATATAAATATTTTGTTTTCACTTGTAAATTGGTATATATTATAGTAATCACATATTTACGATATGTATAGTAAATAGCTTTCAAACATAATAATATTATATAATACGTGCTTTAATCAAATATATTTTTTCAAATTTTCTATATTATACATGTTTTTCAAACATGTGTTTGTTTCTTCTTCTATATCTTATTGTTTTTTAGATTAGTATTTCATTTTTAGATAAATTAATATAAATAGAGCTTGATTAAATATTAGTATATTTAATTTGCAACGATAATATAAACTTCGAAATTTTTTTTGCTAAAAACTAAACTTATAGCTTCGTAAATTAATATTATAAATAATTTTATTAAAAAGGAATTTTTAAACAATTTCTTTTTTAAAAACAATATAATTTTATAAATATTCCATATTACGAATATGTGATTTTTGTTAATATATTGTGGATGCAATTAACTATTATTGACATATTTCCTTATAAATAATAGAAGATTCCTAAACTTAAATCTATTGACATATTTTGCGTGACTAAGTTGGAAGGTGTGGGATAATTTATTAAAACGAAATTGTTAAGCGTATATTTGTTACTATAGATATGTTTTTCATAAGATATAATAATGATAAGATTAAGAGTTAATGTAACATAATTTTCTAGTAATAATCCATTTTTATAAAAAAAAAAATCACACTTGAAGTCAAGTCATGACTTCTGTTTTAATATATAAGATTCAAATTATAAATAATATTAAATTAGTTACTTTATCAAATAAAACACAATAAAATATATCCTTTTAGGATTTGGTGTGATTCACAAAACACTAAATTTGATCTAATACTATTCACACACAAAAAAAATAGTGTGATAGTATATTTTTTTGCGGTTTTATTAAAGATAAAATCACAACAAACTTGGTGTTCTGGTGAAATCTCGTTTGAGTTAGGCATTACAAATGTGTGTTCGGCGTCAAAACACATTATTAAACTAATTAGAAAACTGTAACTTTGAATTCGAACTATAAAATATTGAAGGGGAAACTGTTTTTTCATACCAAATAGGTTTGGATATTGTCCCTTTAGGCTAAATTATATTTTGTACCAATTTTGACTTTAATTCCCTTTATGTATTTTCGAAAATATTAAAAAAATAGATTTATGAAGCAATTTTTTTTAAAAAATAGTACATAATGATGAAATCTCTATATCTATATAGTGATATTTTTTTCTTGTTTTAAAAATATGTAAATAATAATTTCATATATCTATTCTACCGAAATTAGAATATGTATTCTACGGATTAGAATACAGAATCTACTTTTTTCACTATTTCTACGAATTGCAGAATATGTTTTCTACGGAGATAACATGAATCTAAAATAGTTTGGAATACACATTCCACGCTTATCTTATAGTTCTAAAAAGAGTAGAATTTGAAATCTAAATTCGTACTTAAATCTAAGACAAGTAGAAGTCAGAATCTAAATTCGCACAACGTTCTAATACACGTAGAAACTGATTTCATATCTTTTTACACAGTTCTACGTTTAGTAGAATCTGAATTTTACGGATAAATATTATTAGATCCGAAAATATAGCAAGAATATCTTAGAAAATATTCTACTATCATATTTAAAACTCCATTTTTTAAAAAAACAAAAGGAAAATTCGATTTTTTTTTTTAAAAAAAGGAAAATTCGATTTTAAAAAATAGGAAAATTCGATTTAATAAAAAGGAAAATTCAAAGGCAAAAACGTTTTATTAAAAGGAAAATCTTTGGAAAATATTTTTCGGAATCTTTTTGATCAAATCGAAAATATATTGTTTATTTTTTAATTTTTTATTTTTTTATTTTTTTTGTTATTATTTTTTTTTTAAATTTCTAATACAATTTTTTAATTAAAAATAATAATTTATTATTATTTTCTAATTATAATTACGAATTATTAAACTGTTTTAAGGGTATTATTACCATTTAGAAAACAATTAATCTAACGGAACAATAACTAAATGAGATTAGACTAAATGGACAACTTCTTAATGGTTTTTGTCTAAAAAAACTATTTTCTCAATATTGAAATCTTAGAATTAAGATTGTTTATAAGGTAAAAAGAAAAATCATTTGTAGAGAATCTTGTTAGGGCCTAACTGGTTCTCCCGCCATCACCCGCAAACGCATCTTTTGTGGTTGGTAGCAATTATTGGTGTTTTGCAACAATCATAGAAGACACTATAAATCGCTTCAAATCGCTCTGAATCTCTAAAATTTAAAAGTTGATTCCAGCTAGCGGTTACAGTTGCGGACGATTGCGGGAGGAGAAAAATTATTATTTTTCCATAAAACTATAAAAAAATAAAAATAAAATATTCATTTAAAATTTTAAATTAAAATATTTGTATTACAAAATTTCGAAAAAATTTGTTCTTTAATTTTCAAAAATTTAATAGTACATTTTTATCAATAACTTTTTTATATTCATTATGAAAACGTGATTTTAATATTTTGATAATTATATACAATATAAATATTGTTAATTTATTACTTAACTGCTGTTGTATTTTATAATAAACCAGTCATAAATATCCCGCAAACGCAACAATTTTTAAACCTTAAACCAGTCGTCTAAATCTCTTACTAACGCTTAAAACCGCAATTTCCCGCATCCCGTAAACGCCCGCAATCGCAACCGCAATCGCTGCGTTGTAACTAGTCAGACCCTTAGTTAGTTAACACAGAAAATAATATATATATATATATATATATATATATATATATATATATATATATATATATATATATTTGTTAAAATACTTATATAAATTGAAAATATTAAACACATAAAGTTATAATATATAACAAATAAACATAAATTTAAACATAATTAAATAATAATTAGTATTAAAAGAATTATAATATAAAATTATTAAAGAAAATTTAAAATAATATATTATACTGTTTTAGTGTAAAATTCAGTGTTTTGCCCAATTAGTAATCGAAAATATCGGCCGCTTCAACAAACATTTTAGAGTCTGACTGGTTACACCGCAGTGATTACGATTGCGGTTGCGAGCGTTTGTGGATGTGGAAGATTGCGGTTTTAAGCGTTAGTAATAGAGATTTAGATGACTGGTTCAATGGTTAAAAATTGTTACTTTTGTGGAATATTTATGAATGATTTATTATCAAATACATCAGCGGTAATGTAACAAATTAAAAATATTTATATTTTACATAATTATCAAACATTAAAATCATATTTTCCAAATAAATATAAAAAAATTATTGATAAAACTGTACTATTAAATTTTGAAAAAATTAAAGAAAATATTTTTTCGGAATTTTATAAATAAATATTTTGGTATTTTAATTATTTTTATTTAAATTTTTAATTGAATATTTTATTTTTATATTTATATAGTTTTCTGGAATTTTTTTTTGTTTATCTTTCCGCAATCGCCCGCAACCGCAAACACTAGTTGGTATCAGTTTTTTAATTTTAGAGTTTTAGAATGATTTGAAGTGGTTTATAGTGTTTTCTGTGATTGTTGTAAAATGCCAATAACCGTTATCAACTGCAAAAAATTTGTTTACGGATGATTACGAGAGAACCAATCAAGTCCTTAGTGTGAAATTGGAGTTATTCTATTAGTCATCGAACATATTGGTCGCGTCAACAAAACCAACTAGTGGGGCACCAGACAAAAGAGTTTTTATTTTATTTTTGCTAAAATAAAAAGAGTTTTTATTAGGGAAGTTAACTCAACTAATATGAATTTTATTAATTATTATCATAATCATACAAAAATTCTTTTTATTACTACCTTTTTTTAATACCCAGCGTGCCATTTTTTTTACGTTGTGAGAAAAAACGTATTTACAGGAATGCCATTACTTTTTTTGTGCCACTTAGGCAAAATATCGGCTCCACGTAAGAATGCGGCATAAAACTCAGCCGCAATAGTATATGAACTTCGTTACGGCCGAGATAGAGGTGCGTTGCGGCTGACTTAAATAATCTAGCTAACTTATGAGAAATAAGCTGAGTTATGAACATAACTCAGTCGATCGTTATGGCTGACTTAAAAAAATCTAGCTGGTTTATGTGATAACGGCTGAGTTATGGTCAGATATTACGACTGACTTATACATCCTTAGGCTGGTTCCTGGAAAATCCGACTGAGTTCTAGTTACCATACGGCTGAGTTAACTATCGCGGCTGGTTAATTGATCGTCGACCGGCCGAGTTATAAGATGTTTTTACAGCTGAGTTATATTTAATCAGCCGTAGTAAAGTGGAGTAACAGTAAACTCAGCTGATTTACGGCTGACTTTTTAGCGAATGATTAATTACTAGAATATCATTCATTTGTCGGCTGGTTTATTTAACGATACAGCTGACTTCTTGCGTTTCATCTTTGTTATGGCTGATTTTTAACAAAAAGTTAATTAATAAAATAGTATTCACGTTTTGACTGACTTACGGTGTATTAAGTGGCTGACTTATTGTGGCTGACTTAAATGTTCGTTTGGTGGCTGAATTACTTATTTTCCATGTCATCATCCATGTCAGCTTTTATTTTCCATGTCATTACTAACTACAACAACGAAATTAGGGTTTATGTTACAGACGCCGCTATCTGTTCTTCACCTTCTTCTCTTTCTCTAAAATCTTATGGATCCAATAATTATTGTTTCAGGTAACTGGATTAACAAAAATAGATATGTATTCACACCCGACAGTAGAGGATGTATTGTTCTGCATGCAGATGAGAAAACAACACACGACGAACTCGCAAAGTCAGTACTCGATGATTACGGATTGAATGAGTCGAGCCATCAGATTCAGCTAAGCTACCAGTTCTCGAATAAAGCTTTGAAAAAAATGGCTCACGACACGCCACCAGTTTACATCTCCAATACTCGTCAATTGCAAATATTTTTAAGCCTAAGGAAAACCGAAAGATTACGTCTCTGTGTAGAGATTACAAAGAACGAGGATGATGAGATCAGCCGGAAAGACGGAGCGGGAGAGAAGAGTAATATATTATACAGTTTCAGCTCAGAAGAAGAAGTCTCAGAAGTTGAATCTAGATACGATGGTTTTAGTTTGGAGGAGGAACATGACAACAATGAGAATACCTTCTCTAATATCTTGAACGGAGAAAAACAAAAAGATGTTGGAGAAGATGAAGAAGGCGAAGAAGACTGTGAATTTGATAGCCGATTTGATATGTTCGACGACTCAGATGGTGCATCATCCGAAGATGATAACTTTAGCTCATATGGTGAGTCTCCAGCACAAGACGAAGATTCACCGACACTACCGCCTAAAAAGAGATCTCAGTCGACTGAAACTTCTTACAATTGGACCGAATCTAAGGGGGATTCAGAGATTCTAAGGTTGGAGATGTCTTCGCTAAACCTTGCTGTTGGGCAACGATACCAGAGTAAAGATGAGTTGGAAAGACGACTGAAACTTCTTACAGTGAGAGATCAATTTGATTTTGATGTGGAAGTATCCAATCCAGATTTACTCATTGTTAAATGTTGGGTTGGTGGATGTCTCTGGAGATTTCGTGCTTCAACACAAGGGGATTCCCCGACATTCTATGTTCGTATTTACGATCCGAAACATACATGTTCTGTAACTGAGCGTTCTAATCGATCTCGACAAGCAACACCAGATATTTTAGGAGAATTGTACAGAAACTTTCTCGGCGACGTTGGTCCGGCCGTTCGACCTACGAGTTTGGGAATAGCTCTCAATAAACAGTTCGGTCTCAAGGTAATTGTTGTAGTATAGCTGACTTATATCAACGTTACAGCTGAGTTATATCTACACTTTGTGGCTGACTTATATTAACATCCGGCTGTGCTAGTTAAGTGATAGGCTGAGTTATATAAACATCGAACGATGCGGCTGAGTTAGTTGAATTATCTTGCTGGTTTATTTAAACTTCAACGTTTTGGCTGAGTTAGTTAATTATATGGGCTGGGTTATTTATACGTTACGGCTGAGTTATTTAAGTTATCCGACTGAGTTATTTGTACGTTCAAGCTGAGTTACTTAAGTGATTTGGCTGAGTTATTATTTGTATTCATTTGGGCAGATGGATTATTGGAAATCATATAAGACTCTGAAATTTGCAAGGGAAATCGATATGGGAACACCTGGGAGTGGTTTTGAAAACTTGCCTTCTTACTTATTCATGATTAGAAGAGAAAATCCTGATACAATAACTCGTCTTCAAATCGATGAGTTTGGAAGATTCTTGTATGTGTTCCTTGCGTTTGGCGCGAGCATAAATGGGTTTCCTTTCATGCGCAAAGTTGTGGTTGTCGATGGTACGTTTCTTAATGGCAAATGCAAAGGGACGCTTCTAACAGCACTAGCTCAGGATGGAAACTTTCAGATTTTTCCAATCGCCTTCGGTGTGGTTGATATAGAAAATGATTATTCGTGGAACTGGTTTTTTACGTAACTAAAAGTTTTGATTCCTGACGACAAGGGTCTTGTGATAATCTCAGATAGACATAATTCGATTGGGAAGGCTATTCAAAATGTGTATCCGTTGGCTTCTCGAGGAATTTGCACGTACCATTTATATAAGAACATTTTGGGACGGTACAAAGGGAAAGATGTATTTCGTCTGGTGAAGAAAGCGGCAAGATGTTTCAGGATGCCTGACTTTAATGCAATGCTCGAGGAGATTGAAGCTATTAATCCTGAGCTTCATGGGTACCTCCAAAGAGCCGATGTCAAATTCTGGGCGCATGTTCATTTCCCAGGCGAAAGGTACAATTTGATGACTACGAACATAGCGGAATCAATGAATAGAGCATTATCAAATGCTAGAGGTCTTAACATTGTTCGACTACTAGAATCAATACGGGTTATGATGACCAGATGGTTTGCTAAACGGAGAGAGGATGCTGAATCGCAGCGAACCATGCTTACACGTGCTGTAGAGAAACTACTACTTGTAAGTCAGTCGTACTTATTAAATAAGTCAGCCGTTTCATTTAGTAAGTCAACCTAAGTAGATATCATAACTCAGCCGTATTAATGATAAGTCAGCCTAAATAGCTTTCATAAGTAAGCCGTATCAATGATAAGTCAGCCTAAATAGATGTCATAAGTCAGCCTTATATTTTAGTAAGTCAGCCTAAGTAGATTTCATAACTCAGTCTCTTATATTTTTCCTTGTTCATTTTTTTTTAATAATAGGGTCGTGTTACTACCGCGAGACTGTTGACTGTACAAAGAATCGATACTCATCACACTGAAGTTACATATGGTGAGTGTTTGCATGTTGTTAACTTGGAAAGGAGAAAGTGCACATGCCGGCGTTTCCAGCTGGAGAGATTACCATGTTCGCATGCAATTGCAGCTGCGAAGTCCATGAATGTTTGTCGTATATCCATGTGTAGTCCTTACTATACCAGCGCTTATTTGGTGAGTGCATACGCCAATTCAGTCATGCCGGTTGATTCAGCGCTACCAGTTCCAGATAACGTGGTTAACCTAGCATGCTTTCCCCCGTCTATTCGTCTTCAGCCAGGAAGACCTAAGAAAAATAGGATGAAATATGTTTTAGAGGTTGCACTTGAAAACAAACGTCCTAGGAAAGAACACACGTGTTCTCGTTGTAGATAGAGTGGACATAATGTGAAAACTTGTCTGATTTAAAAGTGTTGTATTGATATGTAGGCTATGTTGTATTACAGCTGAGTTATTGATTTTAACGTTTCTAATTATGGCTAAGTTATTGACATGCTAGGACTGAGTTATAGTTCTACTACGGCTGAGTTATAGTCTACTGCGGTTGAGTTAAATAAAAGTGTAAGTTTAATAAATAAAAGGCTGAGTTAGAGTATACCGTGGCCCAGTTAAATAAAAGGCTGAGTTATTAATATATTGTGGCTGAGTTAAATAAAAGTGTAAGTTTAATAAAACGCTGAGTTAGAGTATACCGTGGCTCAGTTAAATAAAAGGCTGAGTATTAATATATTGTGGCTGAGTTAATTAAAAGGCTACGCTAAGTAAAAGGCTTAGTTAATAATATTGTGGCTGAGTTACATAAACGCTAAGGCTGACTTTCAAAATAACATAACTAAATACCAAACGCAACATTTCTAAAAACCAAAGTTATCAGGTCCAAATTCTTCAAACATATCCACGAGAGCAAGCCAAACTCTGGTTAGCATCCAATCAGGCTTCTGCCCACCAAGCGCCCAATTCCTCTTCAACACCCGCATTTGATGACGAAATATCGTTCTGGCTACGCGANACCAAAGTTATCAGGTCCAAATTCTTCAAACATATCCACGAGAGCAAGCCAAACTCTGGTTAGCATCCAATCAGGCTTCTGCCCACCAAGCGCCCAATTCCTCTTCAACACCCGCATTTGATGACGAAATATCGTTCTGGCTACGCGATTAAAATTCTCCCAAACTTCGTAATTATGCTTCGGATCCCAAGTGTTATTTCGCTAAAAAATAAATAAAATGTTAACATAACGAATATTAGAAACATAACAGCTGTTAAATTTAATAGGGATACATAATGGATGCTTACAGCGAGTTCAAGAAACCAGCGTTCCTTAAAATGAGCGGGAATGACACGGTAAGTCGGCCACTCATGAACCCACCCTTCTCGAAGAATGGGCGAGATCGAAACCGATAGGTCATGCAAGAATGTAAACCACTCTACGGTGGTTTTAGAAACATTTACACCAGAACCAGGGTTCAGAAAGGGTAGGTTATCCCGATCTGCCGAGCTTAGAATAACATTGACATTGTTCGCTAGCGATAAAGACCAACCAGGGAAAACCGACATAACTGTTTCTATAATACGAGAGAAAAGCGAGAAGAGGACTATATATAGAGAGGTATTAGAATGCCAAAGGTAAAGATTAGGTTACACATAGCGACTGAGTTATTGAAATTTAAGACTGAGTTATTTTGTTCCCGCCCAAAAACACGAAAGGTTGCGGTTATGGCGGCTGAGTTATTGACATGCTACGACTGGTCACAATTAACCTGAAATTAAAGGCTGAGTTATTGAAATATAAAATTGAATTAATGACATGGTACGATTGAGTTATTAATGCTCTTACGGCTGAGTTATTGAAATATAAAATGGAACGTTGCATGCCATGTGAGGATCATGAAAGGTCGCCTTCTCGAAAACAGAAGACCCCTTTTCAACTCTTATATAAACACGCAATCAGTTCACCCTTGTCGACACAAACTGATTATCTTAGAAAATGGAAGGTTTCCCGATTCTCGAAATGCCTGAAGAAATTCAAGCGTTAGTTGTTGAACGTGTGGCCAATAATTCCATTAAAGATTCTATAACCTCCGAGCTTCGTGCAAGTCGATGAAGGCGTTAACAGAGCGGCGTAGGGTATATCATTTTTTTGATTTGCTATTATATCCATGGGAAGCCCCTATTCCTATTTCGTTGTTCCGAACTTGTTACGCTGAGGGAAACCCAAGCACACTATATATGAAGGGTGTCCAGCTTTTCTTCACATATGAGCTTCGAGAAGAAGGTCCTACTCTCATGAAGAGTGCAGCGGATGCAGGATATGAGCGTGCCGTGTATGCGTACGCAATGATTAGGAAATTTTTTTGGAATGAAGAGGAGTACTTTGCTCGTTTTACAAGGGAATCTGCTGCTAGGGTTGGGGAACTAGTGCGAGCTGTGAAGTGGGGATGGGGTTTGTGGCATGGCGACGACTTCCGCTCAAAGAAGTTGGAGTTCATTTCATCGGTAATGTCATCGTTCACCAGTTGCCAATGTTGTTCTGTTGTGGAAAGAAACTGGTTCAGCTTGTGGACCATTGGTACCAGTAAGGGTGACAACATGTATGACCGTTGTTTCTGGATTAAAGAGGTTGGGCTGTTCTTCCGTGATTTTGAACCGATGAGCTTGATTTTTAACACAAGCAAGTGGTGAAGATGTATTATTATTATTTTGATTTTCTTTGCATTTTCAGTTTGTAGACTATTGGTTGTATTACAGCTGGGTTATGGATTTTAGTTTTTTCTTTGAAATTTCAATTTCTGAGTTAACTAAATAATGTGACCGAGTTATTAATTAGTTGCTAAAATAAGAGATCTCATAATACAAAGTGGCTGAGTTAACTAAATAATGTGACCGAGTTATTAATTAGTTGATAATACGAGAATTCTCATATTACAACGTGGCTGAGTTAACTAAATAATGTCACCGAGTTATTAATTAGTTTCTAAAATAAGAGATCTCATAATACAAAGTGGCTGAGTTAACTAAATAATGTGACTGAGTTATTAATTAGTTGATAAAATAAGAGATCTCATAATACAAAGTGGCTGAGTTAACTAAATTTATTTTTAAATTGAAGGCTGGGTAATTATTCCCTACCGGCTGACTTATTGAACATGAAGGCTGAGTTATTGAAATTGACGGCTGAGTTATTATTCCCTACCGGCTGAGTTATCTAACATGAAGGCTGAATTATTGAAATTGACGGCTGAGTTATTATTCCCTATCGGCTGAGTTATCGAACTTTCAGCTGAGTTATTAAAATTGACGGCTGGGTTATTATTCCCTACCGGCTGGGTTATGTTATATAGAAGAGACTTAAATAGAGTACATTACAAGTCCAAACGATACAGAGCACATTACAAGAGTTATGAAAAGGAAACAAACCAATGGACCTAGCTACTACATTCATTACAACCTTAGGCAGTACGACCGGTGAGACGAAGGGACGACGAAGTTGAGCCAGAAGCAATGTGACCTGCAGAACAAGACAAAATAAGCAAGTTAAACCAAAAGCAATGATTAGGAGAAAGAACACTCTTCGCAATTCAACTCCAACAGAAAAGACTCACCACTCTTTCTGGTCAAGTGTTTGCTTAGTATTTCAGAACACTCTTAGCTTTCCGGACATACACACATCAATGGAGAAGTTTTCCCATCTCCAACCATATTGAACACAATTAAGCCTCCTATGTCGTATCTGTTATCAAAACAGAACTTTCTCTAGCCTTTTCTGATGTAATATATGCCGCCTGATTCGTTAAATCGCAAACTCACAGTCCATGAGTTTCCCTCTTTGTTTACTAGTATCGTCTCTTGGCATTGTTTGTTCAAAGCAGTAGAACGCGTAGCGGCCACAGGAAGATGCTGCAAACACAGAACGTTAAGATGCTGAAAACACAAGTTTGTCTGAAGTGTCCGATCTTAGTTTCCATGTTGTTTGGTTCGTCTTCCCTTCTCTGTTCTTTGAGAAGAAGGCAAGTGGTATTGTCTGCAAGTCAGAAAAGGCAAAGTTAAGCAAAACTCAAAATTAGGAACCAGTAAAGAGTGTGTATACCACGCCACTCTGGAAACCAGTAAGCAGAGGCTGGAAGAAATGAGGTTCATGCGGAATCGCCATCTGCAAACAAGAAACGAATGTAAGTTTGAGTTTTAGAGACTCAAACTGAGATCGAGTTCAAACCCTAATCGAGTAAAACCCAAATCAAAACGTACAACGAAGAAGTCATGATGCAACCTAATCTAAATCAAGAAAAATCAACAAGTTTAAGGCTTCGATCTACCTTGAGTACACGAAGAAATAAAATTGCCTAAAAGGGTCGCTGAGAGATTTTTTTCGTGAGAGAGATACGGAAACGTCGATAATGATTTTTTTCATTTTCCAAAGCCGTATACATTATTCCACCGATCCAATCATATAATGCCACGTGGATTTGTTGATCTCTTAACAAAAAGGCTGGGTTATTGAACTTTAGGGCTGAGTTTGTGAAATAAAAGGTCGGGTTATTGAACTTTAGGGCTGAGTTATGATAAATTGGCGCTGGGTTTTTGAAACTAACGGCTGGGTTATTGAACTTAAAGGCTGAGTAAATGAAATCCACGGCTGGGTTATTGAACTTTAGGGCTGAGTTTGTGAAATAAAAGGCCGGGTTATTGGACCTTAGGGCTGAGTTATGATAAATTAACGCTGGGTTTTTGAAACTAACGGCTGAGTTATTGAACTTTAAGGCTGAGTAAATGAAATCCACGGCTGAGTTATTGAACAATACGACTGAGTTATTGAATTGTACGTCTGGTTTATTGAACTATAAGCTGGGTTATTGATAAACGATACAAGACTACTTAAATGAATAATAGCAAAATATGCCCACAAATAACACACACACCACCACATTCCTTACACATCGCCCCTCTAATTCCGTCTTGATTCCTTCAAACTCTTTCTCCAACCGACCGAATTTAGCCCTGACATCGGTCAAGTCTTTGTTCATGTCACTCATTACTAACTTCATATCCTCAACCTCTTCTACCAAGCACTCATCAGCTCATTTGAATAAATGTCTCTGCTTGCACTAATATAATAATCAGATCTCAGTAGCACGAAATGAATATATGGCAAATAAGAAAAAAATTTAACCTTATTATATCCTCTTGCACAACAATAGTACAATCTTCCTGGATTTTTAGCTGATCCGGATGTACATATCTCTGAGGCTGCACCACACCAACACAGTTTTGGTGTTCCTCTCTCCCCATACGTACGTACTCGGTTTACATTTCCTGATGAGATAGTGTTAGAGGAGGAAGACATTTTTCCTTTAGAACCCTAATCCCCACTTTTTCCTCTGAAAAAGTTGTTTTATTACATCGTTATATAGAGCTGGGCCAGGGCTGTGTTGGAATATTTTCAAGTTCCCGCACAAACATATTTTAAAGTTCCCAACCAATGGCTGAGTTATTGGCTTGTTACGGCTGACTTTATGTTTAGGATAATTTTATGTTTTAGGTTTAGGGTTAAGTATTTGGGATTTACGGTTTAGGGTTTAGGGTTTATGGTTTAGGTACCACTGTAAAATATAAGAAATTACACAAATTCAATTGAAAAAAAAATTATATGGTACTTTTTATTTGGTGCGTTCAACACCTATATAGTGACATAAGGTTTTAAGTATTTGTAAGACAACTTATACTTCAAGATCATGGTCCATCCGAAACTTGTAAATTCAATGAAGTATACACATTGTGTTGATTAAATATTCATCCAAAACTGATAATATTAATTTATAATAACTTTTTAAAGTACATTTCCAAATATTAGGGTATGTTTGTGGTGTGGCTGAGTTATATAAGGCAAGACGGCTGGATTATAGAAACGTTTCGGCTGGGTTATATTAAATTTTTTTGATTTTAGGGTATGTTTGTGGTATGACTGAGTTATACAAGGCTAGACGGCTGATTTATTGAAACGTTGCGGCTGGGTTATATTAAACTTTTTCGATTTTAAGGTATGTTTGTGGTATGACTGAGTTATATAAGGTTATACGGCTGGATTATAGAAACGTTGCGGCTAGGTTATATAAAATATACCATTAGCAAAAAAATATACAAATAGTTCAAAGGCTAATCAAACTGGGAATATAAGTCAGTTCCCCCTTCATCCAGGATCTCTGCTGCCATCTTCACCCGTATACCTTGAATATTCCTATCATTTATCCCAGCAAAAGTCACGCCAAGCGCTAAGCATTCCACAAACTTCAATGCATACACTCCACAATCACAAATTTGAGTGTTTTGGGGAATGTAATCGCCTTTCCTCCTTCGGAACGAAACCTGTTTCTTTCTCTGTTTTCGAAGTTTGGAAGGAATATTTTGATTCAACATCGTAGGTAGCATTTGTGGGAACCGAAATCCACCTACTGTCAATAAATCGTAAAAAAAGAAACTTCGGGAAAACCCTAAGTTTCCAGAGGAACTGGCTATCTGCAGAACCGCACAACGAAGATTAAGAAAACGATAAACTTAGAATTTTAAAAGAATAAACGAAATTGAGAGCAAAGAGGTTCTTATTCCGAATCTGCGTAAGAACTGGTACAAGAAGAGCAGCTGAAAACTTAAGAACAACCCTAATTGAGACGCAGCTCGCTAACAGAAAACGGAAATATTCCTAAATGCTAATTTTGGTGGTGAGAGCTCTGAAAATCGTGTCCCTTGCATCTGCCCTAGACCTCTTACTTATATACTCCTCGCCTTGGCCATTCGGTCTTTCCATTTCGCCCGGATTTGAGTATATCGGGAATCTTCCATTTTTCTCGATCCTTCATTTTCTTCCGCGGAAATCTTCTATTTTTCTTCAAACCTGCCTTTTATCTTCAAGCTTGACATTTATTTTCCTCCTGCGAGTAAACCGTCAAAACGTTATCGTATCTTCGGGTTAGATTCCGTCAAGATCGCGAGATAGGCTTTTATCGCGTTTTAGGACCTTCCGGGCCGTTCTGCGATAAATCCGTTTTCCGACTTTGTACGGGATCGTTTCCTGATCTGATGCCGTTTTTAGTAAATTCCTCTAGCCAATTGTAAGGTTTTACGATTTACTCAACGTTTTTATTAAAAACGTGTTTTTACGATTTACTCGACGTTTTTATTAAAAACGCGTTTTTACGATTTTAACGAGAAATCTCGAATAAATCGTATAGTTTAGGAAATGTTCGGTGTTCCGTTTAACCGTTGCCGTTTTATATGATTTCCTCGAATTCTTTGTCGTGAAAACGAAGTTTTACGGGTTTTATCGTAAAACTCGAACGATAGGTCGGATCGAGATGGAACGGTAGACATTTCGGCCGTGGTTCAGAATGCGACCGTGTCGAAAGACGTAAGTTTCGAATCAGGGATGCGGGAGATCTAGGCTCGGGACTTCCAGGAAGTCTCTAGTTCGTCCAACGGCGAACTAAGCCGACTAGCTTAGTTCGCCGGTGGGCGAACTAGTCGGGATGAGACTAGTTCGCCCACCGGCGAACTAGTCAAGGGTCTCCTAGTTCGCGTTTTACGGCTGTTTCGGTTTTTTGCGGTTTCGTAAAACGATTCTCGAGTTTTATAAAACGATTCTCGAGTTTTATAAAACGATCTTCAAGTTTTATAAAACGATTCTTCGAGTTTTATAAAATGATTCTTGAGTTTTATAAAACGATTCTTCGAGTTTTATAAAATGATTCTCGGGTGTTATAAAACGATCTTTGAGTTTTATAAAATGATTCTTCGAGTTCTATAAAAAAATTCCCAGGGTTTTATAAAACAATTCTCAGTGTTTTATAAAACGATTCTCGAGTTTTATAAAACGATCTTCGAGTTTTATAAAACGATTCTCGAGTTTTATAAAACGATCTTCGGGTTTTATAAAACGATTCTCGAGTTTTATAAAACGATTCTCGGGTTTTATAAAACGATTCTTCGAGTTTTATAAAACGATTCTTTGAGTTTTATAAAACGATTCTCGAGTTTTATAAAACGATCTTCGGGTTTTATAAAACGATTCTCGGGTTTTATAAAACGACCTTTTTATAAAACGATTACATTTCTGCGCGGAGTTTTGGTTATTGATTCCGTCGTACCGATTTTGACCCCAACAGTTAGCCCCCCAGCTCGTAAGAATCGTGGGGTTCTTGCGAGCGGATCGAGTTTGTTTGGCGAGTTTGGTAGAATTAGGCGGAACTTTAATGGCCAAAAGTCCAAAGGTGAATAGTAAAATTTTTCCTTATAAGTATATGGGGTAAAATTTTGAACTCTTTACCTCATTCTCAACAATTCATCCAAGAAACCTTTCTCTCTACTACTTTTGAGTTCATTCCTCTCAAAATTTTTTTTTTTTTAAACATGTTTTCGAAAAGAAGAACTCGTTCCTCAACCAGCTCCGATTCTCGTAATTCCGAGGGAACAAGCTCGCAGCCTCCAGTCTTAGTTCCGAAGGAGGAGCACTCATTTCCATCCATCGATCCAATGGACCGTGCGGCTTTTTGGGAGTCGGGAGATGAGTCGAAAGCTGCTAGGCCCGGGACTTGGGTTCCAGCCTTGTCGGGCGCTGATCAAGCTTCCGGATGTCCGAACCCGGCATTTTTTAATAGTGTTGATTATATGCGAGAGTTCTGCCGAGTTCCGGAGGCAGTCGAGTTCCGCCTTCCACTTGCCGGAGAAAGCGACAAGGCTGCGCCTGAAGGTTTTTTTCACGTGTTAAACGCGTTTCTGCAGCAATGCCACTTATGGTTTCCGATCCCGGAGATCATTGTTCGATATCTTCACAGGCTGGGGTTGCCGATCAGTCAGTTGACTCCCCATGGTTTAAAGCAGCTCGTTGGTGTCCTGACGCTGAGCTATGAGCAGGGAATTACTCTCAGCGTCGACCATCTTGAAGGTCTACTGAGGCCTACGGAGCAGTCACAGCGGGTCACTTTGTACCCTCGTGAAGGAATCGTTACTGGTTGTTCAACGATCTATCCTTCTTGGAAGAAGAATTTCTTCTACGTTCGTATTGACAACGCGTCAGTCGAGGAAGATTGCATCCCGATTTTCACGACCGTATGGGGTCGGAAAGGTACGTAACTCGAGTTCATACAAATATTCTCTCCCCCTTTTTTTTTAAATTCGTTTCTGTTTTCCGCAGCGACCAATCCTTTTCCTCCGCATCCGGCGGATCTTCGGAGCATCACTGCTTCTCTTAAACGCGGGGAAGTCGGCTGGTGCAGTTTTTCTCCACAGCGTGTTCGCCAGGCGGTTGCCCTTTTCCGGTCTCGACTTTTTTCGGACTCTCCGACTTATGAGGAGGATCATTTTAGAGGGGAGTTTGTCCCGTACGTTCCCTCAGTGAGGAGGGGTAAGTCGAGCTTCCGAAAGGATAAACATCCGGTCGTTGAAGCTGATGAATCTGAACGCGCGACCTCTCCCGAGAACATCCTCAAGGATTTCCTCGACAGTCAGGCGGAGGAAGTTATTTGGGCGAGAGCGGGCGGATCGTCGACCTCTCATTTCCCGGATGTTGATCATGATCAAATTCCGGAATTTACTAGGGGGTCCGAGCAAGCCAAAGCGGTTCGTGTGCTTTTTATTATTATATATTTTTTGTGATTGATTGATTTTTTTTTATCGGATGACTTTGCTTACTTCTTTTCTTTGGCTGGGTTTTCTTGCCATGAGTCGGGCCCTGGATGGCCGTAGCGCTGAAGCTCGTCTTGCCGAGTTTCAGGCAGACATGGCTGAAAGAGAAGTCGCTCGTCTTCGGGCGGAGGTCGAGGCAAACCGAGCCGAAGAAATGGTCGCGAGGGAAGTGGCTCGCGTGAGGGATGAATGTGCGGCTAGATCTCGCTGCGCCAAGGAGCTTTCCGACCAAAGGTTTCGTCGTGCTCGTCATGCGGGCAAAACACAGGGTTCCGAGGAGATGAGGGTTTGTCGTGAGCGATTTGCAACCGGTTATTCGGATGCTGAAGTTGCTCAACAAGTGCATGGTGATTATCGCGAATGTCGCGGGACTGTTCACGGGTTATCCCTCACTCAGAACGAAGGGTATTCGTTTGTCGAGGAATACTCCACACAGCGGAATTATTTGGATCAGGAAAGAGACATGCAGCCCGAACTTTTTGATCTTAAGGCGCGCATGTGGGATCAGTGGAATCCCATTGTAGTGTCGCCGGATTCAGTCGAGATTGGGCCGGAGATCCCGGATGGTGGCGAGGTTGATCAGCCGTGGGTTGATGATAATGCTGGCCAAAGCTCGGCGTCCGAGTTTTTTAGTTTTGATGAATGATGTCTTTGTAGTTTTTGTCGGGACTTGGTCGTTGGTGGCTTTGAATCCCCACCGCTGGGCGGTGTGTATTCGGAGACTTTCTTAATAAAAATGTTTTCTAAGTATGGAATTTTGTATTTCGTTTTTAGATGTAGAGGGAAGAGTACGAGTTGTCATCTCGCATCTAACTCTTGGTGTAAATCGTCCGATTCGTTGACTCGGAAGGTTTCGATTTTCGCGAGTGTTTAGATGTGGGCGAAGAGACATGCCTTTAGGATCTCGATTCATGCCTTGAGACGTTAGAGACCAGTGTGCTGGTATTAGGGCAAGACCTAGGTTTACTTTCGGATTGAGGCTATGCGATGACTAGTCGACTTTCGTTTTGCTTGTTGCGATTTTAACTTGATTCCATACCGATTTAAAATCCGCGATAGGTTCTCGGCTTATACGATTCGTATTGTTGGAATCGAGCATCTCACCGGGAACAATTTCTAAGTTGCCCGGAAGTGCTGACCAAAAATTTGGATTTCTTTTATAGCGCGTTATTTTTATCCTAGTCGGATGTATGCGGACCGATAGGTCAGTGCGTTTGTTTAGGACGGCTAGCGTGCTCGACGGGGCCAATCGCCGAGCGTTCGTATTTTTATAGTCGCGGACGTACTTGGTGAAATATATTTCTTCGAGAATTTAGGCGACGTCTCGCCGGTTCTTTCTGAAAATATTTTGATATGCAAGTTTTATAAAAACGATTAAATAGTTGTTACTGCGGAAGCGATTTTCCAGATGTTTGGAATTTTATTGCATTTTCGGTAGTAGCGGAGATGTTATAGTATTCTAACTTTGTCTTTATTAAAAAAGTTTGAAAATTTTTCGATTACAAAGCGAAAGTTCTAAAAATTTGGGAGTATACAGATACTCGTATACGTACCCACTCCCCCCCCCCCCCCGTTTTGGAAGGGGGGATAGCTGAATTCGCTTTTTAGGCGAGCTGCCTACGTATTCCTTTCGGAAATCAAGCCATCTCGTAGTTCTAATTGTTTGCGCGAGTGTGCTTACTCGGCTGTCGTAGACTTCTTGATCGCTTCAGTTGCGGGATCGATGTCTTTGTCCGAGATTGTCTCCTCCGGCCGGGTGGAAGCGATGGGTGCGGAAACTTCTGGTTTCTCGGCCGTTGCTTGCTTTGGGTCGTCTTCTGCGGGCGGTGGCGTGACCTTTGCCAGTTTTGGTTTCACGATTGCTACCGCCAATTGCCTCAGCTTATGTTCGGCCAGGAAGAAGGATCGTGATTGTCTTTAGCATCCCCAAATTACTGCGACTCCCGTAGGTGTTGGGAATTTGATGCCTAAGTGATATGTTGACAGAACCGCCTTCATGGAATTTATCCAAGGCATGCCCATAATCACATTGTAGATAGCCGGGAAATCGACTACCGCGAAGTTAACGATTTTTGTTACTTCTTTTGCGGCGACTGGTAATCGGATTGATCCTAGGGTCATCGACGTCTCGCCGGAGAAACTAGTCAGCGGTTTTGGAGTCGGCTCGACTTCCGAGAGATCGATTCCCATGCGTGCTAGCGTGTTGCGGAAGATCACGTTGACAGTACTTCCGGTATCGACCAAGATCCGAGCGATTTCTAAATCGCTTATTACTAAGTAGATGAGAACAGGATCGGCATGAGGCTGGTCGATTCCGCCGGTTTCAGCGTCGTCAAATGAGATCACTCCTTTCGGAGAGTCATCCGTCGGCACCTTCCAACTCGAGCCGGTTTCGGCTTTGCGTTGGTAGGATTTTATAGACGAGACGGTGTCGTTGTAGTATTGCGATTCACCGATAATCATGTTGATTTTTCGGCGGTTAGCGTCGTTATCTTTCTTGTTTTGTCTTCGTCCGCGTTTTTTGCCTGACTGGTTTCCCTGAGGCGGAGTTTCTGCTCGTGCGTTCCTGTCGTTCTTCGGAAGGCGATCCGAATCGCGGATGAGATCCTTGACACTGGATATCTCAGAAAGTTCTCCCGCGACCAATTTTGCGGCAGTCTGGCGCCGAGAACTTTGCAGTTCATGGTGGAATGCCCGCGAGTTTGGTGGAGGTCGCAGAAATAATTCTCGTCGTAATTCAAATTTCTCGTCCACGTGTTACCCGTAGTTCGCCCTTGCTCCGAACCGGAGTTGATGGCGTAGTTATGCGCCCCTTGGAGATCCTGTCCCTCGTGATGGACGAAATTGTCGTTACGAGAGTTCCTCTTTTTCTGCTTCTGCTCGGACATGTTATCCTTCGCGGATGTCTTCGATGGTTATGAAGTCAGTGGCTTTCTGGAGCGCATCCTGGATCATCCGCGGTTTCTCGAGAGTTATCCACTTCCGGAATTTCGATTCATACCAGAGCGATTTCCTTAACGCGTCGATGGCGGCTTTGTCGCTAATCCCGCTAACCCTAGCCATGACGAGTTTGAACCTACTCATGAAATCGCGGAGAGATTCGTCCTCCTTCTGCACCAAGCTCCAGAGGTCGGCGTCGGAGGTTTCCGGGTTAATGAACATCGAGTACTGCTTCAGGAATTCTGAAGCCAGTCGACGGAAACTTCCGATCGAATTTTGCGTAAGTTTGGTGAACCATTCGAGCGCGGCTCCTTCTAGGTTTTCGACGAAGAGGCGGCAGTAGCCTGCGTCTTTTTCGTGGTCCTTGAGCTTGGCTCGTCACATGGTGATCTGGAATGCTTGTAGGTGCGCTTTGGGATCGGACGTCCCATCGTAAGTCGGCACCTTAAGTTTTCTGGGATCGGGTAGTTTGATCTCGGTGATGCGGGCCGTGAAGGGCGTTTTCCGAGACTCGTACAGTAGCCAATCAATCTCGGGTGCGGCGCTGGTAGCGTGGTGAATCTGAGATTTCACCGCTTTTACCGCTGCGGCCGTTTTGGTGATATATTCGCGGAGATCGCCAATCTCGGTCAGACCGCCAGCAGTTTGCCGACCTTGTCGGCGTTTGCTGCGAGTGACTGGAGATCGCTCCTCGGCGGTTTTTGCGTATCGCGCGAAGTCGAGTCCCCCTCGTCTCCAGTAAAAGAACGTTCGGGAGAAGACTCCGGCAGAGGACTTCGAGTCTTTCTTCTCCTAGGATGGACGTCAGCGTCTTCGTCCGATGAATCGGTCTGGTCGCTTGTCTCCAGGTTAACCCTTTCGATGCCGTCGCCCTCGGTCTCCTGTTCGTGAGTAGGAGGTTTCTCCGATTCGTTCAGCGTCGCGTCAGGATTGTCTTTTCCGGATTCCTTTTCCGGTAAGTTACCCTACTCGGTTTTGGGACGATCCGTAGGAGCGCCAAAGTTGAGCCTCCTTCCGCGGATCTTAGTAGTCCCGCGGGGGCGAATTGCTCGGGTTTTCGCGGTTAGGGTCTCTACCCGTTTTGCGAGGGAACCAATGAGCTTTTCCTGCTCTTCCGATTTTTTGTTAAACTCAGAGAGCATCTTGTCGAGGGTCTCGGTGTTAGCGTTTGTAGCGTTGACCGCAGACGCACCTTGTGGTGGTGTTGTTTCAACGTTATCGCGTTCGTTGCGAGTTTGGTTGTCACCAGTCATCGTTTCTTCGTTGGACATGTTGCGGCTTCGGTGTAAGATAGATCCGACCCCCCCCTCCTTCTAGCGCCAAACTGTGGGAACCGAAATCCACCTACTGTCAATAAATCGTAAGAAAGGAAACTTCGGGAAAACCCTAAGTTTCCAGAGGAACCGGCTATCTGCAGAACCGCACAACGAAGATTAAGAAAACGATAAACTTAGAATTTTAAAAGAATAAACGAAATTGAGAGAAAAGAGGTTCTTATTCCGAATCTGCGTAAGAACTGGTACAAGAAGAGAAGCTGAAAACTTAAGAACACAAAACCCTAATTGAGACGCAGCTCGCTAACAAAAAACGGATATATTCCTAAATGCTAATTTTGGTGGTCAGAGCTCTGAAAATCATGTCCCTTGCTTTTGCCCTAGACCTCTTACTTATATACTCCTCGCCTTGGCCATTTGGTCTTTCCATTTCACCCGGATTTGAGTATATCGGGAATCTTCCATTTTTCTCGATCCTTCCTTTTCTTCCGCGGAAATCTTCTATTTTTCTTCAAACCTGCCTTTTATCTTCAAGCTTGACATTTATTTTCATCCTGCGAGTAAACCGTCAAAACGTTATCGTATCTTCGAGTTAGATTCCGTCAAGATCGCGAGATGGGCTTTTATCGCGTTTTAAGACCTTCCGGGCCGTTCTGCGATAAATCCGTTTTCCGACTTTGTACGGGATCGTTTCCTGATCTGATGCCGTTTTTAGTAAATTCCTCGAGCTAATCGTAAGGTTTTACGATTTACTCGACGTTTTTATTAAAAACGCGTTTTTTACGATTTACTCGACGTTTTTATTAAAAACGCGTTTTTTACGATTTTAACGAGAAATCTCGAATAAATCGTATAGTTTAGGCAATGTTCGGTGTTCCGTTTAACTGTTGCCGTTTTATACGATTTCCTCGAATTCTTTGTCGTGAAAACGAAGTTTTACGGTTTTTATCGTAAAACTCGAACGATAGGTCGGATCGAGATGGAACGGGAGACATTTCGGTCATGGTTCAGAATGCGACTGTGTCGAAAGACGTAAGTTTCGAATCGGGGATGCGGGATATCGAGGCTCGGGACGTCCAGGAAGTCTCTAGTTCGTCCAACGGCGAACTAAGCCGGCTAGCTTAGTTCGCCGGTGGGCGAACTAGTCGGGATGAGACTAGTTCGCCCACCGGCGAACTAAGCCAGCTTGGCTTAGTTCGCGTTTGACTGCTATTTCGGTTTTTTTGCGGTTTCGTAAAATGATTCTCGAGTTTTATAAAACGATTTTCAAGTTTTATAAAACGATTCTTCGAGTTTTATAAAATGATTCTCGAGTTTTATAAAACGATTCTTCGAGTTTTATAAAATGATTCTCGGGTTTTATAAAACGATCTTCGAGTTTTATAAAACGATTCTTCGAGTTTTATAAAACAATTCTCAGGGTTTTATAAAACAATTCTCAGGGTTTTATAAAACGATTCTCGAGTTTTATATAATGATCTTCGAGTTTTATAAAATGATTCTCGAGTTTTATAAAACGATTTTCGCGTTTTATAAAACGATTCTCGAGTTTTATAAAACGGTTCTCGGGTTTAATAAAACGATTCTTCGAGTTTTATAAAACGATTCTTTGGGTTTTATAAAACGATTCTCGAGTTTTATAAAACGAACTTCGGGTTTTATAAAACGATTCTCAGGTTTTATAAAACGACCTTTTTATAAACGATTACATTTCTGCGGGGAGTTTTTGCTATTGATTCCGTCGTACCGATTTTGACCCCAACAGCATTTGCGTAAGTGGCTTAAATGCATTAACCATTCTCTTTTCACTTTCGGCTATGGCGTGTCCAATGATTGGATCATAGCAGAAAATCTTCTCATTAAGCAGATCCACGTGAAACGCCACCCAATGATCGCCTCCAGTTGGAAGCACTCCGTACAGGTGATCCACATCCTCATACCACTTCAAGTTTGTACAACAGTCTGCGGGCATCCTACCGTTTATTAAATCTTCATAGCCATTACCGGTGAATTTCATCAGATTAGGATTGAGCTTGTACTGAGTGTAATCACGAACCCAAGAAGTGAGAAACCAAACTTCAATAATTGCAATGCGCTTGGACCAGAATGGGCTGGGATCTCGCATGGACCTTTTGATGAGGATTCGCAGAAACGCACTAACATGCTACGCAAAAAGACAAAATCAAGTCAATATAATAGAATCTATAACTCAGTCGTAACAAAACACATAACTCAGCCACATAGTATACTAAACTCAGCCAACTAGTATACTTAACTCAGCCGTAAAGAATAATAAACTAAGCTACTTAGTCTTCTTTAACTCAGCCTTAAAAAACATAACTCAGTCACATAAAATTTATAACTCAGCCGTAAGGAATACTTACATCATCATACAGCCATCCATATTGTTTGTCTTTCCACGGTCTTTCGGTGATGATGATTCTGTAGAACTCACCCTCATGGGCCGCTGTTGGGGTAGTGGGAACGTCTTTATGTTTCTTTAGGTGTTCCATAAGTTTATCCCATTTTGCTGGATCAACCGGTGCTAAAGGATCATATATTGCTGGTGAAGGTAATAAATTATTCCTCATGCACGTCGTTACATTGTCTCCAATCTGAGGAAAAACTGGTGCTGGAGGAGCATTGTCAGAGAGTTGCAATGCAGACCCAGTTGCAGATAACTGAACATTTTTCTCCCGATATTGTTTTATTCTTTCGGATCTGATCCTATCCTCTTCATCCTCATCAGACTCCGGAAGCACTTCGTCTCGTGTTGCGAGAAATTCGTCAGTAATATCCGCAAGCTCACTGTCGGCTTGAATCTGGTTCGGCTGAGGTACAGCTACTGTTGCTAAACCCCGACGCGTCCTTTTTGCGACCAAATTCTGTAACTCAGCCATTTCTTTCTTCTTCAACTCAGCCGCCTTCTTTTCGTCAGCCTTCCGTTGCCTTGTTTCAGCCGCTATTTTTTCTCCTTTTTTTTCAGTCGCCTCCTTCTTCTTTAACGCAGCCTCTTCTTCCCTACTTACAGCCGTTAAGTTATTCTTAGGAGACACATCCTTCTTTCCTAACTCAGCCGCCTCTTTGTCCTTCTCTTTAACCTCATATCCTTTTTGTTTAAACCTTATTATCTTGTTCCCGCGTCCTAAGGCTGGGTCCTTTGCAGGAGAAACACTAACAAAATCAACAGTGTCTCCTTAGCAGGTGTACTATGGACAGAGGCCTTAGCAGGTGTACTATGGCTAGAGGTCTTAGCAGGTGGACTATTGACTGACTGCTGCAGAAAAAAGTTTGGCGGTGGCGGTGGCGGCAGTGGCAACGTTAAAGATTGTTGGGAAACTTTAGAGAAGTACTCGTCCACTGCAACTCTGACTAAATCAGGAATGTTCGTATAACTGGACTCGATTCTGGATAACCGCGCGTCGAAGTTTTCGAAGTTGTTCTCGTGCCTGTCTATTTTTGAGACAATTCTATCCAGACTAAACATTATTTTCATCAGTATCGGATTTTCGCCAATATCATCCTTACCTTCCTTCTCGTAAGCATCCTTTTCCTCCACAGCAGCTTCATCCTCTTGGAAGCTGCTCACTTTCTTCTGCTTCTTAATGGGTGGCTCAGCCTTTGACGAAACACCAAAAACCTTTGTGTTTGTTTGTTTGCGTTTCATCTGTGTTCCCCAAAAACCTCTAACAAACCGACCTGCATATATGTCTGTTATCAAGTTAACGAGTTGCGGGTCAGCTGCTTCATCCGGTCACTGAGGAAACATCTCTTCTACGGAGTTCTTCATAACCATTTTTCTCACGCGCACCTAAAAAATCAGCCACCGAATACATAATAACTCAGTTGTCAAAGTACTAATCACTCAGCCACAAAGTACCAAAAACCCAGCCACCATGCCACCATATAAACACTATCTCAGTCATCAAATAACTAATATCAAGAAACCAAGCCACTATGTACATACTAACTCAGCCATCAAAACTAATACCAAGAGTCTGAGATATTGTTTATATGGTGGCTGGGTTTTTGGTGTTCATAAGACAACTAATAACTCAGCCATAAAATAACTAATAACTCAGACACTTTATACATGTTAACTCAGCCATCAAATAACTAATACTCAAAATCCCAGTCACTTAAGTACATAAGTACTTATAACCCAGCCAACAAATAAATAATAAATCAGTTGACACCTTACGTCGCCATGTTTTCTAATCTCCTCAGTAATGACAGTATCAAAACTTGAACGTGTACGCTTTCCACCCCATCGAAAAAGTGGAACTTCTTGCTCATTGACCACTCTCCCAAAACGCTCTCCAAAACAAATGACAGATTCATACGCCCAAACCAACAACACGTCCTTCAGACCGCTTATGGTGTATGTCCTTCCTTGTGGATTCAACATCTTAATAGAGTCAACAAGAACTTNACTTGAACGTGTACGCTTTCCACCCCATCGAAAAAGTGGAACTTCTTGCTCATTGACCACTCTCCCAAAACGCTCTCCAAAACAAATGACAGATTCATACGCCCAAACCAACAACACGTCCTTCAGACCGCTTATGGTGTATGTCCTTCCTTGTGGATTCAACATCTTAATAGAGTCAACAAGAACTTCATATGCAGTCTGCCCCCATGGATACGTCATCATGGCTTCATCGTCGAATACTCTTTTTGCACTTTCAAACGGTATCCTAGAATTATGATGCAAAGCATAAAGTCTTATGGCTTGAAGAAGTAACAGCCCTAACCATTTACGCTTTTGAAAACTCCAGGCCGGACATACCTCTAATGCTGCCCTCAGTTCATCTAACTTGGGTCCCACCCCAAGCGGCAGATTCAACTCCTCCCAAAACGCTTTGTATTGGTCATGCTCAAAACTTTCTGTTGGCACTGGATCTGTGTTTAACCCAGTGATCTCACCAAATTCGAGTAAGCTAAACCTGATAGGTTCATCACCAATTAGACTCCAAATCTCCTTCATGTATACTCGAAGCTGTCGACATAGTAGATAGTGGACAGTCCTACCAGACCACACGCTTTTGCGTTCAGCTAGCTTCACAATAATTCCAAGAGGACCCTGCCTCATGTGATCCCACACATCCCGTACTATTGCTTCTCTAACATTAGGGAAATCTCTCATCTGCAAATTGTGATTAATATCTTTATTTTCTAGATTAGAAGCCCTTTCAGCGTAAAGTCGTGGAGAATAATCCTGTGCTTGATCTTCAGAAATAACCATCTGATCCTAAAACACATATATAGATAAATCAGCCGCAATAGAAACAAAACTCAGCCACAACATAATAAATAACCCAGCCACCATATAAGGCCGTCGTAATAGAAACAAAACTTAGCCGAAACATAATCCAAAACCTCAGTCAAAACATAATCAATAACTCAGCCAAATCATAAATAATAAATAACTCAGCCACAACATAATATATAACTCAGCCACAGTAATCAATAACTCAGCCAAAACATAATCAATAACTCAGTCGGATCATAATCAATAACTCAGTCACTTCATATATCAAACCCAACTCAGCCACACTATACAATAACTAGTAACAACATAATCTATAACTTAGACACGTCGTAAATCAAACTCAGGCACAACATACCAGAGAAGATGAGAAGATGATGTCGTAGATACGATTACGTCGAAAATTTTGCGAAGAAGAGGATGTCGACGAAGATGATATCGGAGACGGTTAGGGTTTAACGAGGTCGACGAAGATGATTTACGATATCGGAAACACTGTTTGAAACGAGAGTATAGTTGTGACGAAGATGATTTCGTGATTTCGTAATCGGTTAGGGTTTAACGAAAGTTGTGACGGAGAAGTTGTGACATTAAGACTTTTTTTTTGTTCACCGGAGATATGAGACTGTTGATTTTCCAGTGTAACTGTTGATGACACAAATTAGTTAGTGACGTGGATTGTCAAAATTATGATGTGGATTTTATAATTAAAATTTGTATCAATAGTAACAAAATTAAACAAGGGTGTTTTTCTAATTTACTAGGAGTTTAAAAATATTCTAATAATTTTTAAAAAATATATACTATTCTAGTCATATACAAGCCTTTGTGTACCATTCAAGCAATTTTCTCGTTTTATTACTCGCTCGGCAAGAAAGAACATCCGTTCTTTTCTACTTTTTTATCGCTCTATATTCTTTTCTTTTTTTTTTGACGAAAGGCTTTTAATTATTTTTTGGGAAATTTGGGCTAATAACAATAAGTATTGGAAAAAAAAACTCCATACCCATAGTAAACCCATGGGTATGGTATGATACATAATAGTGCATATAATGGCCCTTATACCCCTTTCCTGCGCGTGGATATCATCCTCTCCCTCATTCCATAACCCTAAATATCAGTACTCTATTTCCCGCTTACAAAATTAGAATAACAGGCGATTGAGGCTTCCGAATTCTGCGGACACTTCTTACGGCGGAGAAGCCACATCCGAGAGGACGATGACCGAGAAATCGTTTCTGTAACCGATTGAGAAGTTGTAGGATAAAGATTCGTCGGAGCCGAAGTCATAAAAAGCAAAATCTGGAAGGTAAACCTCGTAATTACCTTGACTAAGTATTCAATTTTACAACCTCCGGCACAATTCCGGCGACTGTGTTATACCATTATGTCGGTAATGGTTAAATTTTTTATTTCCCCCAAAACTCACTTGCATGTTGTCTGATCTACCTTATTATGACAAAATTGAGATTATTTTTGGATATAACTTGTGTTATTGGTTGAATATTAGTTTACGTTGTTGCCGGAATGTATTTCAAAGGTGGGTTTCCGATTTGTGGTTCTCGGACCAACTGATGTGTTGAGGATAATGATGTGTCTATAGAGATGTGTTTGTAGTATAGAATGTTCGAGTTTTGGGTTGGTATAGGAGTACACTTTGGTTATTACATTTTCTCGAGAATCATGATACAAGTATAGGAGTAGACTATACGTTAACAGTACATATGTGATGTGTCTATAGATATGTGTTTGTGTTACCATCTACATATGTGCATAGAGTTCTAACCTCAAGAATCTAAACTATTGTAACCATAGTATAGTATATATGTGTCGCATGTATATTTGTGTATAGATCGTAATATGTTTGCTAACATGTATATCTTTGTATAGAGTAGGTGGCCTATACTATAGGACAACGTATATAGTATGGATACTATTTGAAAACATGTATAGTCGCGAAACTATGTGCATCAAATGTGGACTATACTATGTGAATATGTTTATAGTATAGCTACATTAAGATGCCAAAAAGGTAAGTATTGTTGTATGAGTATATGTGTATAGAGTAGGAGGCGTATAATATTGGAAAACGTTTATAGTAGAGATAACATTTGACATTGATATATTCAATTGGTGGACTATACTATTGGAAAGACCTTATAGTATAGATATATTACCTAGTTTGTTGTCCTGGTACTTGCATTTTGGTTTTTCTTGTTTATTGTAAGGTTTATAATGTTTTACTGCTAACATGTATATATGTGAATAGAGTAGGAGGCCTATACTATTGGCCAAGGTATATAGTATGGACACTATTTGAAAACACGTATAGTAGCGGTTCTATGAGCATCAAATGTGGACTATACTGTATGAAAATGTATATAGTATGGCTACAGTAAGATGCCTAAAAGGTAAGTATTGTTGTTTGAGTATATGTGTATAGAGTAGGATGCCTAGGTTGTTAACTTGAATACTTTATTGTTTTTCTTATATAGTGGTTGTCTGAATTAATGTTGATCGGATCATGACTATACTATTGGTAAACATATATAGTATAGACCGATGTTGTTCTACACCAGCGGTGTCAGAGGAAAAATACTAGCGCTAAATGTATATAGTGTAGTCATACATGTTTAGTGCCATCATATAAAAGAAACATATTTCTTATCCGCTCTTCCGCTACTATAGTGTCCACCGAAGTAGGTTAGGTAACCTGAATAGTTACAGTTATGTTTCTTTTGTACCATTTTCACCAGTTGTTTGTGCTCAAACTTGTTTATATATTGGTTTCATTACACTGATGTTGTTAACGTCTAGCCTTTACATGTATAATATGGAAGAGTTCGGCTTGCCAGAGTGCTTGTTTGAGACTGGGTTCAAACCTACCAGTCGAAAGAGAATAAACAACGACTTCAGTTTGAGATGGATAAAGCTGATAAAAAACGTGCTTTCTGATGCTACTCCAGCAAAACAACACTATGTCCTCTGATCAAGCCTCAGTCGATGTCTGCAACAGTACTGTGGAACAGAATGAGAAGCTCGAAATTGAAGTTCTTAAGTTTGCAAAGAGAGAGAGATTGTATCGGCAGTGTATTGCCTTTTCTTGGGTTGAGTTTTTCGTTTGCGCTGGTATCATTCTCTCGCTTCTTTTCAACTAAGAAAGCGAAGCATGTGCTTCATCAGACCTCCTCTTATCCTTGTTTTCACTATGTCAGCACGTTATGTACTAAGTTATGCTCTAAAATAATGAATGTCCTTTCTTGCAGTTCTTTTCATTAGTGTTTTATGTCCCTTCACGTACTCTTGTTTTTAAAACTTTAACTCTCTATATCATAACAGCTTCGCTAATGCAGTAGTTGTGTGAATTGTTGTCTTAACAAACTATTCTATATTTCTAATAGTATGTACTGTGTTTCTTTGTTTTGTTTTTGTCACCAAAACGAAAAGGTACCATACACTTGGATCCTTTGTTTTGTACTATACATAATTCTTTCTATACGAGAGCAAGATAATATAGTCTGTAATGTGGCTATTCTTCAGCGGCTCTTTATACATTTTCGAGTAACGGTTAACATGGATTCTAGTTTCCTCCCTTTCGAATCCCGTACTATACTAACGACTCAATATTATATTCTATAGTATCTGGATCATCCAATTTGGCAAAGACAGAGACCTTTGTTTTGGATGCTGCCTTTTACATTGACCTTCAATGAAATTGTTTTTTTCATAGGGTAACATGTTACATCTTAACTATATAGGTTTTTACTTTGGTAGCCCATAGTTTGGTTCCTTTTAAACATGCAATCATAAGCAATGAAGTGTTTTTTTCTTCAACCAGAAAATTGCGATTACCCTCCGCATTCTATACTATATCACCAATAGTATACACTTTTGTTTCTTCAACCAAAAAATTGTGATTACCTTATATACGTTATATAGTATAATCTAACATTTTCAAGCTTTTTAGGTTCTCACCTTTTATAATGTTTATTATATTGTATTGGAGTACACTTTAGAGCCTCCAATACACCTATGCTTCTTGTTTTTCTCGCTTTTTCGGTGCCTATACTATATCATACATATATTATAATATATGTTTCTAATGGGTCATATCCATACATGCCTCCATTGTTTCTCCATAGAGGAAATGTAGTAGACGTGTGCATTGTTGTGTTATAGTTTTACTATACTTTCTAATCTATATAATAGTCTTATTTGACCTTACATATGTACGCCGGCGATTTACTCTCATGGTATGTCCTTCCTCATGCACTTGTTCCTACTTGGCCTTGTTTCCTATACTATATACCTGATAGCCCCCTCCCCCCATTTTCCATAGGGGAATCCCTGTTGTAGCCCACAATATACATAGATGTTTGCTGTCAAGCGTTTTAGCTTCCTATACTACATGAAATGTATTGTAGTATTATTTTCCTAATTGTTCATAACACGATAAGACACGTAGCCTTTCCATACACATGCTTGTTGTAATATAAGTGTTATGAAAAATGGTGGATTCGCCTCTTAATGACGCGCTCGCGAGTGAAAGGAGAAAACCGTCAAGAAGTAGTGTTAATTGTCCCATCACTTTTGCTATGCCTATATTCTTAATTATTGCTTCTCTTATGAATATTCAGCAAAATGACCCTTATTTTTTCTATTTTCTAACGGAATAAGCCACATATATTATACTTTAAAGCATACTCTAATCCGACAAACATACATACAATATTTAACTATTTATATGCATGTATAGCTTGTTCACACGGATTGACGTTTTTGCAGCCTTGTGACTCGTCATCTATAGACAATACCGCATGTTTTTTTTTATATGGGTTTAACCACCTGGTTCCTCTAGAATTAATATAGTTTAGTTCATTCTGACCCACGATTGAACAACACATACGTATACATCATAGTGGTAATTTTCTTACTTATAAATCCTAGTTGAAAACCAAACATTGCTTTTCATCTCATAGATATTATTTACAAATTTTTAAACAACAAGTTTAGGGAGACGATAGAGAAGAAAGAGAAAACCAACAAAAAATGATGTTTTAACCGTATTATCATTTCTTTCTTTGATATCAATAAATTTTAGAAATTTTCTTTATTTTTTATAATTATAAAATTTTATATCATTTTTAACTCTATACAAATTGATTTAATATCATTTAACAAAATTAAATAATAAATTTCTATCTAAGATTATAAATTTTAAGTCTATATATTTATTCTTAAATATAATTTAGAATAAATAAATTGTTATTTTATCTTAATATTATGTATAAGGAAATGAGTGTTTATATGAAGATATTGGTATAGGAATAATAGGATCTAAATATTAACAAAATTTTATTTTTAGATTTAATTTTTTTATTCTTACAGATGTCGTAGAAAAACATCTACTTAGTTATTTATCATGTGCATGTGTGTATCGCACTTCCAGAATGATATGATATGCTAAGATGGTCAACTTCACAATGATAACGAAAATAATATCAAAAATAAAATTTTGTTATCAACTCCACTGACAAGAATAGTTTTGGACAATTTGGTAACTTATTAGCTTGTCAGTGACAAAAAAAGGTAACTAATTAGTTTGTAATCAGTAAGCACGTATGTTATAGTAGGGGATGGACATTGGGGTATATGTTTGGGTTCTAATCGGATATTTCAGATTTTTAAGTATTTTGGATTTTTGAGTTTAGTATCCGTTCTGATGTTTTTATATATCGGTCAGATTCGAATATTTATAGTTTGGATTTGGTTATTTTAAATTGGATTTCGGGTATTTAGATTTTGAAAGAAAAAATTAATGTTATTATCTCAAATATCATGTATTTAAATTTTACTATTAATTTAAATATTTGAAATGTTTAATAGGTTAAATAATTAATAAGTTTGAAAAAAATTCATGAAAATAGAAAAATATTAATCTGGTTGTTATTTTAAATTTTAGATGTGGTATTTGTTAAAATATGAAATAATAAGATTAACATGTATTTTAATTAAATAGAATTTTTTTAATTATATTTATAAATATTAAGCTATATTAATATAAATATTTGAATAAATAAATTAGGAATAAAAAAAGAATATATATATATATATATATATATATATATATATATATATATATATATATATATGTTCGCTTATTTTTGGATATTCCTTTGAATTCGGTTATTATCCGTTCTGGTTCTGATTTTCAATCTTTTTTAACTCAATATTCATTCTAATATTTTGCTACTTTGTTCAGATTTCAATTTTGATATTTTGGATTGGGTTTGGAAACGAGTTCGGATGAGTAAAATACCCAGTCTTATAGCAGAGTAGTATATTAAACTAATAAATTTTATACCAGACAAACCTAATTAAAACAAAAATAAAAAACAACCTTCGCCCGCACTTTTCTTTTTTCTTTTTGGTCACGCACCTTCGGCCGCATAATATTCAATACTCATGGATGGTGCATATTAGAAAAGAATAACTAGAATATAATACCACGAAATAGGCTTCTTTACTAAATTATACTTAGTACACTATTTGGATTCTAGTTGAAAAAGAGAATAGGTTTTCAGCAGACTTGATATTTACTGTGTTACTAGGTGATTTTCCCGTGCTCATGCACGGGCATAAATATTTATAAAATAAATATATTATAATACTTGATTGATATTTACTTTAACTTTTATTTTAATTTATAGTTTTTATCTATAATTATATTATTTTAGTTATATATAATTTTAGATATATTATATTTAGTTAGTTTATCATTTGGATACATATATATATATATATATATATATATATATTTGATTCTATCTATTTCTCTGAATTCAACTATAATCTTTTTTATTCTAAATATCTTAAATTTTTAGTTAATTGTTTTATTTACATTTATGTTGGTTGTTATCTTAGAAATATAAGTATATCTTAGTAAGATTATGTATTTTAATATTTTTTGTGCTTAGAACGAAAAAATAAAAACTAAAGTGTCTGATTCTAAATTACATACATAAGTAATAATAAATTTTCAGAAACTTATGAAAACATATCAATATTTAAAATAATTAAATAGTTTAGAAATTTTAAATAATTTATGCCTTGGATTGATTGGATGGTAAACTAAAATTTATTTTAAATAATTTTTAAAATAAAGAATTATGATTTTCTTAAGTATTTTGATTACGGTTATATTAAATTCCACAAACATAAAACACAGAAAATTAAACATAAAAATAGTTATTAAGAAAACATATAATTTTAACGATTAAAATATAATATATCTAGCTCGTTAAATTATATAGTGTTATGATATTTTAAAAGAATTGTAGTTATCTGATCAAAAGATGTTTACCATTAAATTTATTTTTAGTTTTATTTTTATTATCTCTTAAAATATGCAGTAAAAATGTGATTTTTTGAGAAATTATATTATATAAGTAAAATATAATTTATATTTTTTGCTGTAACGGTAAGATATTATAATCAAATAAATATACTAATTATAATTTTTTGTCAATTAAACATATATCAGTTTATGTTACTTAATTATTTTATGTAATCATCTAATAAAATAGATAGATATATACAAAAACTAATTACTTTGAAAATATATATTTTATTGTTAAAATTTTTTTTTTAAAGAAAAAATATTTATTTTTCTAATATCAAGATTATTTGTATGAATTTTTTTTATGAAAACACATTATATACAAATATTTGTTTTCATCTAAGAGGATATATATATATATATAAAGTATAATTACTTAAAAGTATAATTTATGTTATTTAAAAATATATTCAAGTTAAATATTACTATTTTGTAAACTTTCTTTTTTTATGAAACCATATTATATATATATTTATTTATTTTTCATTTTCAAATAGTTTTGTAAATTTTAGAAATATTTCCTTTTTGTTTTATATCGTTATTTGGAAGATTTTAAAAAGGAAATAATAATATTTAAATATATTTTTAATTCATTAGAGGTATCATAGTAATCAACCAGCGTGAGAGTTAACGTGAGTGCGACACCTAAGAAAGTGACTTCTCAAATAATATTATAGAGATATATATTTTTTCACCAATATAAAAGATGGAATGAACTAATTTGTTGGGCTTTTTTGTTACTGAAAAATGGAAACAAAACTTCTTCTATAAAGTTCATTGAAAATAACGGAGGAAAATGTACACTAGATTTTTATTTATATTTTTCCTTTTGATTTTTCTTCTCATTTCATTTAGCATTCAAATTTCTCAGTCAAAATCTAAAACTGTCAACCTTTGAATCAAAATAAAGTTAACAAAACATATATACAAATGGAGAAAAAATCTTGGTTGAGTAGTGGAAATAGAATATCTACGTGTTCGAAGAAATCGAATAAAATCATGGCAAAGGAACCGAAAGCTTTATTAGTGATTTGACAATATACATGAAGGTGTAATCTTCCTTATTCGAGAGTACATTTATAAAATATAGAGCGAAGGATGTTCACCGGATGATGATTCTGTGGTATAGAATTTACTCACACTTATAAAATATATTTAAAATGACTAAAATATCTAATCTAATTTTGCTAACTAGATTACGTGGATGTTCACCGTATCATGATTCGAGGATAATTTGATTAGTTGTTATCAAAATTACACTGCATAGTCAAATACTTGTCGGAGAAAAATTACCTTTATAGAAAAAAGCGAATTGTAACGACCCGACTTTTGGTTTCGAATTTTGTTAGCATGCTAAGCTTCAAGCCCATAGACCCATTCGATTCTGAATGCCTAATATTATGAAAATAAAGACCCATTGTTCAGCATTGTTTTCTCCACCTTTAAGAAAATAAAATGAGAGAGAGAGAGTTAAAGAGAAAAAGAGAGAGAGAGAGATGAAGAGAAATGGGAAATCCTTGTATCTGAGCCACCTGAAGCCATGGTCGGAGCCACCACACGCCAGAATCATGTCGAGTACATCACCACCGTTCGTAACCACCAGAAGCCGCCGTGAACCACCTTGCCATTAAGCTTTGTTTTGTCCGTTCAGTAAATCGTCGATAACTCCTAAACCGTTGAGAATCTTGCGCATTCAAGGTCACCACCGTGTTCTACTTGTCGAGACAAAGCCGTAGACACCAAAAACGCCTCAATCGGAGCTCAGATGACGCCGCACGCGCCTCTGGAAGTTTGGCCGTGCACGCGCGTGAACAACACGCGCTGCCGCCAAGAATCGTCTCCGCCGCCGTGCTCCGCCGCCGGACCACCGCCGGACCGTTGCCAGACCGCCGCTGGACCACCGCCGGACCGCCACCGGACCGCCGTCGCCGCCGGTAAGTCGCCGCCGCCCTCTGTTGGGAATGTCCTAAAATCATTTGTACTTGCTCTAGTAGAAGTTGTAGTGTCGAGGTTTGACAATCATATAAAATTAGGTGATTATAATGTTTTGCTAGAAACCGCTTATAATCTATGAATTAAGAATTCATTACTAATTTTATATGATCCTACAGGATCACATACCTAAGCAAATTGGATCATAAAATATATGTGTATTTGGGTTTTATATTATAAAATATATATATAATATAAATATGTGATGAACGTTCGTAATATCACGTTAATGAACGTGTGTGTCCACTTCCTCATTAATAAGGTTTTGGGCTTGGCGCATTGTAATCTAATTAAATTTATAATGGTGATTATAAAACAAAGGACGTGACTGAAGTTTTGTGGTAGCACAATTTTACGGCGTGAAACTAAACCCTAATAGCAATAAGACAAAGGAGTTTGTCAAGGTTCTGAGATTTGATCTCGACGGCACTAGCATCCCGTTTCAATCCAATTTGCGTGCGCGTGGATACCGGTAGAGGCACGACGTTTGGAGTGCTTGAAATCTCGATTTGGTTTATTCATCCTTCCGCTGCGAATAACCAGGTATATCCAAAACCCTAAGATTTAGATTTATTTCAGTATTTGCATGAGATCTAGACAAATAGTATTTATATGTTGTTTTATAAATCGTTATAAACCGGTATGAATTCCAACAGTGGTATCAGAGCCTACTTGTTTAATACTGAAATTTGATCTCATTTAGTCTATAATTTGATATAGATAAATAATTCTAACAATTTGATTTTTTGGATTTGATGTATTCGATATGAACCCTAATTTGATTATGATATTGGATAAAGATGTACGTACTAATTTATACGCTAAGGAACATTGACTTTAGGAAAGTTAAATATTACATATTAATACGACATGAATGCGATAAGTATGTTTGACACGGTCATTCGATACTTATGCGATTAGTATATTTCTAGTATACGGTTTATGGGATACGTGTATTAAATAATAAGCCCGAAAACATTATTGTAATGTTGGTCAACGAATTGTTTTGTTGGGCTATAAGATTGTTTTGGTTCAATCGTTTTAATCTTTTATTAAACTAGATTTTATACTCGCGCTACGCGCGAGTCTGTTTTAATAATTTAGTTTAATTAAAATAACTTAAAACCAAAATATTATTGAGTAATATAATTTTCTTATTTAAAATATAATCTTTAATTTAGTATTTATGTTTTCTTATAATTATGTTATCTTATTAGCTATTTAGTTATTTGTATTTGTAAATATAATAATTATGTTTCTAAACATATTCATATTTTTTGGAAATATTAATTTATATTTTAAAATATTAAATAGATTTCTCAATACATGTAAACNATCATTTTTGTTAATATTGATTTATGGCTTAAACATTATATATTAAGCTTATACTGATTTACATTTTATTTCTTTTTCTAAGAAATAACAAATTTAAGATAATTAGTTATTTTAATGTTAATTTCACAAATCTGTAATATAGTAAAATTAACTTATATATAATGTTTTTACTTTTGTAAGATTACCTGATACATATTTACTTTTTTTTTTGAAATTATAGTTTTGGCAACGTTAACATTTTTTTTAAATAACAAATAAAAAATTATGTATCATGATATGATTGTTTTTTTTTTAAATTCTATGTGAAAGTTTTCGATGGCTTATAGCCTCAATTTCAAATAGTATAGAATATATATATATATATATATATACATTACTATTCATTTTTTAAGAAATAGTAAAATTAAGATAATTATTTGACTAATTATTTTTGGTAATTATTTTATGTTATTTTCGTAATTATTTTATATATTAAGTGAACTTACATATGATGTTTTATTTTTTAAATTTTACCATATTTGATATTGATTTATATTTTATTTTGGAAATTAATTTTTTTTTAATATTGACTTTTACAAAAATAGTAAAGTTAAGATAATTTTTTATTTTAATTAATTTCGAAAATCTATAAATATTAAAACTAAATTATATATAATGGTTTACTTTTTTAAGTTTCCCTTATACATAATTATTATTATTATTTT
>CAKOAT010053045.1:0-39791 GCA_932364175.1 Eruca vesicaria subsp. sativa
AGCATATGATTTTGAACAATTCTAATCAAATTATTACTTATATAAAAGTATTACATAAAAAGAAAGAGAGAAAATTATGACAATTATATTTTTTTCTTAAATTTTGTGTTATTATAATTGTAACTTAAGCTTAAAAAAATTACAAAATATATAAATTCACTAGTTCTTTTAAGTTTTATTTTATATATCATGCAAAAAACTATTTTTGCAAAGCAAATTTGTATCAAAATCTTAAGATTATTTGTATTAATCAAAATGGATGAGATATCCGTAAATATTCGTAAATATTCGTAAATATCTGCAAATATCTATTTATTTTCCGGATATCCGTTTTTCCGGATATCCGTATTTTTCCGAAGCAAAGCAAATACCAAAATTAGATATCCGTAACATTCGAAGCAAATCACAAATACCTTAAAAAACCCGGATATCCGATCCGTGCCCACCCCTAGAATAGACCATTTGAGGTAAGGGTTTCCTTAACTGAAAAAGAATTAATCTTAGTGATGGTGACCTGCTTTCAATTCCTTTTTATTCTGACTGGCTGGAATTCAAAGTTCGCATGATGTTTTTATTTTAATACTATAAATAATCTTCCTTTAATTTTTCTCTTTTAGCATTATTCATTTTATACTATAAAAATATACTCATTTTCAAATCTCGAAGTGAACTCTAGCCTATCTACAACTCTATGCATCTTTGACAAAACCCTGTGATGCTCGGAATTACCTGTTCGAATAATAATGGTAAAAATAATACTTTTATAACATGCATTTCATAAGTTTCTACAGTGAATATACAAATATCTGCATGCATACGTGTTGATTTATTGTGGCAATTATAATATAATGAAAAAATGAATAGGAGTGGAACTTCAGACATCATGCAAACAAACATGTCCAACAAATCTATCCATGCTGAGCCTGAAATTGTTTTTTTTATGTCTGAGTTTATTCAAACCCAGCTTAATTAAATGTTCACCTCGATAATGATTGGATCAATGATTTTAAAGCAATTTTACATGCATGTATGTATTTAATTTAAAATCAATATGGAATAACAATAATGAATTGTGTTTAAACTTGTACTATGTTTTATTAAAATAAAAAAGGTTCTTACATATAGCGAAAAAAACTGTCAACATCATTGCATACCTAGTTAGAACACTCTAAACTGATGCTTTACTTAGCCACCAAATAGTTTAATTATATAGATAGAAGGCTATGACATAAACGCTTTAATCAGAGTAGGTTTAACGGATCGAGTAATAAATCATTTACATGATTAAAGAAATATAAACAAATATACATACCGCACGAACCTGACTAATATTAAATCTATATTGTCTAATCAAGAACATTAAGTGTGATTGAAAGGTACTTTTAGCGAGAATGAACTTGAGTAAAACAATATTTTTGCTGAGTTACACCATTTCTAACCAATCATGTGATATTTGTTTCCAGTCAATTAACGCTAAAAGAGATGAAAAGTGGAGTAAACTATTACTCTTACATTAGGCAGCAAGAAAAATTTACTCTGAGTTTTGTTTTTCTCTTACCTCTCTTTTCCATCTTTATTTTTTTCACCTTTTTACTTCACTTAATACCAATCACACCTATTGTTGCTAAAACCAAAAAAAAAAAAAAAAGGGGGAAAAAGAACAATGCCAACGTTTCTATTCGTGAATGGCTAAGAAAAGATGCGATCATGAAGCATAGAACTTTCCATTTTTGGAAAATAGTCGAGGGCGAATACTCTCTCTTTGATATTTCAAGCCAAAAACTAAACATACAAAGTCTAATACGGCGGAAAATTAATGTTCCAATATGTGTTAATACAGTGGATCAATTTGATTATATTATAATTATACATATACGATATACATGTAAATTTAAAATTACATCAAATGTATTGACATGTTCTAAACAAATACATACATAGAAATTTTAGAGTCTGTTACGAATAATCAAACCAGTTTTACTCGCCTCTTTTTGACATTTGGTTATTTAGATTTGGCTTTGGGTGAATTTTCTGTTGTGAGGATAGGATGCTGGAAGCTCTTCGATCACCAATGGGCATACGATCACTGGTGCTACATCCAATAAAAAGAAAAATATAACATAAATTGTTTGGAGACAATAAATATAAGGGTCGTCTTAAGTGCATGTACACCTCTACCGCACCTTCAAAAGATGCCTAAGAATACATTCTTACTTTGAGAACTATAAGTGTCCATGTTCTTAACATTAGTATTGAGCCAAGTCATACGGTTTTGTGGGGTCCTCTACCCTTTGGATCCTTCTTAAATTGCACACCTTCTCCTTTGTTTTTGTGAGAAGAAAGCAACCACTTAAGCATACGCTCTAAAGGTTCTAAGATCTTCTAACCAAAACCCAAAGTTCTCAGTGATGGTGAATCGTGGCTGTTCAACAACGATTTTGTCTGGTTCCCTTATAATTCTTCTGGTGGTACAGCTACACTTTGAGACTACAACGGCAGCTCGACATGCGCCTGTTGTTTTTTGGTCACCACCTGAGCCACCTAAAGATGATTTTGTGTGGTATCACAAGATCAACCGTTTCAAGAACATAGAACAAGATGCGTTCAGACCAACTCACCAAGGTCCTAGTCAAGGTATAGGACACAAGAGCCCTCCTGGTGCTTCTTAACATACCCATTTGGTTTTGGAGAAACTTACCACTTTGTCGCTCAGATCGTTCGTGTTTGTTTTTGATATTTTGTGTGCTGCTGTTCCGTTGGATAAGAGAATAGAAGAAGAAGAAGAAGAAGAAGAAGAAGAAAAAGAAGAGTAGGAGTTGCATACCAGTTTCTTGTGGAGACGATATGAACATGAGTCAAATTACACAAGAAATTCGTTTCAGAATTTATTTTACAGAGTGATATATACTTCATCCTTTAGGAAGGGCTATGAAGACATCTATTGGGTTGCTTATAGTATTTTTCTTTTTTTGGGTGTTTTTTTTGTTCTACGTTGAGACTTGAGATGTCCATTCTTTTCTAGTAGAGATGTAACTTTTCTCGGTTAAAATAAAGTTAATGATTGATGGCATATTTTTTAGCTATCAAACAGCTAAATATTTGTTTTAATTCTAATTTTAATTATCAACTACAAATTATGATAATGAAAATATGTATTTTGCATCATATATATGTACTAATATAAGGTTTGCTGGCTAGATTTGACAATTTATAACGCATCCGTATAATTCGTTTAGTTGATAACTACTAATTTCTATTTGTCCCAAGTTATTGATTTACATTCAAATATATATGATTCGCCAAGAAATCCATCAAATTATCTTTATAAAAAAAACTTGCAACATACAACCATTCCGTTTGAGTAAAAAACATTCTCTATTTGATACCATTGAACCAAGTTAATCATAGTATCATCATAGCCTAGTTAGTTTCTATATTTAATTTAGTGGGAATTATTAGTGTTATTCGATCAAACTTTAGGTTTTCAGAAGCTGTCTTAAAAAAATGTTTAGCAGAACATATTGTTTTATTAGAAAAGGTAATATTCTCGACAAAATTGAGCTGTATACATATACTCAGGTAGATGTTTGGTAGCTAATCGTATAAATAGGGCTGGGCATTTTATCCGTTATATTTGATTCGATTCGTTATTCGTTTTTCGTTTTGATTCGATCCGAAAATTCTGGATATCCGTAAACTTTCGAATCAAAACAAATACTAAAATTCAGTATCCGTTATAATCGAAGCAAATCACAAATATTAAAATTTTGGGAAGCGGATATCCGATCCGATCCGGAAATATATAAATATATGTATATCTTGATTATATTTAAAATTTTAAATGTAAAAAATTATATAATTATTATTCTAGCACATGATTTTGAACAATTATATTCACATTATTACTTTTATAAAAGTATTACATAAAAGAGAGAGAAAATTTATGACAATTATATTTTTTTTTCTTAAATTTTGTGTTATTATAATTGTAACTTAAACTTAAAAAATTACAAAATATGTAAATTCACTAGTTCTTTTAATTTTTATTTTATATATCATGCAAAAAATATTTTTGTCAAGTAAATTTGTAAAAAATCTTAAGATTATTTGTATTAATTAAAATAGATGAGATATCCGTAAATATACGTAAATATCCGTTAATATCTATTTATTTTCCGGATATCCGTTTTTCCGGATATCCCTATTTTTTCGAAGCAAAGCAAATACCAAAATTAGATATTCGTAACATTCGAAGCAAATCACAAATACCTTAAAAAACCCGGATATCCGATCCGTGTCCACCCCTACGTATAAACACTAATATTATTGTTATACAACACAAGCATATATCTATTCCTATATATATATACCATCCATCATTATAAATTAAAACGCAAAAGAACATCAGTGGATCAAACATAAATGAATAGATTCACTCTTTCACATTTTCAAAAAGTAGTTTCGCCAAATACATAATATATACAACAAAACGTATAAAATAATAAAATGCAAAAACTAATTGGTAATTTAATTAATTTGGCACGTTTCGTGTTTAGAGCTGGATTATAGAAAACTTTATTTGCTTAAATAGTGTTGTTCAGCTGTTTTACAATTTTACTTTTCAATTTAGTTACAAGTTACGTTTTATGGCTGCAGTGATTCTTTCTTATAGGTGTAGGTGCTTGTCTTCTAGTATTCAAGGCTCTCTAAATTGGGGGCAATTATTATTTTTTAATTCAATTATTTTGTTCCTAAGTGTTTAAAATGTCAACTTGTTAGTATACCATTTGGACCTGGTACCTTCTGTTCAGTGCATGGAACTGAAAAATAATGAGGGTTAGAAAAAGAAGAAAATATTTTAGATTAACTATCGTGGATCGAGGTGGACGATGGATGCAAAAGGTAAGTGATGATGTGATACATAAATGGAACTTGTACTAGGTTATTAACAAGTTGGTGAGAAGTGAGAACTATATAATAGTTTAACTAACAGTGACAATAAGATTTATCAAATTTTATAAGATTATGACAAACTTTTTACTTTTGATATTCGAGCTGTTTGTGATAAGTAAAAAGATTGTTGAGGCTTTTGGAATTGTGCGTTGGTTCTTTACTATATGCTAGGCATGTGGGGGTCTGCGTTTTCGCCTTTTTAGTGGAAGAGGATTTTTTTTTTTTGAAACACAACTTAAAATTAGTGCCGATCAAACAAGGTTTGGTGATACAATAAATGCAGATTCATCTGCCAATACATGTTTAGCTAAACTATCAGCAGTGACATTGTTCACTCGAGAGATCCAGCGAAAAGAGGCAACTTCAAAGGAAGCTGCAATTGATTTGATATCGGCGACGATTCCGTAGAGTGCAGAGGCGACCGATGTCGAGGTCACTGCTTGTATAAGTTGGGACGAATCTGATTCACAGATTACCCGAGTAATTCCAAGCTCTTTGCATTTCATAACTGCAGCCCGTAGCGCCATACCTTCTGCCACAAGAGGGGAAGAGACGAATGGAGCCGCGACTGAGAAGGTAAGTGTTCTGAATTGCTCTGCTATAGTCCATCCGAGTCCTGCTTTTAATTGAACCTCGTTCCAAACTGCATCAGATCTTATCACTGTGCATCCATCAGGATTTGGGATTTGAACTGTTGCACATCGACGCATCACTGTCTTCTTCTCCTGGTTTGTTTCCCACTCTCTCGCAAGCCTAACAGCCTTGGAGACAACTTCCCCTGGGGTCAACCATCTATCATTGAAGATGCCATTGTTCCTGGCCAACCATATTTGCCAGAGTATCCACGGGGCTAGGGAACTCTTTATCACTCCAGTCGGAGGTAAGCAAATACTTGCATTCAAATCATTCCAAGTAGGTTCTAAATCTATCACTCCTCTAACTTCAAAGCTTGGCATTAGTGGGGCAGAATCCCATACCTTTTGCGCAAAGCTGCACTCAAAGAAAAGATGATTTATAGATTCAGGCCTGTTGCAGATTTTACAATTTCCGTCAGCTCTTATATGTCGTCTAACTAGCTGTTCTCCTACAGGTACTGCTCCATGGAAAATTTTCCAGATGAATAGCTTTATCTTTGGAGTTGTCTTCAACTTCCATACACTCTTTCTCCAGTTGGTGATCGTCTCCATATGTTGAACTGCTTCTGATGTTGAGTTCCTGGACATGGCTGCTGCGTAGCCTGTTTTAACGGAATACTCTCCAGTAGGAGTCATGAGCCAGATTAGCTTGTCAGCGGCCCCCAGCTTACTTGGTTTGAGAGCTCGAATCCGCTCCTCCTCAATCGGTAAAATCTCTCTGATTTTATTCACATCCCATTCCATGGTTTCTGAGTTCAATAGATCAGCAACCACAAAGTGTAGAGTAGACACAGGTGGTGGTCCTGTTGGTCTAATAGGTGCATCCAGGCTTAGCCACGCCTCATCCCATATGCTGATATTTTTCCCATCACCAACAGCCCATCCAAGTTGGCTTTTCAGCAAATCTCTGCCTAACAGAATACCCCTCCAGCCATGCGATATTGCATCATTCTCAGAGCAGTCTAAGATCCCTTCTGCAGTGCAATACTTCCCCATCAGTACCTTCGCGAACAAACTATCAGGATGGTTGATAATTCTCCAGCTGAGCTTAGCCAGATATGCATCATTGAAGCTCTGTATATCTCTGAACTCAAGTCCTCCCTTATCCTTTGGCATGATCATCTTGTCCCATGAAATCCATGCCATTTTCTTGTTGCCATTTCGGTCATCCCAAAAGAATCTGGTAAGGGCAGATTGGATTCTTTGGCATAGTGATTTGGGAAGCTTGAAACATGTCATTGCGTGGGAAGGTATTGGGGATAGAACACTTTTGAGCATGGTCACTTTACCAGCTGTGGACAAGAACTTATTTGACCATCCAGCTGCCTTCTGCTTGATCTTCTCGACGATGGAGGTAAACAAGTCGCACTTCTTTCTCCCAAAATGCTCAGGTAGGCCAAGATACTTGCCTACACCTCCCTCTTTCGTTATTTTGAGGTTTGACTTCACTACCTGTTTTAACGTTGCAGGGGTTCTTTTGGAGAAGGTAATGGATGATTTTTCAACATTGATGTATTGTCCAGAAGCCTTCTCATATTTAGCTAGCAGCGCTTGAAGTGTAGAACTACTAGTCTTTGATGCTTTCACGAAGAACATCGTGTCGTCAGCAAAGAGTAGATGATTGAGCCGGGGACTCCCCCGCGCTACTCTAATTCCTTTGAGGGAACCATCTTCTTGTGCTCTGTTGCAAAGACCGGAGAGAACCTCACTGCACATTATGAAAATGTACGGTGAGAGAGGGTCGCCTTGGCGGATTCCTCTACTCGGTTTAACTCTTCCTCTAGGCGAACCGTTGATGAGGAAAGAGTATGAAACAGAAGACACACATTGCATGATTAAATTTACCCAAATAGGATGGAAGCCAAGGCGCTGGAGCACTTACTGGATAAAGTTCCATTCCAGCCGTTCATATGCCTTGCTCATGTCGGTTTTAACCGCCATTGCACATCTCTTTTCCGCTTTAGATGTTTTCAAAAAATGTAGTATCTCGTGGGTGATGAGTACATTGTCTGAAATCATTCTTCCTTTGACAAATGCAGATTGATTTTCAGATATTAGGCTTTGGAGGAGGGGTTGGAGTCTTCTCGTGAGCAGCTTGGAGATAATCTTGTAATACACATTGCATAAAGCAATGGGACGATAGTCGCTAACTCGCTGTGGACTCTGGATCTTCAGTATTAGTCTCACAAAAGTCTCATTTATCCGAGGCGGAAGCTTGCCACATGAGAAGAATTCTTGGATTTCCTTGACAATTTCAGGGCCAATAGAATCCCAATTGGTGTGGAAGAAGCTTGCGGAGAAGCCATCTGGCCCCGGAGCCTTATCAGCGTGTATACTAAATAGAGCTTCTTTAATCTCCCCTGCTGTAGGTATACTGATGAGTAACTGATTTTGTTGTTCAGTGATCTTGCAGGACAGTGCCTCTTCCACAACCTCCTTGCTGCTCCCTGCTATCGACGTGTACATTGTGTCAAAATGATTAACAATGACCTTCACGATCTGGTCCTCCTGGTGCACCATCATTCCTTCAGTGTCTTCGATAACAGAGAAGGCATTAGCTCTTCTTCGGTTTTTCGACACAGCATGAAAAAACCCGGAATTCCTATCACCCAAATTCAGCCAAAGAACACGGCTACGTTGTCTCCAATGTTCCTCTTCCGCAAGATAAGCTGCGCTAAGTTCATCACTGATGCGTTGGATGAGGTTTGTATCATTGACTGGACTTGTAAGGGCTGATTCCAGCTCATATTTTTTCTCCTCAATGAGCTCTCTGCTATTTCTGTATTGAGCTTTACTCCATTCCGTTATCGCAGTTCTGACCTTTGCAATGCGATCAGCGATGTTACACCCTTTTGCCTGAGTCCATGTATCTGCAACCAGAGTTTTTACTGCTTCGTTATCCTTCAATCTACGGTCATATCTAAACAATCCTCTGCGTTTCCTCTTATCAGGTTCAAAGTATGACATTAAAGGTTTGTGGTCAGAGCCCTCGTAAGCTAAGTATTGACATCTTGCTTTAGGAAACAGTTCAGCCCAAGCACTGTTAACTACTGCTCTGTCAAGTCTACACCTTACAAAATGCACTCCTCTCTGTCCTCTCCATGACAACGGGTCGCCAGAATGCTGAAGGTCATACAAGTCTGTTTCTGACATGAACGTGCGTAAGTCTGTGAATGATCCTTCCTCTCTACTTGGTCCTCCTTCTTTTTCAGTGTTACTGGTAAGATCATTGAAATCCCCAGTGACAAAAAGCGGTGCCTCCCTCGAATCCGAGAGAGTGGTTATTTGATTCCATAATTGTCTTCTCTGGGGCTTATCAGTACTAGCGTAGATGAAAGATGCAAAAAATTCCTTGTCTTCAAATTTAATACAAGTATCTATATGATTTGCATTAGAGCTCAATACTTGTAAGTTGATTTCCTGCTTCCACAACAGTGCGAGCCCTCCAGCTCCATGTCCAACTGGTGGTACTAGTACACTGTTTTCGTAGGTAAGTTGATCCAGCTATTGGGGTTTTTAGTTTCCATTAAGAACATGATGTCAGGGAAAATATCCTTCTTCAGTTCCTTTAATCTTTGAACTGTCTTGGGATTCCCCAAACCTTGACAGTTCCAACTAAGGGTGGGCACTTTATCCGATACCCGAACTCGTACCCGAACCCGACCCGAAATATCCGAACCGAAATCCGAACCGAAGTAGCAAAATACCCGAACGGGTATTGAGTTAGGAGAGTTTGGATATCCAAACCCGAACGGGTAATACCCGAACCCGAATGGGTATCCGAAGATAACCGAACATATGTATATATACCTATTATTCCTAGTTTATTTTGTCTCATTTTATTAAAACTATTTATATTAATGTTATATATAGTTTCATATCAGATAATATACATATAATTGTAAAAAAATTGATTTGTTACTCATTTAAAATGCATGTTAAGCTTCTTATTTCATATTTTAAACAAAATTTGCATCCAAAATTCAAAAATAATAACCAAAATAATGATTTTTATTTTCAATAATTTATTTTCAAACTTATTAATCGTCTAACTTATTAAACATTTAAAAAACAGTTAAGTTAATAGTTAAATTTTAAATACATGAAACTTAAGTAATTAAGAATTTAAATTTTTTCTTTCAAAATCTAAATATCCGAACCCGACCCGAAATAACCGAACCCGAACTAAAAATATCCGAACCCGATCCGATATGTAAAAATACCCGAACGGGTTCTAAACCCCAATACCAAAATACCCGAAAACCCGAAATACCCGATCCGAACCCGAACGGGTACCCGAACGCCCACCCCTAGTTCCAACTGCATATTTTTAAGGAACGGGAGAAGATGGAATCCGAAAATCCATCTTATTCCTTGATTTCGTTGATAGCATGTTGCATATGGGTTGGTTTTCTGATATAGTGGCAGCATCTGATGTTGACTTTGAAGACGTATTTCTTATACCATCTGTTGTCAGTTTCTTTTTACAGGTGGGCATAGCATCTTTCTGCTCTTTTCTTTTGTGTGAGCTAGATCCCCGGATTAGTTTAGGGCTCTGATGAGTAATTCTCCTGACTGGGGGGGCGTCCCAGCTTTTTCTTCTCCGCCTGGTTTGTTACCGCTGTCTCGTTATTCTGTTTCTTCTTTTGAGAGGGGGCTTTAATCCTTTGGGAGACAGGGGGACGTCCCGGTTTCCTCTTAGTCGGAGGCGCAGGTAATGGGATATTCACCTCATTTGTGGGATCAGGATTGAGAGGGCCTAGTCTCTGAGAGATAGGAATTCTTTCTGCAGTAGGGGGAGTGTCTTGTACCATTGGTTCTGGTGCTTCTCTCTCAGTCCTGGAAGCTTCAATCATGAGCAACGCTGCCTCTTCCATCTCGCCCTCTTGTTCCGCTAACTTCATTCTTTCTCGCCTAGCTGCACTCTCAGTAGGATCAGCACTTCGAGTATAGAGTTCCATGGCTGCCTTTACTTCTCCAAGTGCCACCTCAAAGGCCCCTTGTTGATTGTCTTGTAGGGGAATCCCCCTGTTTTGTTCATTTGTCTGAGTTTTGGAGGAGCTAGAGTCTTCTCCTCTGTTGAGAGGGATGTGTGCTAGTTGGTTCCTAACCAAATCAACTCTTGGAGATCGCATCCTTTCTCTGTTATCTTCATTTTGGTTAGGCAGTCCATAGCTTCCATTGTGTGCTCTGTTATTTCCACTCCTTTGGTTTAAGGAGTGGCTTGTAGTCTTGGCTCTCCATTCCATTGGTCTATGACTATAGCTAGTCCTATGCGAGGACATGTGAGATTGTCTAGATCTTCTGCTCTCATTGATGTGGTGTCTAGCATCTCTGCGCCTATCAAAGTATTCCCTGATTGGGTGTTGTGTCTCATGGTGATCTCCTCTAGACCTCGTAGCTGAGAAACGGAACACCTCAGAGTGTCCCCGGTGTGAGTCCTCACCATCCCTGTGCTTGTTGGCATGCTTTGTCTTATCTTCTTCCTCTTTGACCCGTTTCATTTCATGTTTTGCAACTAGGCAGTCTTTGATATCATGGTCTAGACGGAAGCATTTATCATAGTGTCTCTCCAGACGCTCGTAGACAAACGTGGCACATACCTCATCACCATTCGAGTACTCAATGATGGATTGCTTGAGGAGAGGCAGTAACCCGTTGATTTGGACCTTCATTCGCACTGTTAGCGGAGTGATTTCCATTTCTTCGAAAATTCCGAGGTCTTCTCCCAGGTTCTTGATCGTTGCCTCTGACCACAAGTGTATGGGAATCCCTTGGACCTTTATCCAGAATGGGATGAGTGATGGGAAGGTTGGGGCAGCTGTAGGTTCCCATCGTTGGATAATGAGCATCCATCTTGCAAAGTGGAAAGGCCGTTTCTCCAACACTGCCTGTATGTCAGCTTCGCTTGCGAATTGAAACTGGAAAAGGCCATTACCCAGATCCGAGCCAATCGGCCTTCCATAACCTTTCCATTGTTCAGTAAAATATGGTATCAGGGACCATACTTTCTGAACTGACTTGTTTGTAACTCTTCCTATGAGCGTGAGTGAGTGCTTTTGTGCTATTGTTGCGCTATCTGGTGCTTGTGCTCGAATTCTACCAGTTCGAGGAGCTTGTTGAGTTTCTTGTTGGATTCCTTTTCCTTTATCCATAGATGTAAGCCTTCTTGTCGACTTTTCTTTGTTGAGAGGGGTGGTTCTTCTTCCAGAAGTTATCAAACACAAGATATGCTGTTTTTATCCGGAGTAGGTAAAAGCTAGCAGACTGGAATCCCAGTCGTTTGGTAGGAATAGACCTTTGTGTTTCTTATCTGTCGTAGAAGGACTTAGTGTGCGCTAGACAAGATTTTGTTGAGCTTGTTGAGAGATTTGCAAGATTCCCGGCGGTGATCTTCATGGCTGTGGACGGCCCTCCGACCTGGGTTGGGGGAGAACCCGGTGTGTAATTCACCAAGACTTCCCTTTATCCGTTGGTTAATTCTAAAAGAAGTAAAGCAATTTGAATTTTCCTTCTTTGCAGGCTTTTCAGAGCAGAGGGGAGGGAAAATCTGTTGGGTAAAGACTTTTCTTGTTAATAGTGTCTTAGTGGAAGAGGATATATAATGAAATATTGACCGCGAACTAAAGATGGATTTAAACGAAAATTTAAAACAAAGAAACTAACTTTTAAAAGTCTTTTTTATAATCTACAGATCACTCTTTCCTAGTAACTAATCTCTTTGCCCTTTGGTATTACACACAAGGCTAATCATATTCACATGTACTATTCCATCAATCTATTCCATCTACAGACTCTGACATAATCATTTGCGATCATCTTTCAAAATTCCACCAAAGAGTCATGCGAAATGTCTCAAAATTGTAAATTAGATCCTTAAAATAATATTTCTTGGATGGCAATGATCCTGATACAGAAAAAAAAAAATGATCCTGATACAGAATCACAGATATAGGAAAAATATAAACAGGATTAGAGAGACAGGTGGACTTGTGCTATAATCTAATTTAACGCAAATGGGCCGTAAGTCAGCTGCGTAGATGCTAGCCCATCGCCCAGACCATCCTCTCAACTCCGAAGCTCTCGCTTCTTCTTGTATGGACATTATTTATATACTGTAGTCAAAGTAGGAAATTTTATCTCAAGTAAAGTTGGGACTATTTCCTTACAAGTAAGATCATGATTCATGAATAAATGAATCTAAAGTTAGTTAAAACAGTTTTTTTATATGTTCATTATTTATATGTTCATTATTTTTGTTCAAAAAAAAGTTAAAACAGTTTAAATATTAATTTTGACATCTACTTTAGTTTGGATTATATCAACAAATTTAAAGAAATTAGAATTGACATGCTGGGACATTGATTGCATTAAGACACTTGTCTTTTTAGCGTATTTCATTTTTCTTTCCCCTTAATCATACAAAATAATGAACATATAAATACATAACAAACCCTCTTTTTCTGTAACTACCATTTTGTATATATTACCTATTTTCTTTATAATTATCCATTTTGGAGTTAGTAAACAGCCTATTTAAGCATTTAATTATATTGGTAAATATATACATTTTTCCATAAGATCTAAAAAGATTGGTTCAGCTTTCGATTCATGACCGATCCATCTTTCAAACTAAATAAAGCTCCTGTTTTGAAATGATACGCAACATCTCCACTATGTTGGCATTAAATCAATATGTTCAAAGTTTATAATAATAAACAAATAATTTCAAAGAAGTTGACCACACTACCTAACGATCACATCGAATCGAAGACGAAGAAGACAAAACCCCTAAAAAAAAAAGAAATTCCGACAAGAACAAAGCTGTTCTGTAATGGAGATTTGAGTAAAAAGAAGAGATTGAAAAATGGTGGAGGGTTGGCGCAATGGGTTTCGAGAGGCGACGAATTCAAAGCCTCTGTTCGTGACGATATACGCGACGGTGATCATCGGCGTTCTAGTCTCTTCCTTCTATGTCTTCTCCGCTATTTACTCTCCCACCAATGGCTCCACCTCCTGGCTCTCTTCTCCTCCTCTCTCCAGTAACCACTCTCTCTCTCTCTTCGTCTCTGCATTTTACTGTGATGGCAAATGGTTACTCTGCCTCGCAACTATTCAAAGTTTGGATCTTTTTGCTGTTATGAGTTTGATTCAGTAATCGAATTGATGTCTGAACATTAGGTGAGATTTTTCTGAAGGTTAGGTTAGGTTCTCTAGTTCGAGCTCACCGTTGACCTTAAATCTCAATGTTCGTTTTGAGACAATGGGTTTTGACTTTTCTGTCTGATCAAGTGATTATAACTAATGTACTTGGATCTGCATTTAGTATGTCTGCAAAGTTTTTGTCTTTTTCCCCGACACTATGTTTTAGTTCAATCAAAAGTTCATGTTATTTAGGCTAAATGAACTTGCTTTGAGTTATACACCAATCTCACTAAAGCAGTATAATCTAAAAGTTTGGTTCTTTTTCACTATGTACTATTTGTAGTTGCTGGCCGTATTCACAAACTTCCACAAGAGAATGCCACGTCACAGTTACCAGAGGCACTAACACCGCCAGCTCCGGAGGAGGAAGCTAAAGGCAAATCATTGGGTAAAATCTGGGTGTCTCCTCCTAAAGACAAGAAGATGCCACCACTTGAAGCCTTTAAACTAACTAAAGAGTTGTTTGGGGAGAGAGTGAAGGATAATGTGATAATAGTCACATTTGGGAACTATGCTTTTATGGATTTCATCTTGACTTGGGTTAAACACTTGACTGATTTAGATCTCTCCAATATTCTAGTTGGTGAGAGCTTTCACTTACTAATATCCATTTTCATTATCTTTCTGTAAGTTTACTAACTTAGGGATTCATAGGTGCTATGGATACAAAGTTGCTAGAAGCTTTGTACTGGAAAGGTGTTCCGGTTTTCGACATGGGAAGCCATATGAGCACAGTGGATGTTGGTTGGGGCTCCCCAACGTTTCACAAAATGGGAAGAGAGAAAGTTATTCTCATTGATTCCGTTTTGCCTTTTGGTTATGAGCTTCTAATGTGTGACACTGACATGGTCTGGCTTAAGGTACTAATTCGATTAGTACTCTTTAATGTCTCTCCCTGTTCTCTTCATTGATCTGATGATTATTTATGTTGACAGAACCCTCTGCCTTATCTGGCTCGGTTCCCTGATGCTGATGTTCTGACATCAAGCGATCAAGTTGTGCCTACGGTTGTGGATGACAGCTTGGATATATGGCAACAAGTTGGCGCCGCATACAACATAGGGATCTTCCATTGGAGACCAACAGAAGCTGCCAAAAAGTTGGCTAAAGAGTGGAAAGACATTCTCATAGCTGACGATAAGGTTTGGGATCAAAACGGGTTCAATGAGATTGTTAGGAGACAGCTAGGCCCATCAGTGGATGGTGACAGTGGACTCTTTTATGCTTATGATGGTAATCTCAAGGTTGGGATCTTGCCGGCTAGCATATTCTGCAGTGGTCACACTTATTTTGTTCAGGTAACCTTTCTGTTCTTGTGGTGGTTTTGTCTTTGTCTTTTGTGGCTATACTCTAATAGTTAAGTTCTGCTTTTGAATGATAGGCTATGTATCAGCAGCTCAGGCTAGAACCGTATGCGTTGCATACAACGTTTCAATACGCAGGTACTGAAGGTAAACGTCACAGGCTTCGAGAGGGGATGGTTTTCTTTGACCCACCAGAGTATTACGATGCACCAGGAGGGTTCATTTCTTTTAAACCATCTATTCCAAAGAGCATGTTATTAGATGGGAATCATACTATTGAGTCACACTTTGCCCTCGTTAACCACCAAGTACGCATCTACTAACCTAGCATCGTCTCTGTGAGCTATATGTTAACTTGGCTACGTTCTAATTATACATCTTTCTTTGGTACCACTTTAACAGATGAAACAGATACGATCAGCTCTAGCCATTGCGTCTTTGCTAAACCGTACACTGGTGAGTCTAGTCAACAGATTATTATATGCTTATCTTCTAGTGATATCATTTGATTCTTATGTATACATATCTGGTTGGTATATCTACAATGTTTTCAGGTGATGCCACCAATATGGTGCAGGTTAGATAGGCTTTGGTTTGGACATCCTGGTACTCTTGTGGGATCTATGACACGTCAACCTTTCATCTGCCCGCTTGATCATGTCTTTGAGGTAAGCATGTCAATACACCTTCTGGTTCTTTCTCTGCAAGTGCCTCATAACACCCTGAAGAATCTCAATTACAGGTCAATATCATGCTAAAGGAGCTACCAGAGGAAGAGTTTGGTCCGGGGATTGGTATCAGAGAATATTCTTTCTTAGATAATCCATCATTACCAAAACAAGTAAAAGAGTCATGGCTTGATGTTCAGCTTTGTCAAGAAGGAAAAGAAGGATGTGAGGCTTCGAATATCACTAGCTCCTCTGGGGCTCTTAAGTTCCCAAAGCGGAGCAATGAAGATACGGTAACTAAGACCTCTTTGTTATTTATGTTTTTTTTTTTTTTAAAACATGACTGGCTTAGCCTCATTGCTTTGTTTTTGGTGTTCACTTCAGTTCAAGGCGATTTTCTCTTCCTTCAATGATGTCAAAGTGATCAAGTTCTCTTCAATAGAAGATGCTTTCACCGGATTCTCTGATAAGGCAAGTAGATATATGAGCCGTGAATCATTCAGACATGTTGTTAGAACATGTAGATCTTATATATATGTGGTTTGCATGCAGGAGCGGGAAGAGAGATTCAGAAGACGGGTGAAGAGATATGTGGGGATATGGTGTTGTGAGGAGAATAAGACTCCGGGACATATTTATTACGACATGTACTGGGATGAGAAACCTGGTTGGAAACCAGTTCCTCCACAGACACCAGAAGAGGATCATCCTCCACTTTGATGCTCTGACTACTCAGCAAGAGAAACTCTAAGAAGCAGAAGCAGAAGCAGAAGCAGAAGCTTTATTCTATTTCTTGGGTCACAAGGAAGCTTAAGAGTTTGTTTTTGTTTTTCTTTTCTTACAGCCCGTTTACTACTGTAAAACTGAACTTCTGTCTTACACAATTGTATAAGCAAATGTTTTAATGATAGGTTTGGACACAGAGAAAATCATTCCCCATATAGTTTAGGTCAATTCATCTAGAAAGCACAAAATATAATTCTTATCATAAAAATAGCACATTAGATACTAAGTTACATTTAAAGACTAAATTACATTTAAAAAATATTTTTAAATATTGTTATTTTAAAATTTATATTTAAAACTTTAAATTCTAAATCATTAATTATAAGTCCTAAACCCAAAATTTCAACTTCCAAATTCTAATTTTTAACTATTAATCGTAGGAGTATACGTGTGTTATACCATTTATTGAATGCTAGTTTGATCATTTTTATGATAATAATTATTTTTGTGTTATTCTAATGTACTTTTTTATAGTTTATCCTTTTTGTTCCGATAAATGTTAATGGCTTATCAGACCCGGCCACACGGAGATCCTCTTTGGAGAATCGGTTTGACTGGTCACCACTTGATCTAGTTTAGATGGGCGGTTTACAAAAAAAATGATAGGTTTTTTTATATTTCTCTTGATAAAAAAAAACTTCAAAAATATAATGAAGCCTTAAATTATTCACGGGCCTCCGATGTGATGCGACCGTCACATAGGCCTGTCAAATACATTGAGATTCCTGACCGTAACCCAGCCCGGTTTAACGAAACATCAGGCGGCGATTAGAGAAAGCCACGTAAACTACTTCATGCACACGTAAGACGTGTGATCCTCTCTCATTCTCCGTCATCGGCAAACACCATGGGTCCCCCGCTGACCATTTTCTTTTCTTCCTCGCTCAAAAGGTTCTCCGTCAACTCACGGAGTAAACATAAACGGTTCTTAAACGCCGTCAAAATATCTATTTTTATTCTTCCACTTATAAATAACCCCCGGTCTCCATGTGTCTTTTTTTCTCTGTCACTCCGAAACAGAACCAGGAGCTTCGTACCAGTTACCAGGTAAGGTAACCTGCTTACCCGGAAGTTTTGCATTTTTTCGGGTTTATTCTCGTATTCACTCAGAAAGTTTTTTTTTTCCATTGAATCGTTTTTCTTAGCTTTGTCACTTCTTTCAAACTTTTTTTGTTTTGTGTTATGAAAATCATTCTAATAAGTTTTTGTTGGCGCTTATTAACAGTTGCATTATCATTCGTTATCTCTTAAACCCATTGATATTGATAGATTTTGAACCGTCGTTTTCTCTACATTATTGGCGATTAAATTTACTATGAAAACAACGTTTCTTCCATTAAACTAACCAGAACACTTCTGATTAGTCGTAGAATTAGTTTTTCTTGGAAAATTTGTAATAAAAGTTTTCCTTTTACTCGACAGAAAATTAGAAATATTTGTCGATTTTTTATTTCGAATAAAAAAAAAGACATTCATCATCAGTTACGTCGTCGTCCTTTTGCTCCCGCATTGCCTGTAACGTTGCTAAATATCTGTAGTCTTTGATTTTCTATTTATAGGAGCAGAGCTCAAGAGCTGAATATAAACTTTACTGTAAAAGTAATTCCTCAGATAAACACGCTTAGCCTTCAGACATCGATACAAAAGGTAAACTACATCATAATATTTCACTTTGTAATATTTCATTGAATACATAATAATATCTGACCTGAGAAATATTTAACATTGAAATTTGGGGTTTTGAGTGAAATCAACTAAAGACTTAAGAGTTAATTCGTGAAACTCATCTCTTCTTCGATTCTTACTTCACCTTCCTTTTTTATTTTATCCCTCTCTTTTGACACGGTTCATTTTTCTGGACATGCATCAAGATTATTCATCAGTTTAAGCTAATTTATTTTTTCTTTCTAGGTGATTTAGCTCTTTCTTTTGGCTTCAAACACGTGACTGATAAAGATTACATTGTGAGGTTGCAATTTTTTTTCTTCACTTCTGGTTGTAAGAAATTCCAGTGTCTCTTTCTTCAGTTTTAGATGGACACGAGGGGATCAGGAGAAAACATATTAATTTGTTTTTATTCTTACTTATAGCACAATCTATTTTTCTATTATGCTCCCTAAAAAAAAATGTCAGGTACTTCGGCTCGCATGATTAAAAAAACTTGTAATTTGTGTGTGAGGAGGGATGGGGTCTTTATTTAGTATTTCTGCACAACAAAGCATCAACACACTCCGTTTGGCCTCTTTACATAGACCACTTTCTACATAAAAATCAAAAAATTAAGTATTTATAATATATAGATGATGGCTTGTCTCTACCATGTTCATGTTTAAAAACAATTTTATAATTCTAAATACTAGAATTTGATATACTCAGGTGCTTGGACAACCCTTTTTTCGTCTTTTGGGTCCTTTTTCTGATCCCAGGTTAATCTTTGAACACTTTTTTGTCTTTACCAAGATTATTGCCCCTAATAATGAACCTTCTTATCTTATATTATAATAAGATGTATTTTAAACTAGTATCCCTTTGAGTTCCTTAATTTCTTGAAAATATTTTAAGGAATACTATTTCTTAATCTTAATGGGGGCTAAAGTTTAAACTACACAAAAAAATCATTGTGTCGAGTGGTTGTGAATTATGATCAGAACATAATTAATTCTCTAAACAATTTATCCATATAACTCATGATTCGGACCACTGGATCCAAATGTTACTACATCTATGACCCTATTTATTATTGAATTTGCACCAACTTTTCATTAGGTAACTACCGTCTAGCATTTAACATTCCACTTCTTTCTGTATCCATCTTTATCTATGAGTGGTGGTTTAGTCGTAACACACTGTTTAAATGGTATACAGGGCTTAAAAGGCAGAGTGCATAAAGAAGAGTGCAAAGATGTTTACTTGCATAAACTGTACTAAAATGGCTGACAGAGATTATGAAGAAGACGAAGATGGAGCCCGTGGAAGCACCACTCCCAACACTAAAGATGCCGTTAAAAGCCTAACTACACAGGTCTATCTATCTAAAGATCTTTCCTTATGCTTTTTTCACTTTATTTTGCTGCTTTTGGGCCTTAAACTGTTTAACACTTGAGGTGACAAAAGGGGTTAAAAAATATATCTTTTTGCTGTTAAAAAAGTTCATATTAGGCTATAAAGTACAAAAGTATAGATTTTTTTAGTTCACAAGATAGTTAGAGGTTACTGTTGAAGGCTGCATGTTACAGACAAAAATAGGATCTCTAGCCAAGATTTTATGTTGATGCTACATCACTTCCTGGATGCTCTTGTAAATCTATCTTTAATAGGTGTGTCAGTGTTATTTTCTTTCCCCTGTATGTGACTGACTAGACATAAAATGGAGCACCAAGTAGTACAATTATCAAAACAAATCTAGCAAAATCTCAGAATCATGTGCACACTGAATAATAGTATTACGGCTGATGACTTATGTGGATGATATTTTACAGACTGACTGAAAAAAAAAGTTAATGGAGTCATGCCTAGTTGAACATAACTTTTGCTTGTTGTTGAAGATTCATCTTTACTTTCCTAGAACTAGTGCAAACTTATCTAAGACATGAGGGAAAAAAATGGTAGTGGGGGAAACTATATAGTATACATCAAAAGAAGAAAAAAATAGTGTTATGGAATATATTTTATTTTTCAATGTTCACCTCGTTGTGCTGGTGCTATGTTCTGTGTTTAAGATTTTGACTTCTTGGGTACGAATGCTATGCAGATGAAAGATATGGCCTCGAAGTTCTCGGGTGGTTCTAAACAATCCAAGCCACCCTCCGGCTCCTCAAGCAGCAACTTGAGAAAAGAGCAGAGAAAGTACCAAGATTTCGACACTGGTTCGGATAGTGTTCCATACCACCCTTATATGGGTGGTGGAAGCACGAGTTCCAGTGCTGCCTGGGACTTCGCAAGCTCCTCCCACCATCAAGTTGAACGGGGAGACTCAAGACTCACATCAATCTATGGAGGTGAAAGAGAATCCGTGTCTTCTCAGTCATGTGATGTGGTACTAGAGGATGAGGAGCCAAAAGATTGGATGGCTCAAGTAGAGCCTGGTGTTCACATTACATTCGTTTCACTTCCTAGTGGAGGAAATGATCTTAAACGTATACGTTTCAGGTATAAACAAAACTTCACTTCATGACATTGATGAAGCTAACACTTAACTTGTGTCTTTGTTGAAGCCGGGATGTGTTTGACAAGTGGCAAGCTCAGAGGTGGTGGGGTGAGAACTATGACAGAATAGTTGAGCTTTACAATGTTCAAAGATTTAACCGGCAAGCCCTTCAAACTCTTGGTAGATCCGAAGACCAGGTAAAAATCATCAAACTCATAAACGATTTGTAATGAGTTCCATTAGTTTTTTTCTTTAGACAAGAGTGTCCCTCGTTAATGAGTAATCTAAACTTGTTTCATCTTCAGTCACAGAGAGATTCAACTTACACAAGAATAGAATCAGCAAGAGAAAGCAGAGACTGGACTCCAAGAAACAACTACAAGCTTCCAGGTAGCAGCAGCATCCCACATAACTTTTATGGAGCTACAATGGATGCAGCACGAACCACCACCTCATCTAGGGAAGAGCCGTCTATTATCAGTAACGCTAGTGATATGCACTCAGAGTGGGTTGAAGAGGACGAGCCAGGGGTTTATATTACAATCAGACAGTTACCAGATGGAACCAGAGAACTACGCCGTGTAAGATTCAGGTAAACCTAACTTTGTTTAGATGATAACTTGAGCACCAAGTTTACTTTATCCAGTCACTAGACGAGAGAACCGGTTTCTAATTAGCCTTTTAACCCTAAACGTTAACCAAATTAAACCGGGTGTTTGCAGTGGGGAACGGTTTGGGGAAGTGCATGCTAAAACATGGTGGGAGCAGAACAGAGACAGAATACAAACACAATACCTCTAACTAAGTGGGGGACAAAAAGAGAAACCAATACTTAATCTTCTTTAACACAGATAAGGTAACTTGGAACTGAAGGAAACTTGTAGGGCTTGTGATGCAAGTTACAGTGTTAACATATTGAAAAAAGAGCGTAGACCGGCATTGGTTCTTAGATAGTACCAGAAGCTTTGCATTCTTCAAGTAGATTAAGCATGTGGCGTTCTGGTGCACTGAGCGAAGGCAAGAACCGACGCTTGGGATTGCATTGGCTAGTCACCGATGGTTTTGTCATAAAGCCATCAGGTTCTGTAGGAACACAGCTGGTTCCAACAGATTCAACTACATCTACTCCATCTTGTGTAATGGCCAACTCGCCTCGTCTCCTCATTGAAGCCGACACTCTCTCTTTCCAGATTCTCCCGTCCTGTGCTTGAAAACGATCACAAAAAAAAATAGAGTTAAGGTTTCTGTAACACTCCTATCTTTGTATTTTCGTGGAACTTCAAGAAACAGATGTTATGAAGTTCATACATTGAGAATGGATGGCTCAGGGAGTGGACACTGAACCGGTTGATCATTGTCCATGGGCTCAATAGGGTGCTCCACTGGTTTAAACTCTGTTCCTACTTCGATCCCATGAATCGAACCATCAAGATTAGTAGTATTTGGAGGCAGTGGTTCCCTCAGATCCTGATCATAAGAAAATATTAATGTCAAAACTGTATTTATAAGGATGAGAAATAAAGAATCATAGATTCAATTTAAATGGAATTATGTTACAGAAGCAGATTATGAAAATAGTGAATGTTTTGGCTTGAGGAACTTAAAAAATTCACCTTGAAAAAAAAAAAAAAGCAACTGGGAGCATGTAATCATCAGCTCTAAGCCTAAGTTGATAGCATCTCAAGAAGATCAGAGCAAAATATGGCAAATAAAATCTGAAAGAAAGCTTAACCAAAAGAAAAACGAATCTACCGGAGAAGGATCATACTAAGAACCAATCACTTTAAACATAAAGCACAAATTAACAAAACAACAACCTCATGTTCCATATAACTTAACCTTCAAGAGAAAAGTATGAAAGACAATAAAAAAAAAAACTTTATGTTCTCCAGGAACTAAAAAAGAGCCACATGAAACTTCAACTGGAATAAGACGAGCAAATAGAGGAGAGAGCTTACGATGGCACTCTGTGTTCTTCTATGGCCACTTCTACCAACAGAGAATCTAGAGAAAATACCAACCATGGTACGGAATTCGATTTTTCCTGAACTCCTATTATGCAATATGGTGGAAAAGAGGAAGCCTTCTTGATCTTGAGTCTTTGGACTTTTTCTTTTTCCCGAAATGCTGAAAAAGAAAACAGTATAGTAAAGAAACTTGTCTTAAGAGTATATATTCTCCAGAGCACCAAAGCAGAATAACAAAAGCAGCCACACAGCTCACTTCTTTAAGACTCAAGAATATTTATGTGTGGGCTGATGATAAATGCTCTCTTAGCTTCTTAAGCTTTGCTTGGCTTCAAGACTTCAACAGATTCTTGGTTATGGCGTCTTTCTAGTGTTCCTTCAACTTTTCTTGGTTTTGCAAAATTATATTATTGATGATGATATATTGGCTTATAAAATTGGAATGATCCCCCTTCTTGGCTTTAAAAAAAACAGCCATGTTTTTGGTTCAGCTTTATTAAAATTTATAGAATAGAGTAATCATTAGATTCACATCCAGAAAGCTACAAATCAAACGACTAGTTGGGTTACTTAACGTATGTAAATTATAATTTAGAAAGGGCTCTTAACTTATGTCTGACGCTATTTTGTCGTTTTCTTTTTTTCTTGATAACAATTAGAATAATTAATTCAAATATGAAGTATAAGGAATCTTTTACCAGCCACGTGGTCAAATCCAATTTTCATTACTTTATTCATTAGGATAATTAAGAACAAAATCTTGTTGACAAAAAAAAAGAGAACAAAATCGTGATTTAATTTAATTTTTGATCAACAAAAGACTAAATCTTCCAACTTAAGAAAATGTTATGATCTAGGATTCAGACAAAGGTCACTTTGCTGAAGTTAAGGTTTAGGGATTTCAAGTCAAAAGTCTGGTTAAAATGTTAAGATCTAGGATTCAAACTAAGGTTATTTTATTAATTCAAAATAATAAATTAGCTTTTATCAATTCAGTCTTAATATAATTATTAATTTATTATTGACCATATTTAATGCATAAAAAGGAAGTGAATTTTTATTTAAGATATTTTTCCTTTTCAAAAAAGATTTTTTCCTTTTTAATTTTAGGTAAACTATTTTGACTCTGGAAACTTTTATTTTACAAGCTTTATATATAAATGAGATTGTGGAAGATAAACTTGTACCTACCTTCATCCCTAACCTCACATCTTGGCTTTTCGTATTTACCGTCTCACCACACCGTAAAAAATATGGACCTCCGAAAATCAGTAGGGAAGCAAAACGAGCTCGCTCTTAGAGTGGCTAATCACGTGATCACCACCACCGACGCGAAAACCTCCAACCTCGTGTTTTCGCCGGCGTCAATAAATGTCGTACTCAGCTTCCTCGCTGCCAAGTCTGGCGGATCCACTGCAGATCATATTCTCTCTTTACTACAGGCTTCTTCTACCAAAGAGCTTAATGCCGTGTCGGCCAAGATAGTAACAGACATCCTCGCCGACAGAACCGCAAGTGGCGGTCCAACGATCTCGACAGCTAACGGCGTCTGGATCGACAAGACTCTCTCTGTTGAGACTTCTTTTAAAGATCTCATAGAGAATTCGTATAAGGCTGCTTTTAACCTAGTTGATTTTCGCACTAAGGTATGTTTTTTTCAGACAACCTAAACTCTTATGTCTTAAACCAAACTTTTGTTTTTTTGTTTTGTTTTTGATAATTATTTTTTATTTTTGTTTTGAAAGGCTGATGAAGTGGCTGAAGAAGTGAATGAATGGGTTAAGAATCAGACAAGAGGACTCATCACTGACCTCATAAGATCTGTTTCTCCTATGACTGATCTCATATTTGCTAATGCACTCTTCTTCCATGGAAGATGGGATGAAGAATTTAAACCATCGTTCACTAAAGATTCAGATTTTCACCGTCTTGATGGAACTAAACTACGTGTTCCCTTTATGTCCGCATACTTCTCTTGCAAACACCGTCTTGAACTCTACCAAGGTTTCAAAGTCCTTCAGTTACCATACAAGGGAGGAAGCAACGACGATCGTTGTTTCTCGATGCTAATCTGTCTGCCTGATGAAAAAAATGGGTTGCATGCAATGATGGAGAGGCTAGCTTCTTGTCGTGGCTTCTTGAATGGTGATGGAGACATTCGTGGGGAATGTGTAGATGTTGGAGAAGTTAAGATTCCAAAGTTTAAGTTTGGTTTTGATCTTGATGTCTCGGAAGCTCTCAAGGGTTTGGGATTGGAGACGCCCTTGGAGAAGATTGCCCACAAGGCTTTCATTGAGGTCGATGAAGTGGGAACGAAAGCTGCCGCTGCTACTGCTATGTCTTGTTTTGGCGGTCCTATGCTCCGGAAATACTATGACTTCGTGGCTGATCATCCGTTTCTCTTCATTGTCAAGGAATACAGAAGCGGCTTGGTTATGTTCCTCGGTCAAGTTCTTGATCCTTCTATGCATTAAGTTTGACCATTTGAAGTTTTCAAAAACAATCAAATATTAAATTATAATAAATGTTATATGGACATCTCAAATCTTGAAAACCCCTTCTAATAGTTTCACCCACGTCCAAGAACATTATATGAACTCCTCTCTTTTACTTAATCTCAGAGTCTTTCACATTTTTAAGAGAAACCAAAATGGTCTACACACCAAACTATAAAAGAAAAGCCATTCATCCTCTTCTACGTTCTTTTACACATAACATATGACTTGCTCTTGAGAAAAGTGCAGTGCTATGTGGATATTGATTTAAACATCTTCGATTTCGATGTATTACTCTATTTTTCTCTTCAAAATAGAATAGTTCCATAATAGAGTTGGATTTGACTCCTCCAACCCTACTCCCTTTTAAAGTATAAATAGTTTAATAACCAACAAAAAGCAATGCATTATTCCATTTACAAAGTACAATTATTTATAAACCGAACTGAAATATGGTCTTCAGCACTTGTGGACGTTGGACCGAAAATCGGGTCTCAATTCGTTTTTCTTGAGAGAATTTTAGAGGGAGAGAAAGCTGAGAGAGAAGATAGCCTTTTTGGCTTTTTCTAGGTCTTTTGTACTTTAGGTGGAAAAACTACCTTATTATTTAAAAATATTCTTTTGACAAAAAAAAAAGGGTTAAAAATGTTCTTCAGTGTAATAAAAGTCTTAAAATTAACCCTTTATTTAAATGACTTTAATTTATATTGTGTCAACAATTTTATTTTAAGTATATAAATATATATATATATACATATATATAATTTACCAAATTTTACTCATTTTAAAATAGGAAATATTTTTAAGTTTTTCTATATTTACCGAAAATAAAAATCTATTTGTGAAATTGAAAATTTAAAGATGTTTTTTTGGCTTAATGATAATATTGTACAATTAATGTTATTTTTGTTTATGATAAACATGAGAATTGTATATAAATAATGTTTAATTTAAAAAATTTAATCCATTTTTTAATTTTTGTTAAGATGAAGGTTATTATTATTTTGTTTAAAATAAATTTTGAGATATCATTTTAATATTTATAAATATATAGAGTAAAAGAATTTTAGAAGATTTTGTACAATATAATAGAAATATAATTATAATTAAATGAAAATTATATGCAGGCAAAAAAATTACTTATTTAGTTAAATTGTGAATTAATTAATTATTTTTATGTAACCATTGAATTAATTAATTATTAATTAGTTAATTAATTAATTATTAATTTTACAAATATATTTTTGATATATTCAATGCTGATAAAGATATCAATGTTTTGACATATTTTATTTTAAAATAATTTTTAAGAATGGTTTCCAATATAAATTTTGATTTAAATTTATATTTCCAGTTAAAATTTTAATTTTCTTCAAGTTAATTTTATTAAATTTAAATTCTGGATTATTTTGTTAATGCTATTAACTTATTATTAACCCTATTTAATGAATTAAAAGGAAGTGGATACTTATTTGAGATGTTTTTCCTTTTTCAAAAAATACTTTTCCCTTTTTAATTTTAAGTAAAATATTTTGAAGTTGGAAATCCATCTTATAACAAAATAACAATTAATACAATATAATAATATAACACTGTCTAGTTATAACAAATACATATATTTATATAAAAAACAAAATAAAATTGTGGGAGCTAGATAATCTTTTGCCTACCTTTCATCCTAACGTCACCTCTTGGCTTTCGTAGTTACCGTCTCACCACGCCTTAAAATATGCACCTGCGAGATTCAGTAGAGAAGCAAAACGAGTACGTTCTGAATTTTGCTAAGCACGTGATCGCCACCACCGACGCGAAAACCTCCAACCTCGTGTTTTCGCCGGCGTCAATCAACGTCGTCCTCAGCTTCCTCGCCGCCAAGTCAGGCGGATCCACCGCAGATCATATTCTCTCTTTACTACAAGCTTCTTCTACCAGTGATCTTGATACAGTCTCCTCCATGATAGTAACAGGCATCCTCGCTGACCGCACCGCAAGTGGCGGTCCAACTATCTCAGTAGCTAACGGTGTATTTATTTTTTTCACCTCTAAACTTTGATTAGGATGTTTTTCCAGTTGAGCTAATGACATTTGGTTGTATTTATTTTCAGACAACCTAAACTTATGTCCGAAACCAAACCATAGATGTTAATTAATAGCTTTTGTTTTTTTTTGAGTTTAAAACAGACAACCTAACTCTTATGTCTGAAACCAAACCATAGATATTAATTGATAGCTTTTTTTTTTTTTTGAACACAAAGATATTGATAGCTTTTACTGTTTTGTTTTTGTGTTTTAAAAGGCTGATGAAGTGGTTAAAGAAGTGAATAAATGGGTTAAGAATCAGACAAGAGGACAAATCACTAATCTCCTAAGCTCTGTACCTCCAGAGACTGATCTCATATTTGCTAATGCACTTTTCTTCCATGGAAAATGGGATAAAGAATTTAATCCAAAATTAACTAAAGATTAAGATTTTCACCGTCTTGATGGAACTAAACTACGTGTTCCGTTTATGTCTTCCTACGCCTCTTACAAACACCGTCTTGAACTCTACCAAGGTTTCAAAGTCCTTCAGTTACCATACAGAGGAGGAGGAAAAAACGACAAACGTTATTTCTCGATGCTAATATGTCTCCCTGATGAAAAAAATGGGTTGCATGCAATGCTGGAGAGACATTCGTGGTGTATATGTAGATGTTGGACAAGTTAAGATTCCAAGGTTTGAATTTGGTTGTGATTTTGATGTGTCGGAAGCTCTCAAGGGTTTGGGATTGGAGACGCCCTTGGAGAAGATTGCCCACAAGGCTTGCATTGAGGTCAATGAAGTGGGAACCAAAGCTGAAGCTGCTACCGTTTTAGGTTTTTGTGACTGTCTTGTGACCCCAAAAAAGTATGACTTTGTGGCTGATCATCCGTTTCTCTTCCTTGTCAAAGAACACAGAAGCCGTCTGGTTCTCTTCCTTGGTCAACTTCTTGATCCTTCTATGCATTAAGTTCATTTCGAAAGTACTATTTAATATCAAATTAATAATAATAAATAAGTAAGTTTTGTGGTTTTTATCACCCTCATGTTCACGTGCACCATCGATTTGTTTTGTAAACACAAAAAATACCAACGTTTGCTGGAAATATTTAAATTTGGCAAATGTGAATATATACAACTTAATAATCTTGGTGATAAAAAAAATGTTTGACATGAGGGTGTTTTGTTTCTCTTAATCATGATGAAGAGATCCAAAAGAAAAGACGAAGCTAGCATCTATGTTTAACTAAGTGGCAGAAACCAAATCAGGAGGAACAGAAGCAAGATCAAGAACCCAACACTCTCTCACACCAGCTCCAGATTGTTCTTCCTGCACCCTCTTAGCAGGAATCTGATGAGAGAGCAAGGCTGCAACATCTTCTTTCTCAACCCACCTGACCGCATTACACCCTAAATCACGTCTCTTAAACAAGTTGTCATTAACCTTCTCTAGATACGCCACACTCAAGCCATACGCATCGCTATACATAGACAAACACACAATGATCTCATAGTGTTTACTCTTTCTTCTCTGAAGACTTGTATTTGTCTCTGAGTATACAGCCCAAACAGAGCCTTTCCTTGGATATATTTGGTATACTTCTCGTGCAACCCTTTCACAGTTGACAACATGAGAGAATAGTTTCACATGTTCTATCAAAGCTTTCTCTGAAACCCGAAACCTCCCACAAGGAACATGATGATGAGAAGAGCTGTTCTTCACCCAAGAGATCAGTTTCTCGCTGTCAAAATCCAACCAGCTTATCCATACCTTAAAAGGGTTCAAAGAGACGACTTCACTTACCACACAGTAACTCCGAGGCATATTGTCATCACCACCATCATATACCGCCCAAACCTGCCCTTTCTTGAAACTCCTTGGCGTCCTCTCTTTATCAAAATCATACAATTCAAGATCCTCATCTTCCACTATCTCACTTAACTCCTTGTGGTTAGTCTTCTTCTTCTTTGTACTCTTCTTATTCTTTAAAGCTTCTCGCTTACCATTCTTTGGTTTATTTCTCTTTAGTACTGATTGCATTTCTGCTAAAGTCATCATCCCTTCATCTTCTTCATCCAAACTCTCACCTGCATCCAAAGCTCCTCCTTCCTCCACTCTCGTCTCACTCACTCTTCTCAGACTTTCACCATCCTCACCAACACGCTTCTTCCTCTTCCTACTATAAGTTATAATCTTGGAGGAAGAAGCTCCACCTTCTTCTTCCTTAGCCTCAAAACTCTTCTTACAACCACCACACATCAAACTCTCCCCCAAATACTTCCTATCAAACTCACGCACAAACCCACACCCCAAGCAAACCGTCGAAAACGTCGACGTTTCACCACCACCATCACAAGCACCAGTCTCGCCCTGAATCCTAATCCTCAACTTCAAATCATACTCACTCCTCATAACATTATCTCCCAAAACCTTAAAAGCCTCATTCACAAGCTTAAACCCTTCCTCACACCCAACATAAGGATTCTTATCAGGATGCAACGCCAACGCTAACTTCCTATACTGTTGCTTTACAGTGTCAAAGTGAGAGAAAGGCTCTACCTTTAGAATCTTGTACCACTCTGGAGCATCTCCTTCGGAGGAGGCGGAAATGGTTTCGAAGGCGGTGACCATGGAGGATACGCCTTCCGTGTTGGGAGCCAAGGTGAGGGCTTTACGCGCGTGGTTTAGGGCTGACGTCAAGTCACCGGAAGTGAATGAAGATTCCGCTAGGGTTTTGTGGTGTGCCGCTTCGTTTAAGGTATCTTGGTCTGTTGGTTCTGGAGATGCCATTGCGGTGGAGGAGACGGAGACACAAAGACAGAGAAAGACTTTAACTTTTGAAGAGGGCTAAAAACAGAGTTGTGTTTCTTCTTTATTTCGTTTTCTCACCCTAATGTTTTAATTATTTATATTTCTCACCCTATTAGTCTTAAATAAATCTTTTATGCCTCTACTTTGTGGATTATTAACCTAATAATTGGAAATTTTAGATTAGTACAAGTATGCATAAAATAATCTATACTTTATGGACAATACTAATATATAGATTATACATATTATAACTTTCTAAATGATTATTATGTAGATTGTGATGAAAAATAACATGTGTTTACCTATTTGTTCCCGATAAGTCAAATGACTATAATTCTATCAAATATATTTCTCTCTAACCACAAACTAATTGTTGATAGCAATTCAAGTTTATCATATTACATGTAATCAGCAACTATCAGTTTTGGTTTGACAAAAAAAAAAACTTTATTTTCAATTGGGTAAAACAAAACTGAGTCCTTTTTGGAATTTGGACAATATGGGTAGATTATTGATAGGTTTGGGTAAAATACATAAATAAATTTTAAAAAGGGTGTTCTTATATAAAAGGGAGGAAAGACTTAAATTTTTACTTCATCGTGAACTCTCTCTGTCTTTCTTCTCCGTTGGAAAAAGACAAAAACAAATCATTCAATTTTACTCGGTCTAAGGCATTGATTCTCTAACTCTCTTCAGATTTTGAAGCTCTTAGATTTCATACCTTATCTTCAATTTGTGCTTCTGTGTTTACAAACATAACCAGTCGTTAAAAAGGTATTTCTTGTCGCATCTCTAGTTTGTGTCTTTGGTTTAGATTTTGTCTGAATTCGATTTGAGTTTCGTTACCTACACGACCAAGTTTATTGGAGAAAGAAGAGACCTTTTAGAATGTTTGATTGCCAATGTATTAGTCTGTGTTTGCGTAGGGAACTGTATTGCTCATCCATTTAGGTGGGAATGTTGAATTGCTGGATGTTCATCTTTGTAGGTAGCTCTCACTTGTTGTTTTAGAAAAGTGTTGTGTGTGATAATGGCAAGCAATGATATTGAGAAATCGAATCAAGAGAAGGAACCTTCAACTCCTCCTACCTCTTCACAGGTTTTCCTTTGCCCTTGTATCTAATCTAATTGTGATTCTGTTCCCTTTATTAGTGATTTATGCTATATTCTGTGTTTGCAGGAACCTTCTTCCGCTGTGAGTGGTGGCATGGCTACTCCAGAATGGTCTGGTTTTCAGGTCTAAGACATTTTCCTTACTCTATGGTTCTATAGTCTGTTTTTCTTGATTCATTTAATCTCTTTTTTTTTTGCTCCTTTGACAGGCATATTCTCCTATGCCGCCTCATGGTTATGTAGCATCAAGTCCCCAGCCTCACCCTTACATGTGGGGGGTTCAGGTAAACTGCCTCTTTCTGTATCCATCACCTTTTATCTTGCTGTGTGTATCAGTGTTTACATTGCTTGGAGATTTTGAGGTTTAGTTTACATGAGTTCTAGCGTTTAGGAACTGGTCTTGTTCTGAGTCAAGATTAACTCCTACTATTAGCAACGAATATAGCTCAGCTCTTTATCCTTGTAGCCCTGATTGATTGCTGAATGTGAATTTGTGCAGCATATGATGCCTCCTTATGGAACTCCAACTCATCCGTATGTTACAATGTATCCCCCAGGTGCCATGTACGGTCATCCTTCAATGCCTCCGGTAACAATACTTGATTACTAGGGAGCATGTATTGTATTGAAATGATGTGACTGTTAATCATTAAAATATTACGTTCTGTATCAGGGTTCTTATCCATATAGCCCATATGCTATGCCTTCTCCAAATGGAACAACCGAAGCTGCTTCTGTGAGATTGCGTCTCATCATCTTTAATTTTCTTTCTCAGATGCTACTTGATACCATTGGGATCATAACTGAGAGATTCTATTTTATGCAGGGGAATACGACAGGCGGCACTGAGGGTGATGCTAAACAATCTGAAGGGAAGGAGAAATTGCCTATCAAAAGGTCAAGAGGAAGCTTGGGAAGTCTGAACATGATTACAGGAAAAAACCCTGGAGCATCTGCTAATGGAGCTTACTCTAAAAGGCATGTAACTTGCTTTAAATTTGATCCAATCTAAGGGATATGGAAGACTCTAAAACTGATGGTTCAAGTCTTATTTTTAATTGTTACAGTGGAGAGAGTGCTTCTGATGGTTCAAGTGAAGGAAGTGATGCAAACTCTCAGAATGTAAGTTTTTGAAAGCTATCATCAGCCTTTTCATTGTTGCGGTTGATAAGTCTCAAAGATATTAAATCTGTCTATGAGGGTGAGGAGTTTCTATGATAGTGATTCTGATTTGCTTTTGAATCCTTGTAGAACTCTGGATCTGGACACGACGGGAAGGATGGTTTGTTTATGATCATTTCTCTTTTTTTTTTCCCTATCATCTGTATCATATGACTAGCACCGTGAAAGGTGCTTAAACTGAAGAGTGCTGTATTGTTTTTTTGTAAGCAGCATCAGAGAATGGTGGTTCTGCTAATGCCGACCACCGAAATGGAAGTGTTGGTACACCGGTGAGCCAGACAGTGCCAATCATGCCAGTAACAGCTGCAGGTGTTCCATGCCCACCAACAAACTTAAATATTGGGATGGAATATTGGGGTGCTCCTCCTACTTCAGCATCTACACCAGTTCATGGAGTCGTTGCTCCAGTGGCACGAGATGGTGGCCATTCACAATCCTGGTTACATGTGTGTGCTTCTAAAACCCTAAATCCTCTCATAAACTCTCAAATCTGAAAGTGCTTTGTGTTGCAATATCATTAGGACGATAGAGAAGTTAAGCGACAGAAGCGGAAGCAATCCAATAGGGAGTCTGCTCGAAGATCCAGGTTACGTAAACAGGTACTCACTCCTAAAACATCATCTTTCAAAAGTTTATAAATCACGTCCATGTGAGCAAACCAAGGACATGAAACAAGTTTTTTCTTTTTTTTTGGGTGTGTGTTTCAGGCGGAATGTGATGAACTGGCGCAACGCGCCGAGGTGTTGAATGGAGAAAACGCAAGTCTCAGAGCAGAGATCAACAAGCTGAGAAGCCAGTGCGAAGAGCTCACCTCTGAGAATACTTCTCTCAAGGTATTAAAAAAAAAACAGAAAAACTTAGTTTTAGAGTTAATCAACTAAACAGTAACTAAGTTTTGGTTCTTGCAGGACCAACTTTTATCATTCCCTACACTTGAAGTAGTCGTTAACATGAACAAGGAAGAGCAAGAAAAAGACAACAATCAAACAGGCGTAGCAGAGAAAAAAGGTTGATGATTCATACAAAGACTCATCGTGAACACAAAAAAAAAAAAAAAACATACAGCAAAACCAATTCCTAACACAATGTTGTAAAAGTAGTTCTTTGCTAACAGAATGGTTGTAGGAGTTCTTTAGTATCTTCTTGAAGATGTTAGATCAATAGGATAATAACATATAATCAAATGTAAACATGTGACTGCTTGAACCTGAAGCCCCCTAACAAGTCTGAACGATGTCGTTTTTAAGTCAAGTTTCGGTTATACTTGAACCGCGTAGGTCAAACCGGCAAAAGTTGACAAAAAAATTAATAATAAAAAAATTAATAATGTTTAAATTTCCTAATAAAAAGGATTATTAATTAAGCCTTTTTGTCCACGCTTTTTTTTTCAACCGCCGACTTATTTAGAACTTATTCGCTGATGAAAGATAAAAACTCAATAAACATATAAAAAGGCTTGTTCTTCCTTGGTAGTCACCGGTTTAGGGTTTTCGTTTCTCTTAAGGCTTTTTTATCTCCCTCGATAGTCTCTCCTTGTTTGATATAGCAGAGAGAAACCCTTTTTTTCCTTTGCGATCCTTCTCCAGAAATTCAGAATATTTAAATTAAGGTTAATTCCTTATTATCTTCTGACTAATGTTTTTGTCTGTAATTATTCTACCCTTGTTGTTCCTCAATTTTATCTTTAATTCTGTTAATTGCTGTTCCTTTTATTCGATGCTTCTTTTTTTTTCTTTAATATTTGTCTGTATTCATGTTCTTATGATGTGTGTTTGATGGCTTACAGTGTTTTAATTTGTAACCAAATTAAGTTGTATTTTTTGAAAATTTGTTTAGAGTTAGGATATGCTTTTGTTTTGTCTTTCTGCTATGATTCTTCTTATTTTGCTTAAAGTTGTTATTGTCCAACACGAACTCAAAAAGCTTTGTCTGAGCTGCATAAATCATGACAGCTTTGGATAAAAGTCCTGTTGTATGTTGTGGTCTGATTCCGCTATTGAAGATTGGAATTTTTGGTTAATCTTTGACGTGCAGGGGACACGTTTTTGTGGAAAGTAAAGCTGGAGAAAAACAGTGACATTTGTTCTCTGTTTACTTTTGCTTTTCTAAGAGTCAAGGCACCAAAGATGAAGACTAGTCAGCCTGGTTAGTCTCAAGCTTCTCCTACTTGATCTAGTTACTCCGGATTGGTTATTGTATTTGCTATTTTTCTACGTCTTTGTTTGTTTGTGGAGGTATGCTTGTATGTTTTGTACACCAGTGTGTTATTTTAGCTTAGCTTCTTCTTACCTGTTGAGAAACTCTTTGGTCGTTGAATATATTGGCCTGAGATTTAAATGGATTTTGCTGGTAGAAGCAAGAATCATCCTTTTTTAATTTAATTTAATATTGCATACTGAATCTGTTCTCCTCATGTCCTGCCTTTATATCAATAGTGTTGCTTTTTCTGGAAAACTCATTTCATATAGATGATTTCTAATAGTGTTTGTAGCAGTGCCTTTTGCGATGTGGTTATTGTATGATGATAGTCTTTTTTATGTTATGCTTCTTTACTGTACTCTGAGATTAATTATATACATTTTGTTTACGGTGACTGTTGTTTCTTCTTCCTGCAGCTATTTTCGATGATGATGTTAAAGAGTTTCCCTCTTTATTACTGCTAGAGATTTAGATTTGTTAGCTGAGTTCCTATTCAAGGTTTCAGGTTTAGCGTTGTTAGCAGATAGAAATGGAACCACACATCGTCAAGGTATTGGATAGTGATTTTAAAGATGGACTTGGAAAAAAAAGAAAGCATCCCGCGTACTTTACTTCATATGATACTGGAAGGTCATTTGCAAAGCTGCAATGCGTGCTCTCACCTAACGGTTCAACTGAAAAGCTTGATAAAAGTAGAAACAGAGCTAATGTTTCTGAGAATCTCTCTGGGAAGTCTTTGGTCAGATACTACTCTTACTTTAAGAAGACAGGAGTCCCAAAGCGTGTGATGTTCTATGAGAACGGTGAATGGACTGATTTGCCTGAGCATATTATTGGAGCCATCAGGAATGAGCTTGAAGCAAAGCGAGCTGCAATTGAGGTTAGATTGTCCGGTCGAGATTTTGTTCTTGATTTCTTACATATGCATCGACTGGACTTGGAAACTGGTGTGAAAACACACCTTGCATGGATTGACATTGCTGGAAAATGCTTTTTTCCTGAAGTTTATGACAGTGGGGAAGATCTTGAACAAGATGGTCCATGTGAGATCAAGCTGCACCTTGAAATTGATATCAATGGTGGAAAATCACCAAAGCTGAAGTTGAATAGTATAGATGATATCAAAATTGTTCAGAGATCTTCGAATGGGAGATGTGAAGAGGCGTCAGAGGATAGCTGCAGCCACGAGACAAGAACTAGTATGTTCTCTGGTGTCAAGCCTGCTGAGGAAGAACTTGATATAGATGCTGTCAAAGAAAAGTTTGTTATAGGTATGGCCACTCTAGGTCATGTAGAGTTGTTTGATGCGTATCGGTTTTCAGGTGACATCGCCAAAGATCGTCAATCTCTTTTCAAGAATCAAGCTGACATCACTAAGCTAAGCCGAGGAGATGCAAACATAAGATATGCTTGGCTTCCTGCGAAAAAGGAACAGTTATCTGCTGTATCGATGCATGGACTTGGAGTCTGTGGAGAGTTAATCAAAAAGTCAAAGTATGGTGTTGGTGTTCACTTAGCTGCTGCAAACTGTCCTTACTTCAGGTTTTTCTTAACCTGCCCTTATCTGCTTTTTTTTTCCACGATTTTAGTGTTCTCTTTTAAGCAAATGTGAAAGATGTTGTTAACAGTGCTACACATTGTGATGTTGATGAAAATGGTGTGCGTCACATGGTTTTGTGCCGTGTGATAATGGGGAACATGGAGCCTCTTTGTGGTGATAGAGCTCAGTTTTGTACTGGTGGAGAAGAGTATGATAATGGAGTTGATAGTGTCTCGAGTCCGAAGCATTATCTTGTCTGGAACATGAATATGAACACTCATGTTTACCCAGAATTTGTAGTTAGCTTCAAGCTGTTGTCTATCCCCAATGCTGAAGGTGATTTCTCCCTAAGTTTCATTTCCATAAAAAAAATCTACTGATGACGCATTGAATGGGAGACAGCATATAGACATTGCTGAAGATCAACTATTTTGGACCTGTATCATTTTGTGACCTCTGGGGGTAGTAGTAAGTAACACACTTCATCATCCCGGAGGTCCAGTGAGATGTTCATGGCTAAATCCATATGAATATGTTGACCATCACATAACTAGGTTACATATACCGTTTTTGCAGGGAATATACTTTCTGCTACTCAGAGTAAGCATGAGAGTTCAGGGCTCACCTTGGAAGGAGCCAAAGGTCCTCTCTCCAATGTGAGTCTCATTGTCTCAAGGGTTTAGTGTGTATTGGGACTTAAAACATTAACACAGCTTGCTTGTTTGAAGCAGGGGCTAGGAAGTGGGAACAACAGTGCTGGTTCCAGCACTAGGAGACCCAGCTCTACTTTGATGCCTTACCCTCTGCTTTTCAATGCCATCTCAAGAAAAATTGCTCAGAAAGACATGGACTTGATCACTGCTTATTACAAACAACTTAGGGTATAGTAGTAATTAAACTATTTGAGTTCTTGCTTTTTCCTTTACCCATATGTCAAGATGTCATTGTTTTATATATATGCTTTTTGACAGGAGAAGAAGATATCTCGAGAGGGATTTTCGAAGAAGCTGAGGATGATTGTTGGAGATGATGAACTTCTGAAAACCACCATTACAGCTCTGCAACGCTTGCCGCCACAAAATGCCATGAAAATGGAACCGATCACAAGTGGCTGTTAAAGATGAGGATAGAAAAAATGTGTCGACTTCTTTGTCCTGTCTCGTGAAACTTTATAACTAGAATGAAGACAAAAGGAACTTTTTCCGTTTAGTAAACTCGTTGTGGAACTAATCTTTATTTGTCTTGATATTTCCTCAGTTTGAATTTGTCTTTATTGATCAACAGCTTATGTTACTTTGTTATTTATCAAACCTTTTTTTCTTATTATTCATCAAACCTGGCTTACTCAAATCATCAAATATACTTCAAAACAAATTATCAACAACAATGAAGTTGATAACTCTTGAAGAGCAACAACGCTTGTGGCTAGTTTTATAGAAGGGATAGAATAAAAGAACATTCTTTTAAGAATACTTATGAGAAGCTAGGATGAGCTCCGGTGTCAGACGACGGATCCCATCCCGGAGGTTTTATATTGGGCCAATCACCACGACAACCTAACCTTATGTACAGACTCTTCTTACCTTCAAAAGCAAAACCACCCATTTAACGTTTGTTTCTCAGATTAATCACCAAAATTGACTATTTTGTTTCTTCTGTTTATTTACCTGGAAGTCCCTTGTCTGAGATGATCAGTTGCTTGAGTGCACTTAACGAGGCCTGAGCCACGCTCTTGGCATGCGTGGGGTCCCAACCTTGTAGCTTTACTACCACATCTGCGTTTGAATACCCAATCTCCCTCTCTTGCTTGTTTCGCAATGCTTCTTCTTTAGCTGATTCTTCATCTACATTCACAAGAAGATCAGCAAATGATAGTATTTTTGTTGATAAGAGAGTCAACACATAAAAATGGATGTAGAGAGATTTGACCTGTGGCTTCAGTTTGTGATACCCACACAGTAAATCCAGAGTAAAGATGTCTCCACTTATCAGCTCTCCCCGCAGCTCCATGTTTACCTCCCAAAGTTGAGACAACAGTACGGACATGGCTGCAAAAGCCATGAAGATCGGTGATCAATCTTAGCTGGGGGAACCAACTGAAAAGAGATTCAACACTAGATATGCCATTTTTTTACCTGCTCAAGCTTTCCAACACCGAACTTTCTGCTTCAGCTACAGAATCTACCCCTTCTGCAAGAATCCCTAAAATAAAGAACACAAAACAAAGGATTCTCAAAAGTGAGAGAAGGACTACTTGTAAGAAGATGATCATGTTCCAAAAGGAGAGACTCACAAGAATCGATTGTTTGCTTTGAAAAACTCTCCATCAACTCCTTTGAGTCTAGAGGACTATACCTGCAGACCACATCAACTGTATAAGACTCTAAACACTTGTGATCAAAACTATTCATATACTGAGCCTTTGAACAAAATACATACCCAAGGCCAACGGCTAGCTCCCTCGACACTTTCTGGTTAATCTCAGTTGAATCTCCAACAACATAAATCGAAGCCCCTTTAAGAAGCTGCATCATCCCAGCAGTCAAAGACTCCCACGACTCAACAACATCAGGCCACTTCAACTCCCCATCCACCTTCTTCATGTTCACAACCAACTGATCTTCATCTATGTACCTGCTCTGATATAAAATAAAAATTCTACACTTCAGCCCTTTAAAAAGAAAAATACCTCAAATACAAAGATTCTTACCAAATGGTTTCAGAAGGCATGATCTTATCAAAGAGCTGATTAGTCTCAAGAAGTGTAATGAGCAACCCGTTACGCTTCTCTTTAACAGATAAAGATGTTCCATCTGCGTCCACAGAGATATCCTTTGGAGAAAGTGTCTCACCTGTCTTCAACCTCAATTTCAACTCCACCTCTTTGCCACCATCTGTGAACTGCATATTACTCACAAACACATAATGGATTCAGTTTCTTTTCTCTTATAAGCTCTACAGAGATGTACAACACACACACACATACATGAACATAGACTACATAGTATCATGGTGAACATTATCAATCTACAAGTTGATCACTCTGATTTTTTTTCTCTAATTTCTACTCTAATTCTAGTAAACACAGTAAACTAAAAAAAAAAAATTATTCTATTTTATTTGTAACATTTTTTTTCAAAGGGGTACAACACAAGGACTTTCCGGGAGTTCAGCCAGATAGTACACTTAACCGCGGAGTTCTGATGGATCCAGTACATTATATAATCGCAGCCATGAATTATTCTATTTAATTTTGTTTATGACTCTATTATAGAGTAATAAATAAAGTTAAACTGTAACATTTTATTCTAACTAGAGATTAATAAAAATGCTCTAAACTACTAGCAAACAATAACCAGCAGTAATCAATTCAAAATTCAATCAACCAAAGATCACCTCGTAATCGAGAGTGGTTGTAGATACGGCGGATAAGCAATTACACGAGAAGTTATTGAACCGTCCGGCCGTAACATTCTGAGAGAAACGGCGGAACTCACGGCGTCGGAGGCTATGAAATCCTCTGAGAACGTGAGGCAAGGGACGAAGCCGAGTCGGGGAAGAGAGAGACCGTTGACCGGTGATAGGGAGTAGGGAAGGAGAGTGGAAGATTGTAGCTAAAGCAGCCATTAATGGTGTGATTTTTTCAAACTACTACGAGTGACGAGGATAAGGGAACGAGACGAAGACTGATCGTTTTAATGGGCCTAGGCCCAAATTTTTGAGTCCAATTATAGGCCCATATATAATGGCACATCCTATTCTTTA
>CAKOAT010053045.1:49906-100414 GCA_932364175.1 Eruca vesicaria subsp. sativa
TTTATTCATTTTATTAACAAATCCATCTGGATGCAGATGCAAGTTGAAAAAAACAAAAGAACATAGTTACATTTAGATGATTCATCTAGATATATAGACGAAATAGAGAAACGAACAACATCCAGATGGAGCATCTGGATAAGGCATCTAGATGGACCATCTGGATGCATCTTTCAGATGTACAAACGAACAGGGCCTTAGTAGTTAAACTTACAATCATGGGGGGTTCAATGTGTACGTATCTAAGATCAATCAAATTATTGATGAACTAAAATCCAAATAAACTGCAGGTGTCGAGCTATGACTTAATGCCAATTATATATGTGTCCTCTCCTACATTATCATAACTTGATATGGGTCCACTTGATAAAATGATCAGATTAAAAGAAGAAGAAACAAAAGTCATTTGGTGAGAGAAAAAAGTAAGCGATGCCACGAGGTTTGTCATAGTGACGACTGTCCACTTTAGCCCCACCATCACCACCGTGGTCCGTGACGCTCTCCCTGCACACGTGCCAATACCTCGTTGGCTCACTTGGTTGATTACGTTCATTTTTTTATATCTTGGTGACGCAGTTACCTCATCTTATTTGTTGTTTTTCTGAAGTGGGATTAATCATAATGAGTCTTAAACCCTAAGTTTGCAAATAGTGTCTCTACTCTTGTCATAGGATTCGCTTTCTTAGAGATATCTAAGCATAATATGTAATTAATTTATTTAGGATATATCCTATCATTCTGATGCAAATGACACTAACATTTGTTTTGACTAATTTCTAAGAGATTACTTGTAGAGTTGGTCTCAGGATCGTACCAATGGCATTTGTTATTCACATGATCGGAGACGTATTCAACTTATGGTTTGTATATAGTAAAGTCTGAGATACTTTTCAATTACAATTTGTCTAAGTTACGGACAATGTTTTTACCTTTTAGTGAATGTAACTAGTACAACTCACAACTTTGGATGGTAAGGGACCCCCAAAATAATCAAGGAAGTATTCCTTGAAAGTATATGGTAATAATAATATACACAGAGCTACTAACCAAAGATTGTTTGAAATAACTTGCCATAAGCAAACAATAAAGCAACATAGATATAAAATCAAACTAACAAAGCAAGTGGGAAAGTGATTGGGGATAAAATGGAACTAGACGTTAACAACCGAACGAATAAAGCTAAGTAGTCCAGGAATACATGACATGTACCCAAAAAAAAACATAAAAAAAACAAGAACAACAACAAAATTGAATATACTCTCGTGCTATTTTTAACATTTGAACATATTCATTAAGACACTAATTTTTGGTTTTAAACTGTCACATAAGACTCGCTCAAATTGCTAAGCAAAGCCACTGATATATATTTAACATAGCCACTTCCTTCTCCTCACATCTCTCTACTCACTTATTAGTTATTACAATACTTTCTTACACCACAAGCAATTCTCATAACAAAAAACCTTTTCTTCTTTCCCACGCAATCAACAAAACTAGTTACAGCCGGATTGTTTTCATATCCGGCCGTATCAATCCTCTCAAATGGCATCAACAGCAACACTACCAGATGCTGATGTCTTCCCTACCGTCACCATCCCCATCGCCGTAGTCTTAACCGGCGGTCTTCTCTTTGTCATTGTCGCTGGATTCTTCTCTCTCTTCTTCTGGAGATGTCTTTTGAGCCGCTTGTCCTCAGCTTGGACCCTTCAAAGAACACCCTACGGTGACCTAATACACGTCACCACTCCCCCTGAAAACACAGGCCTAGACCCATTTATCATCAAGTCCTTTCCTGTGTTCCCTTACTCATACGCAACAATGAAAAACCACTGTACCGAATGTGCTATCTGCTTGTCAGAGTTTTCAGATGAAGACACCGTTAGGTTAATAACTGTATGTCGTCATGGATTTCATTCAAATTGCATTGATCTTTGGTTTGAGTTACATAAGACTTGTCCTGTTTGCCGGTGTGAGTTAGACCCGGAACTGGTCGGATCAGGAAGCCATGAGTCTATGCACAACACGGTTACGATCACTATTCAAGACCTTAACCATGAAGAAGTGAATCCTCCTTCGGCTAGCTCAAGCAAAAGGTTTCCTGAAGCCTTCTCAAGGTCACATTCTACAGGACATTTCATGGTTAAGACCAAAAGAGAACATTACCAATCCAGAAACGGTGTGATCTTCAAGGAAAGCTATCCCACCTCTAGTTCAAGCAAGAGGTTTATGGAAGCATCAACTTGGCGATTCTCAAGGTCACATTCTACTGGACATTTCATGGTTAAGACGATGGATAAGACCAAAAGAAAACAATACCAAACAGGAAATAATGTCATGTTTGAGGAAAACCATCCTACCACTAGCTCAAGCAAAAGGCTTATGGAAGCCTCTGCTTGGAGATTCTCAAGGTCATATTCTACAGGGCAGTTCATGGGTAAGACGAGGGATGTGAATGTGAAGATCAAAGGAAGACATTACCAAACAGGAAGCTGTGCCTCGTTTGATGAACTTACTAGGTATGATGAAGGTCCAGGATACGGAATGGCTTGGTGATTCATCATTACATTAGCAGTATCTGAAGTCTAGTTTCCGAATAAATTCTACATTTTTGTGTCTTCTTGATAGAAGTAGATATTCAAAACTTGCAATAAAGATGTGTAGTGACGAATAAACTGAGAAACAATAAAGAGTCATCATCATTCCACAGGTTTTTCTTCTATTGTTTCACCAACATCTTCAGATTCTTCTTCAGAACTATTGTTGTCTTCTACTGTGTTACTATCTTCAGATTCACCAGCGGTTCTCAAACTAAACTTTAGACTGATAGGTCTGCCCATTAGCTCCTACAGGTAAACAAAACAGTAATGAACTCTCAACATCCTTATCTGTCTAGGCGTCCAAATTGGGTCTAAATGAAATAAAAATTTCCATAACGATTTACTTTTTCAAACAATTCTCCTAGGTTCCTGCCTAAACTATCTAACCACAGTCTAGCAATTTCTTCAACACTGCTTACGAGAAATATAGTAAACTTTTTGATTACCTTCCCGTCAAGTTTAGAGATTGCATCCTCAGCTTCTTCTCTAGTAGGGAACGAGACAAAGCCATAACCTGAAGCTCTACCTCCAGGGTCTGCGAAAACAACACGAGCTGAAACCAAGTTGAAGTCAGCAGCAGTGAAGAACTCACGGAGATGAGTTGATCTTGCTTTCCAAGCGAGGTTAGAAACATAGAGTTTGTGACGTGTTTCTCCAGGGGAAGCAGAAGGATTAACAGCGTTAGGAGGTTTCACAGTAGGCTTCTTAAACCTTCTCGCAAAGCTTACCCTAATAATCCTCCCTGAAACTTGCTGATAAAAAACAAAGAAAACATATTAATCAAAACTAAAAGACAGAACATAATAACATTTGATATAAAACTTACGAACGAATCGAACTTTTCAACAGCGGATTGAGCTTCTTCACCGGAAGACATTGTCACGAAAGCAAAACCTCTGTTCTTTCCATCTTTTTGCTTTATGATCTGATAAAGTTTCAAACTTTTTAATAAACAAAGAAACAGAACTTTGTAATGAGTTTTCAAGAAACAGAAAAAAACAAGAAAACCTCGACGCTGGTGACAGTTCCGCATTGTCCGAAAAGGTTGGAGATGTCGTTTACGCTCATGGACCAAGGGAGGTTGAATACAAAGAGTTTCCTTTTTAGATTCGACTTCTGGGTTTCTTCGGGTTTCTCCGATGTAAAGGAAGTTTCTTCCTCTGTGACGGAGGAGAATACGAGTCGCCGAGAGTTAGAGCCAGAGGTACGAAGAGGGAGACTGAGAGAGAGGTTAGTTGGGATTCGAAGAGTTACGGAGTTGGGTTTAGAGCGTTTAGTGAAGAGATAAGGTTTTGAGGATGAGGAGGAGGAAGAAGAAGAGAAGGAGAGGATGGAGAGAGCAGCTTCGAGAACCGCCATTGTTACCTCTTGCAGAACAGAGAAATGGATTAGATTAGACCGAAACAAAAGGATGATTTTTTTGTACCGGTTTGGTTTTTTTTTTTGAATAACCAACTCTGAACCGGATCTACCGAATTCGGTTTCCGAAGCGATATGCATATGGCCTGAGGAGTTAACTGCAATAAATTTCATTCCCACAGTGATGTCTAAGTGTATAAAGAGGCCCATAAAATAATAAATCTGTGTATCTGAAAGGCCCAATAAAGGCCCAGATAATTAGGGCGTCTTCTACCAGTTCCGTCTAAACTGATTTTTATATATAGACAATCAACTTGAAAAGAGAATAGTAACGGAAGCCGATTGTGTTCCATGTCATTGATAATGTTTTCGATTGTCTATTTGGTCTGTTCTTGATTTTATGCATACACGAGTTTAATTTATCTGCTATGATGAATAAAATCGTGTGCCAGAGATGTTGGCTGTGTTCTTCATCGCTGACGGCTAAACACATCCCTCTAAGAAGTTCTGAGCTTTTTCCAAATCTTTTAACTTATTTTATGGTTTTACGAGTCGAGGTGACGATAGAAAATTCACAAGTCTGTCAATCCCCTGAAACATATAGTGATGTTATTGTGATATCTCGACAGGTTCTGATCGACTCTGCCTTTAATATTTTTTTTCGAATTTTTCCTTCTAGTGTTTGATTTTTGTTTACGTAAAAAAGTTGAATCTGGGAAGAGGATGAATCTCATAAAACAAATGGGTAATTTGCGACTGATATTATATTGATGTTTATTCACCTTGGAGAACTGATTCTCAGATTCAAAGATTTCACTTTAAATTCTTCAGTAAATTAGTTTTGATACGGCCGGGTATGAAAACAATTCCAATTTATTAATGTTGGTTGTTTGAATATTTTGCTCAAAATCTTTTGAGTTTGTCTTAATGAGGCTCTGTGCATGTGATGAAATTATATTTCATGGGTAATTTGCGTCTGAATCTTCTTGATGCTATCTATATGATTAACTGATGCCCACAAGTTCACGTCTTGTAAATTTGTACCTTCAATATTGTTTTGTTTCAAGATCAAGAAAAATGCATTAGTTAGTCAAGTGGCCTTTTAACGTAGGATACAGTAAGCTTCATCAATTGTATTGTTTTCAGCTCCTTTATTTAGAGACAGACATCATATCTCTACAATTATCCTAAGTTCACCTCAATTAAATCCACCTTGCTTCTAAGAACCATCCACAATTCTAGTAATGATGATCAAAGTAAACTGGGACAGTTAGGTATAGGAATTGCGTTGCCACCATAAGCTTCGCGTAAATGTGCACCTCTTGAACTCACGAGCAGGCCTGATATGATGCAGAATTGCATACACGGCGATTGCTTTTAGTACTAGTGTACTACTAGAGATCAGTGTTTTGTCTCATCAGATTGAGACATGTGACAAAGTACGATAGTACTTGCTTACTGCTGAACATGAGATCGAAGGGTTTAAATCAAAGTACAGAACAAAAGTAGTCCACTTATAATGCTGTTAGAAATTTATTTCACATTCATCATTTTAGATGCAGATCAAAAAGAAAAAACTTAACAAAGAAAAAATCTACATGTAGATCAATTCCAATGTTAAATTATTATAATAGAAAAAGAAAATGGGCTGTACATTTGCATATGGCCAATGAATATAAAGTTAATTATTTTTGTATTAATAATTGATAAATATTATGCTTTATTAATTAATGTTGTTCATTTTCAAACCAAACAAACTAATTTTAATTTAAAAATAATATTTTCGTTTTATGAAATAATTTATTTTAGAGAATATAAATATCTTATACGAAAACACTTACATTAACTTATATATTTAATATACCCATAATTTTATATATTCTTTAAAATAACTAGCCATATATGTTAGTATTGTATCATCTTTTCTTTTTGTTGCTTTCCTAAAAAATCATTATAATATTTACATTGATAGAAAAACACATATATTATACTTTTTATAATAAGGAATATTACTAAAATAACTATTACTTGTTTATAAATTGTTATTCGTAATATTTGTATAACTTAGTATAGTGAATTCAAATGTGCTTATACTTTTAGTTTAAATATTTAATTAATTATTATTATTTTTACATTAATCCAGTATGATGATTTAGTAAATTTATTTGATACTGTATTTTGTGGTATAATTTTTTTATATATCTATATTTGATATGTATTATCGGTTTGATCTATATTTGATTTGCTTGAAATATTATCAGTTTACCTGCATATTTTTTTATCAATGTCATCGTTCTAGATCCTAATCTCTAAAATTCCATGATGTGTGGTTAGTGATGTACCGGAATGTTGATTAATATTACATTTATATATTTTTAAAAATATGTATGAAATTATACATCGTTATATTGTTATTATTGTGTGTGTGAAAATAAGTTTTAGGTCAACTTAGGTCCCGCCCAGCTTAACCCTTGGGTGTGAATAAATTCTGTGACCAGATTTGTTTTTTTTTTTCTAGTGGTTCACTGGGTAGCTGACGCTTTTTCACATTTTGACAATGTCTCTGCCTTACAAATCCAAAGAAATACAAATTAACTCGGAAAGTATATGAAGTAGGAATTAGAATTTAATTATTAAAATTGTGCAAAAGTCATGCCCTTTTTTTTTTTACCGGAAGTCATGCCCTTTAATATACATCTAAAATAAACGCGTTTTAGAATTGCATTTTCCTGGATGATAAGCGTTTGTAAAGGGTTTTCTTGGCTGTGACTTCTGAATAGTGAGTAGTAGTTGGAGTAGTGACTTTGCCAATTCTTGACGGCACGCAACTAACGTTTTTGGAAAAGTCAAACTTCTCGGTTATCTACAAAATAGTTTATATACAAAGATTGAAAACGCTCGTCCGTAAAATATGCAAACGTTTAAAGAGTTTAACAAACTAGGAAAAATATGATTAATTATTTCAAGTATTCTAAAATTAATATTATTCTCCAAAATCATGGATAGGTTTGAATATCTGTAACCTAAATTTGAACAAAAGTCTGAAAATCTTGATGAACTTAAAGTAATAAAGAAAAAGGACAATTTAAAATGAAAGGGGGACAAGACAAGAAGTCTTAGCGGGAAAGGGAATCCGACAAGTATGACGTCGTTGCAGAGAAGGAGTCTAAGGTGGGTTCCACTTGTCAACACCTCGTTGACTATTGTTCTTTGATCCTCTCCTCCATGGACCCCCATCGCTTAATCGTAATTAGTTACCCATTATTACGACTAATTTTCTTCTAATTAACAGAAGTTTTTTTTTTTTTTTTTTTGATAAAGGGCTTTAATTAACATAAGTTATATTTAGAAAATCATGATAGTCTGGCTATAATCATAACCCAACATGAATAGACGGAATTGATTTTTTCGCATGAAAACATGCAATTTTTCGTGCAATGTGGTACACGGCATAATTATTTTTTTGAGAAATACCCGTCATAATTATTTAAAAGAGAATGCATATATGTAATCACCATATCTATCAAGAGGAATGTATACCAAAGAAAACCCGAATGTATATAAATTTGCACAGCTTGTTATTATTTGTTTATTTTGAGGTGCATTCTAATCAAATTTTAATTATGTTAGATATGATATAACTACTTTATAATTACTTTAAAAATCAAATGCCAAAATACGCATCCCACATATCGTATAAAATTGTATCGGTGATGCAAACATAATATACAACTCTTTTTACATTATGTTGCAGCATAAATCAAATGGTATTTGATTATTTTTGTTATTTGCTTTTTGGTGGATTGAAAAGTAAAAACAGAAGGGCATAAATGCGAATACTGATTGTCCCAGAGGCCGATGAGCGATAACAAAGCATATGACAAAAGGCTTCCTTATGCAAGAATTCTTTAAACCCGAGCCTCGGTCTCCCCATTTTGACCCTTTGCCTTTTCTTTTTCTTTTTTCTCTATGACCCAATATAAAAGTAACGAATAGTTCCAAAGGAGATTCTTTTCTTCGGATTAGTTTTTTCGTTCTGTAAAACTATATCCTATATCTAAAGCTCCAAGAAATTATTAGTTCAGTACTTTATAACCTGACTTCTCCTGAACTAAAGAAAAGAATAACGTGAGCATATTGAGTTATTCTGATTATAGCAAGTTGATTATAAAGTCAAAATAATTTATAATCTTGACACTTTGATTTATGAAAGAATGTCAACTGAAAAAGATAAAAAAATAATGAAAACAATAAAAGAAAGTCTACTCAAGGTGTTTTGAAACGAAAGTTTTAAACGATTTGTACCAAAATGACAAATTTACTATTATTTAAACATTAATTCTAAAAATTCTTTTAGATACATTATTATTGAAATATTTTATAAAAATTCTAAAATCCACTATTATTAAAAATATTTTAAGTTATGTAATTTAATTTTTTTAGTGATTTTAGAGTGTTTGGTGTAATATAAAAGAAAATTCAAATCCCATGATTTTAGATGTATTCTAGAATGTTTTAACAAAAATCACTTTAGACTCTTAGATTCACATAGATTATTTAAAACTTTATTAAAATAAAAGAAAAATTTATCAAAGACAATCAAATCTTCTCAAACTTTGTTTTGAATATATCCCATAGAAATAAAATTTGTTGCTGTGTTTCCTTTTTAAGGAATGCATTTTATATTTTTTTTCATGTTCGAATATCACTAATTTGATAATTTCTAATGATATCCGAACAAATTGTTTTGTTTATATTATTTTAAAATATTCTTGTCAAAATCTAAAGTATTTTTATTGGGTCTAGTTCCAAAATTCTTAAAAAACATATATGTGTGTATATATATTAATATTAGTATTTAATTATAAAATACTTAATTTTATGGAAAATCTAATCCAAAATATCTCTACAAATATTTTTTGTACTGCATTTCTGTTAAATTTAAAAACTCTATAATCAAATATTAATATTAATATATACATATAACTATAGTATGTATTTTAAAAACCTAAAAATTAGAACCTTTCATTAGATTTTTAGGATATGATTATCGTTGAAACTCAAGGCATGATTTCTCTAAAAAAAAAATTTGTCTAAAAAAAAATAAAAAACAAATTAATCGCAAATCGTCACGTGTCAATGGTACTCGCGAACAGTGTAAGAAATATCTCAAAAACCTTTCTTATTTCTTACCTTTTGAAACCATTTCTTATGCTTTTTGGTGGGGCTCAACTCAAATTTAATTAAGAAACTCCCATAACTATCGCATTAATGGTAGCCTTAGCGCAACCATATCCATGAGTTCTCAACATAAACATCTCATCAACCTTATCAATGAGTTTTTCAAAAGTATTTTACACATTGAAATATCCATTTACTTTATCTTGTGTTGGGACTTATGAGATATTAGTATAGAGAATTCATTCATAATTGTGTTCAGAGCATCTCCAACCCCACTCCATCATTTACTGTAAAATGGAGTGGGAAATAGAGTGATGAAGAAACAAAAAAGTGATTACTCCAGATATGGAGTAATGAGATTTTTATTTCTTCATTACTCCATTTCCCACTTCATTTTGCAGTAAAATATGGAGTGGGGTTGGAGATGCTCAAATTCAAAAGAGTTAAGAATATTACAAAGGTGGTTTTGTAATAAAAAGAGAATGTTGGTGGTATTTACGTAATCACCCCAGCAAAAAAGAGTCAATTGTTTCCGCTAATTCAAAACCACTAAAGTCGCCTCAGCTCAAAAAAGGAAAACATATTTAAATCAGAAAGAAAAAGACACAACAACAAGTCTCTCTCTCTCTCTCTCTCAAATTCAAAATCGCCGATAAAAAAAAATTCTTGTTGTTTTTTCACTCTTGGCAAATTGAAAAAGAAAAAACAAAATTGTGTTGTAATCAAAATTCAAATGTGATGGGAAGTAGCTTCTCCTCCGTCTTACCTTGCTTCAATCAATCTCACCGTAACCGTCACTCATCGCAGAATCCAACTCACTCTGATCAGATCAACTCTCTCTCTGAGCCGTTGGATGAGACTCTTGGCCACTCTTACTGCTACGTCCCATCCTCTAACCGCTTCCTCTCTCCCTTCCCTTCCGATCGATTCACCTCCCCCACCGGTTCCTTCCGGTTATCTCCGGGTCGGATCCGATCCCACGGATCATCCGACCAGCTCCAAACCGGGTTCAGAGCCATCTCCGGCGCCTCGGTTAGCGCCAACGCCTCGAATTCCAAAACAGTCTTTCAACTTGAAGATAATTACGACGATGCCACTGTCAACACTTTCGGCGACGGCGTTAGGAGCAGTGTAGTGAACGCTAACGGCTTCGAAGGAACGTCGTCGTTTAGCGCCCTCCCGCTACAGACCGTGCCGTTGAGTGGTCACGTGGAGCGTACAGGTCTCTTCATGTCTGGGCCCATCGAGAGAGGCGCCACTTCAGGCCCATTGGACCTTCCCGGAGATATTTCGAGATCCGATTCCGCCGTGCATTTCTCGGCGCCGCTCGGCGGCGGCGGCGGCGTTTTCTCTAAGAAGAGACGGAAGAGGAAGAGGAGTCTCTCACGGCCGTGGGTTCTTCCGGTGTCGAACTTCGTCGGCGGTGCTAAAAGGGAGAACACCGTGAAACCCGGCGGCGGCGTTACTGCGGCGGCTTGCGGCGGAAGCGAGAATGAGTTACAGTGGGCGTTGGGGAAAGCAGGGGAGGATAGAGTGCAGTTAGCGGTTTTCGAGAAGCAAGGGTGGTTGTTCGCCGGAATCTACGACGGTTTTAACGGACCGGACGCACCGGAGTTTCTGATGGCGAATCTCTACCGTGCTGTTCATAGTGAGCTACAGGGCTTATTCTGGGAACTGGAGGAAGAAGTGGATGATGGTAGTAGTGCTATAGAGTTGGAAGCAAGTTCTAGCTGTCCGGCGACAGAGGTGGTAGAAGAAGTTAAAGTGAGGAAAAAGCTACATGAGCTTCTTGCAGAGGCACAAGCAGAAGATGCGTTGGATCTTTCAGGTTCAGACAGGTTTGCATTCTCAGTGGATGATGCTGCTATCAGTGGAGGAGGCAATGCTGTGTCTGTAGGGAGTAAGAGATGGTTGCTGTTGTCGAAATTGAAGCAGGGTTTGTCTAAAAAAGGGATGTCAGGGAGGAAGTTATTTCCACGGAAGTTTGGTGTGGAGGGTAATGAAACGGAGGTGGTAGGTAACGTTAGAGTAGAGGAAGCGGTGGAGAAGAGGAAGGAGAGGCGAAAGGCGGGTGCGGTTGATCATGAGTTGGTCTTAAAGGCGATGTCAAATGGTCTTGAAGCCACAGAGCAAGCTTTTTTAGAAATGACTGAGAAGGTTTTGGAGACGAACCCTGAGCTTGCGTTGATGGGTTCTTGCTTATTGGTTGCGTTGATGAGAGATGATGATGTGTATGTGATGAATATAGGGGATAGTAGGGCTCTTGTTGCGCAGTATCAGGTTCAAGAAACGGGTGTTAGTGTTGAGACAGGAAGAGTAGAAGATAGATGTAATGATTTAGAAAGGAATGATGGAAACAAAGAGACTTCAGTTGTGGATGATAAAGATACTATAGTGAACAATGAAACACCTTCGGAGAACATGAAACTGGTTGCGTTGCAGCTGACTACAGATCACAGCACGAGCATCGAAGATGTAAGTAGTGAATTGACCATCTTTTTGTTGCGTTGATTTTATCTGCTTCTTGCAATATTCATGTCACATGATAACTTCCATTGTTGAACGAACACAGGAAGTTACAAGAATAAAAAACGAACACCCTGATGACAATCAATGCATAGTGAATGATAGAGTGAAAGGTCGGCTCAAGGTGACCAGAGCGTTTGGAGCAGGGTTCTTGAAGCAGGTTAGGCTATATATTCGTTTAAATTCACAAAAATATATATACCACTCAGTAATTCTCACAGTGGAAGTTTGATATTGCAGCCTAAATTGAACGATTCCTTACTGGAAATGTTTAGAAATGAGTACATTGGCACGGATCCATACATATCATGCACACCATCTCTTCGTCACTACAGGCTAACAGAGAGTGATCAGTTTATGGTTCTGTCATCTGATGGTTTGTACCAATACCTGAGCAATGAGGAAGTTGTTTCTCTTGCTATGGAGAAATTTCCAGATGGAGATCCTGCTCAACATGTTATACAAGAACTTCTAGTCCGCGCAGCCAAGAAAGCTGGTATGTATAAAACATCTTTCCACTTTTATGATTAACTGATAGTAATAGGTTTGCGAGTTTGGTGGTTGATGATTATGATTTGTTAAAAAAAACAGGAATGGGGTTTCATGAGCTGCTGGATATACCGCAAGGAGATAGAAGAAAGTATCATGATGATTGCACTGTATTAGTGATAGCACTTGGAGGAAGTAGGATCTGGAAGTCATCAGGGAAATACCTTTAAGACCACTTAAACTACAAGTTGAAGCAACAGAGAAATTCAAAATGCCTTAAAAGATCCAAAGAGTGGCAAAACTTTGTTTAGTTTTGGAAGTTTTCTTGTTTTTTTTCTTTTTCATGTTTGTAGGAATGTTTTTTTGTCAGACTAGGGGGAGGGGTATATTTGTTTCTTTGTTGAGAATAGGGTAGAGATTGGAATAGAGGTGAAAGCAGAAAAAAACAAAAAAAAATGTATGTGACTTGGGTGAAGTGAGAGAAGGGGGGAAAGCGGGGTGACCAAACGGGGTAATACATAGAACATTTTCCTCCTGGGAAAAACTTTAAGAAAGAAAAATCTTATAAATATTCTTTTGAACATTTTATTTTCTAATTTGAAACTGGTTATATCACAAAGGAAAAAAATGATAAGGATGACCAAGCACATTGGTAATACTACAAGTTTTTTTAGTTTAAAGTGAACAATTATTGTTTCTGAACTCCCATTAGTAGACCAACTTCTAATTTTTTTTTCCTTGTATTTTCTTTTTCATAAGAAAATGATTAAAACATATAATTTTTTTTCTATTGTAAGCAATGTTTTCAAAACTGAAATTAATATGGTTTAACCAAGTTGAACCGAATTCAATTAAATTTAAATGTTTGTTAGTCATCTATACTGCAAACTACCATTGTTTCACACGTGATTAAGCTGCGATACTTAGCGTTTGATTTTCATAAACCAGCTCTTCTAACTGTTATCTTAAAGCTCATAAACCAGTCACTGTAGCTGTTATCTTAAAGCTTATGTCTTTGCAATATTTGATTGCTAGTTACTTTGCAATATTTGATTGCTAGTTACTGTATGCTGAGCCACCGCAAGTTATCAGGAATTAGGAAAGATACACCACATAAAGTCTGGTTTGTACCGTTTTGTTCTACTTGTCTTACATGGCTTGCTCAAGTGCGTCCTGTAAATTTATCAAAAGTTTTCAATTCCGTCATTCAGAGTTTTTATTAAGGGAAATTAGGTGCAGTAACTATGAAAAAAAAACTAAAATTAATAATCTAACCAAAATCTTATTCTCTCTCCCTCTCTTTTTTCTTATCTCTCTCTACTCTCTTACAAAACTAATCTTGTTTTTGTTTTTGATTATTTCACAAATAATCCTTTTTTTTAAGTAAAATAGAAAACAAAAAAAATTGTCGTGTAGATAGCTTTTGCATGTGCTTATGTACGCACCTAGTCCACGTACGATGCCTAACTCTTGACACGTACATACGTAATAGACGTGGCGGTAGCCCACAGGACTAATCGTGCGCTAGTAGTCGTTAAATCGGTGTCCGAAGGGTGTCAAGCAAAGGAAAAAACGGCTTTGTTGAAGAAAAAGAATGCATTCGGTGAAGGAAAAGATCAGCGACATGGCCAGCACGGCCAAGGAGAAGCTCAGCATCTGTGGCGCAAAGGCTCAAGGTCATGCGGAGAAGAAGATGGCGAGGACTTCACATGAGAAGAAGATCGCTAAGGAGCGAGAGAAGTCTAAGGTGGCGCAGGCCAAGGCCGAGCTTCACCAATCCAAGGCTGACCATGCGGCGGACACCCAGGTTCACGGCCACCATCTTCCCGGACACTCCACCTACCCTACCCGAGCTTACCCGCCGGGCAAGATCTAAAGCTAGCGCGGTTTAGCGCTTACCTATAGAATTTGTATGGTTTGTGTCTTTATAATATAAACAACTTAGAATTTTCTCGGTTATTTTTGTTCTAAGTATTAAGATTGCTTTTGATATTGTATTTTATGCATACATCATATAATGTAATTCTCTCGGAAATAAACTTGAAATAGTATTGGAAAAAACTTACTTGTATGTATTTTTATGCAAAACTCGATTGGGAATTCAGAAAATCGATATTCACAAGTTATATATCATTTTCGTTTCGAAAAGATGAATACTTTTTGGTTAGATTATAAATGCAACGTTCGCGTGATGTGTATAATTGGTTAGAAAATTTCCTTTTCTTGGTACGTCGCTACAAAATGATCATATATACGAGTAATATCGTTTTCTTCCTAGAAACATGTGGATGGAGAAAGAAAGTTAGTCTGTGGGTGGGCCGTCGAACTCTTGACATATTACATCACAGCAATACCAACCAAACATAGTTCGCCACGTACCAAAGCTTACCGTCCAGTCTCTGTAAGGTTTCTTTATAAATGAAACCGCGTCGTGTATTTGTGTTTTCATATTCTCTTATAAACTCTGTTTACTGTTCTTACTGCAAAATGGAATGGAGAATAGAGTAATGAAGAAACAAAAATCTCCTTACTCCATTTTGCAGTAAATTATGGAGTGGGGTTGGAGATGCTCTTATTGCATTATCTCTCGACAACTCTTATTCTTTTCTCAAATGGGTTGCTTTATATCACCTGTAATGAAACTCCATCGTCTATCCTCGGCTAATTCGCAGCAGTTTTCATACGAAATATGGCAGGCGAAGTTATGAAGGATTCGGTCATAATGGTGGTAATAGGGAAAGAGAAGAAAAAGTTCATGGTCGAACTGTACGTACTCGAAGAAACACCGTTTAGAATCTTAATTGGTTCGGTTAAAGATCGTACCAAGAACCGTTTAAACAGGAATGGGAGAGTTTTATGACTTGATCATGTCGACTTGTTCTTGTTTGAGCACTTGTTGTGGCATCTTCGTAACGATGCCTCTACATTTTCGGATATGGATGTGGTCGAGATCATTGAGTTCTATGCTCAAGAGTTGCATTAAAACGTGTATTTTTTGTGATGGGTAAATTCTAGTACTGAAAAAAGAAGTTCTAGTACTGATACTAAGGTCGTGGTTCTATTTCCTTCTATTTATTGGTATTTTTCTTCATTCTTTTTCTTTATAAGTAGTAATGCATCTACATCACAAGTAACTTATACTGTTTTGGCTCGGTTTTCAGATATGTTAAATGTTAGAAATAAGTCTTGTCCAATTGGATTCGTTTTTAGATATCGGGAGGTACTATACTAGATCTACTCAAATTTAAAGAGAGATGGAGTATTTGAATTAAGTTTGGATCGGACTGCATGGTTAGAAGAACACAATCAAATTAAAGTTAACTAGAATAAATAGAAAATTAAAAATCTAACACCATTAATAATGGTGAAAGTAATTTTAGTGTTAGAATTTTAATCTATTGTATATTGCTAATATGTTTCATTTAAATAATAACAAAAACACATTGATTTCTGGTTTGGTTTAATTCAATTTGATTCGGATCGATTTCGGTTCGTTTGGTTTGGATTGGAAAATTTTAAACCAAACTATTATAATAAATTTGGTTTGGTTTGATTTGGTTTAAATCGGTTTCGGTTCGATTGGTTTGGTTTGACTCAGTTGGGTTTGAATTTTTTTGCCCACTCTTCTACACTTTGTACGGTTGAGAGATATTAATTACACTTTGTACGTAAGTATTAACAAAATAGTTATTATGTTGCAATGAAGACGAGCATCAGAGGTCCAATGCATGCCATTTCGTATATCGAGTCACATGCACCATTGTTAGCTTTCTCGGGAAAGTGGCATGCATGCCATATTTGATTTTTAAAAAATAATAATATTATTCCAGTTTTCCTATAAATACTACATATTAGTTCATCTTTTTCTTTCAAAAATCAGACAATCCTCTCTTAGTAAGTTCTTTTTTCGTTTTATATAATGAATTTTAGAATGTGATACTGTTTATGTGATTTTTTTTTTTTTTGATCGGAACTGTTTATGTGATAATGTTTATGTGATTTAAAAACTTAAAATGTATTTTTACGTAAATAATTTGTAGACGACACAGATTCGGATCATGATATCTACTTCGCTTAATATTACGTCTTTGCTCTCAGGTGGCAACGGCGGTTAGTCATGGAATTTGAGGTTAAAGTGACGCATTCAAACATGAGTGCTGGTATAAATAGAGTGGTTAGTTTGTTGTAATTGATTTTAGTAAGTTTATTTTACATTTGTGAGTGCATATAAATTCTAAATCTCGGATTCAATTTGTTGGCTTGTACAGAAACTGGAAAAGAAATTCACGACCGACAACGATTTGCACAAAAATCTTGAGAAGATCGTTTTGATGAACAAAGAAGGTGAAGTATATTATGCAAAACTAAAGAAGGATAACAGCCAGACACGTGGGAGTGCCATATATGATGGTTGGAGAGACTTTTGCTTAAATAATAAGCTTGAAGATGGAGACATTTGTCTATTTAAGCTTCTTCAAAATGAGGAAATCCCTACGTTCAAACTACTCTCATACCGTAAGAATGATGATGAGCAGTTAGATAGTCACTATGTGACGTTGCTTGTTACAGAAGCAAGCCTTGAGGACGGTAAACAGGTGACAATTCGAAGTTTCTATCTCCGTTTCTTTTTATGAAATTCTTCAAGTTTCTAAACGATAAATATTTTATTCAGCATATACCAATAGGTTTCACGAGAGCGAATAACCTCACTAAAAAGTGGAAAGTAACTTTGGTGGACAAGAATGATGAAGAATATGATATAACTGTTGATGTAAAAAAAGATCGGAGCCTCGTGTACTCTCGTATTAGGAGTCCTAAATGGAAAGATTTCTGCAATGCGAATGATGTAAATGCAGGGGAGAAAATAACATTGGAGTTGATCAAAGAAGAGGAAAAATTGATGCTCAAGTTCATTTGCAAGTCTCAGGCTTAAAGTGACGAGTTTCAATTGTTGTTTGCAGTCAATAAGATCTCCTATTTTTTAGGAATCATTTTTAAATTCCATTTAAAGACAAGTCTGTATGCTCTTTGTTTTCATCATAAGCTTTTCTTATTGAAGCAAATAATAAGTACTATTCAGAATAATGTTTCCCGATGATCAATTAACTTCTTCGTATAACTTGGGAAAAGTGGAAAATAACTTCTCCGATCGATTAAGATGTACTCCCTTCGTTTCATAATAATTGTCATTCTATGACTTATTTTTTGTCACAAATTAAGTATCGTTTTAGAATTTCGAGACAAAATTTAATAGTTTTATATAATATTCTATTTTTTCTATTGGTTGAAAAGTGATTAAATATATAGGTAATTGTGTTTTTATCTTGAAAATATGTAAAATTAAATGTTTTCTTAATCTGTATGCAAAAACATAGAATGACAATTAAAATGAAACGGATGAAGTATATATCTAACAACTGTATATTTCTTTTTATTATAGAGAAAAATAAGTTATTTAAATTATTAGGTCAAAAATTTATTAAAGAGTATTTTACTTTTATTATCACAGCCATCAATAATATTGTCAAAGTTTTTTCGGATTTATAATAATAAGGCTGAAATCATAATTATTTATTTTTTAAATAGAAACACCAAAGTGAAAATACCAATATGTTTTATTGTTTTAGTTCACAATAGCAGCAAATGGACACTTTATTAAGTATAGAATCTACAATCGTGTTGATTTTAATCGATAAAATATTTTATTTTGCTTACTTCAAGCTATCAGCAGTAATAATTCGAGTAAATAATGTAGTTATTGCTGATCAATACTTACTCCATTTCATAAAAACGCCAATTAGACAAATATTACGTAGATTAAGAAAATGATAAAAGATACTCCTACTAATATTTTTTTAGTTTAAAAGATAAAAAATAGATTTTGTATAAAAAATTGCATTGAAAAGGAGAATGATTCTTTTTAAAGAAAGAAAACATGTTAGAATGATGTTTTTAAGAAACGTAGGGATTAATTAAACGTTTTGTGAATTGTGATGAAAATACTTTAGATAATTGTGTGTTTGACAGCTTAGCATCAAACGGGTTGAGCAATTAAGGGCACTATTGGAATTGAAATGGTCATATTAATAATTTGATTTCTTAATTAGCACTCAACTTGCACTTTCCTTTGTATTTTACTAGTGTATTTCTTTAATCTTCTTTGTCGTTTACTATTTTCCGTCATTTATAACTTATTCTTATGTACATATTGGTGACCTCAAACTTCGGAAAAGCCGAAATATCATGTGTGTTTGGAAAACCCTAGCGACCTAAATGATTGTTAATATTTTACCTTAGAGTTTTGCAATATGTAAATTCAAAACACTGGAACATATTGATTCACTGATATATAATTCTTACTATATGTTTCCCATCGCCCGAAACAGCAACTCGGGTTTGAGCCTTACATTAAAGTGTTTCACATCAATTTCTGTTATCTTTTTATGTTTTTTTTTTTGATAAACATATTTTTATGTTTCTTCATGTGTTCGTGATTTTAGTTACAAAAGTGTGTCTGTTACTGTTAGTCAACATATGTAATAAAAATGTGCTTTAAAGTGGAGTACTATGTCGTTATTGAATATGTATTTTGTTTTTGTGTGCATAGGATTTGTGTTCTATACAAGTTGTAAACGCTAATCCCGTTGAGTGAGTGTATAGGCCTGGACGTTCGGGCCCCCATTGGATTCGGTTCGGTTGATTTTGATTTTCGGATTTTCGGTACCATGTGCATAAGTCACATTCAGGTTTTACTAATTATCGGGTCGGGTTCGGTTCGGTTCCTCTAAATTCGATTCGGGATCGGGTTATAATCAATGTATAAAATCGTTCAAAAATATTTTTTTAAATTTAAAAAGTTGTTAAAAAATACTCAAAATATTGAAATTATTCACAAAACTAACTAAAAACAAGCCAAACTACATAAAATTAGTTAAAAGTTATTCAAAATAACAAATAAAATAAATTATTAAAAATTTAAAATATTTTAAAACATCTTAATTTCTTTAACATATACAAAAATAGTAACATATTCCACTAATTTCGGATATAGTCGGATCCAAGTTTGCATTTCGGTTCGGTTCGGGTTATATCCATACTCCAAAGTACCAAACTCTCAAGTTCCATTCGGATATTCTTATATAACGATTCAGATCCGGTTTCAATTTTTTCGGTTCAGGTTTAGGTAGAGTGTTCAGTATGGGATAAAAGCGCCCAGGCCTAGTGAGTGATACAAAAGAAACTATATGGGGTTAAACAATAACCAAAAAATCAAACAACAACATACATAAAACGAGTCTCTCTATGAGGTAGTCACTAATATGTGGAATATAATTTTCGAAACTATATAAGATAATTCTTTTTCAAGTAAAAAACTATATAAGATAATTCATGTGACCTAAGTAAAAACTAATAACCATGGACTGTGGGCTCAATCATGACCATTGTTTAACAAATAAAAATCATAATTTCACAAATTCATCAAAAAAAGAAAAAGAGGAAAAACAAATTGAAGTTTTTATTGTAAAAAGTAACTAAAACGGAGCCCTACCGGCGCCGGAGGAATTCCCCTGCCAGTTTTCAACTCCCATATGAGGCAAACTCATCGGCACATTGAAGAACGGCAAGCCTCCGCCACCGCCGTTGGCTTCCGAGTACATATTCCCTCCGCCGCTTTGGACTTGTAACTGCTCCTCATGCTCGTCCAAAGGCAACCTTTCGTAAGCCACATTAGTAAAAGACGCCGCCATGACCATCACCGGCCCCGCTGCCATCAACTCTCCAACAACGTTACCTCCGACGACCTGTCCCTGAGCTCCGGCGAGGAATATCGTCAAACTCGTCGCTCCTGGAGGGGCAGGCGGCGGAAGAAAAGATCCAGAGAGTGAAAGAATCTCGAAAGTCCCTCTCAAAGTCACAACGGCTCCGGCAGCTGTAGGCTGACGGATGCTGACGTTAGTGACGGTTCCTGTTCCGGACAAAACGCAAATCCCGCGCTGTCTACGCCGCGCGTAAGTGGAGATACACTCGAAGACGTCGCAGCCACTTCCGACTTCGAGAATGTGAGCCCTAAGGGTGTTTGCGCTCTCGCGCGTGACGATCACGGGAGGTTTCGGTTTGTTCTTCGATCCAGCTGGACGGCCACGTGGCCGCCGCATCACGAGGTCACCGCTTCCTCCACCACCACCACCTCCTCCTCCGCCGCCCAGTCCTGAGTTGTCGTTAGAAGCTATTAAATCTAAACCTTGGTGATGATGGTTATGAAGGTTATGATGGTGGTTTCCTCCAGCGCCACCGTCATCTTCGTGGTGGTTGTCGTTGGAGAACTGGCCGGCACCGCCGCTGTCCACGTTGTGGACGTAGCGAGAGGTTGTGCCCATATTGAGACCAGCCATGCCAATATCAAAGAGGCAAAAATAAAATAAAGTATATAATTTAAAAGGGGGATTAGGGATTTTTAAAGGTTAATTAGGGATTCAAATGATCTATGTTTAGATATAATGTGAAAGATAAGCAGACAAGCGGAAAATTTATAAAAAGTAGGAAGAAAATATATAGAAAGCTTAGAAATGAAGTAGAGAAAGGGGAAGAAGAAGTAGAAGACCAAGTCTTTACACTTGGCCCCAAGAGACAATTATTATTATTATAAGGTTTATTTGTTTTTGTATGTAGTGTTGTAGATGTATAAAAAAAGTTACTCGTATATAGGTCTCTTATTATATTGTCGAGATGTACAAAAACGTTAATGCGGTTCTAGATTTTGTTAAATGTATATATGTTGTTGAAGAATCTACAATTGTACTAGTGTGTGTGTCTTCCTTCTCGCATAATAAAGTACTGGGCACAATATCGAGATTCTAATTAAGAATGTGGGAAATATATAATTTGTTTGATCTTGATTCATGTGTTTAAATCGATTAATTACACTGTTAAAAATGAAGACAGTCCAACGGTGGACCAAGACATAGAGTCATTAACTTATGAAAAATAGAAAACATATACAAAAAAGTGCTAGCTGCGTTTACCATTCAATGTGTATGTCCCTATTATAACGCGTAGGAAACTTTGTATTTTGTAATATAGTATTGTTTGGGGCATCATATACGAAGTGGATGAGGATGAGATTAGATCAATTGTAAACTATAGTTAGTTAACAAAGTTGACCAATTAACTATAGTTTTTTGTGTTCTTTATCAACGATTAACTATGGTTAACATCTTCAAGTTCTTTATTAGTTTAAAATAAAGGGCGAAACATTAAACAAACAGGAAGCAACGCGGAGATTCATGCGGTCAAGTGACGGAGATTCATGCGCTCTTATGCTCTTTTGCTAGCTTGCCCTTTGGTTAAAACAACTGTTAAATTAAAACAAGAAAACGTTGTAAGAGCATCTCAAAAAAGACTCTCTATTTTAAAGTTTCTAAAACTCTATATTTAAAGTTTCAAGGTATTCTTCTCCAAAAGAAAAACTTCAAATTTAACTTCAAAATTATTTCTATTTTACATTTTGATCCTTATATTTGTCATAGTTAATATAAATTCATAAAACATTGATATATAACATACACATATATATAAATTATACAAAAATATTAATCAATAAAATCTTACACTAAAATATAAAATTATAAATACAAATACATGATTATTACAAATAGAATACCACATTTTTGTTGTCTAATTTTGTTTTTAAAATATTTTAAAATACTAAACTACAAGTAACTATTTTAAAATTTATTATAAATATTTGTTTAGTTTTACATCTTAAACTTAAATTTATAAAAGGTAAAGTTTAATTTGAAATATTTATAAGATTTAAATTTTTTTATGGATTAAAACAATAAACAAAAAGTATTTATGAATTCTAATTTTTATTTGTAATTGTAAGGACCAAAATGCAATAAAAAGATGAAACTTCAAATTTAGAGTTTTGAGTATTGAAACTTTAAATATAGAGTTTCACTCTTAAAAACTTCAAATTTGAAGTTTTGAGGTTTCTTTTTGGAGAGCAAAAAACTCTATATTTGAAGTTATAGAGTTTCTTTTGGAGATGCTCTTATACAGCTTTCTCTGTTAAACAAACACATCAATGAAAACCGAGTTGGATCTAGTTTTGGTTTGTTTCGGCATAGTTTCTATGATTCTATCTAGTTTTTTACAGTTTAAATTTTAAGTCAGCATTATATATTGTTGCTAGTGTAGTTTAAGGTTTATTTGGTTGTTACCTCTGGACGTTATTACCTCTTCATTGGAATGAATTTTGGATGAAAGAAAAAAACGGAAAGGATGGACTGACAACGGCGGACAACGTGTGACGGCCTCTTGTGCTAATGTGGCGATGGATCCCGGAATTTATTTAAGAAATAAAAGCCGTCCATTAATTATTAATTAGCATTGAAAAGTCTGCTCTTCTACCCAAATTTTACTAAAAATATCAAATAGTTTTATAATCATATATGATTCTATCAACGCTAAATATGTGAGTTAACTGATTATTACATTGGACTTTATATATTTAGTTTATCAGGCTATAGAGTATATGTATACAGTTTTTATTTTTAAGTTTATCAGTCTATAGAGTATGTGTATACAGTTTTTATTTTTTTATTTTTATTTTTTTTAAATTTAAATTTTATCATTGAAGAGTCTGTCTCTTTTTTTTTTTGATCAAAGAAGAGTCTGTCTCTAAAAGTGCTTTGTGTTGGTCTTTGCGACAGACAATATATTTAATATATATACATGTCGATCATATATTAGCAATATAATTCTGTAAAAGTATTGCCGTTAACAGATGGCCAGCGAGCTTTAAGCAAAGTTGCAAGTGTGTCATCTGACCAAATGTTTTATTTTTGCTTGTTTATGTTTTGGGTTGAAATTTAAAATATTGAGAAAATTTGAGACTAGTTATCAAACAAAACAACGTATCGACTCAAGCGTCATGAAGAAACTGATCAACAATCTCAACCAATAAAACAATATACCATGGATTAAAAACTGATAGTGTTAAGAATTTTATATAGAAGTAACAACACAGTCAGTTAATCATTATAGCTAACGACATATAAACTATGGTTTACACACGATCGGAACTATATATTTCTAATGAAAAGTTTAGCAAACAAACTATGTCTAAAGAAATGCTCATATACGTACCCAACTGAAGTTTCCGTTAATTTATTCACGTATATATATATATATATATATATATATTGTTTGACAGATTTGAGACCATTCATTACATACTTCCTCGTACACAATATGTATTAATATCTATATATAGATTTGTTTGACGATTCTCTCTCTCAAAGTATATATTTTTTTCTTAGTTATTTGACAAATAAGCTATATGTTAAACCCAACGTAATGTATAGAAAACAATATGTATTCTTAGTATTTCAATAAATAGCTTAAATAAATAACTAGATAGTCCTGTTATTGTTGGTCTTTGATGTAAACTATGCTAACTATGAATATATAACTGGAGTCTGTACATGTCACAAACAACCTTGAACTATACACAAAGTATTAAAGCATATTATATTGTCTGGTTTAAGATAAGGATGCTAATTTATCTGTTTACCATCCGTGATAAATAATTAAGACATGGAGGACCTACTTTGCAGTATGCTTAAGCTTCTTCAGCAAAAATATGATGGAGTTGGTGAAAAATGCAACTACACTCTACACAAAGATCAATCTATAACATAAACCAACACCCATGGAAAAGAAATCTGGAGACGATATCTCAAATTACAGATTTATTTCATTAGTATATCATAAGAAAATAGGCAAACATATTGTTTATTTAAACAGAAATTTTTTAGCATATTTTGAGTATAATGATACATCTGGTCCCTGGACGTCAAAGAATACAATAATACTATCTAATAAGGTTTGCTCCTCCACATGTTCTACGGACTACTCACCTTCTTTTGTCGTGTTCTATAAATTAAATAACTTCTGAAAGTAGACATATCCAGTTGACAAAATAAAATGACATGATCAAGCGGTCTAAGTCAATAGATTTAATTTATCCATTTCCCTTCCATTTGGGGGTTATAAACTTTATATTATTATTCATTGGAGGCCTCGCTTAGACCAATCTTCGGATTCCAATTTTATTGATTAATTGCATCGAATTCATGTTTACGTCCTTATATTCCCATGTAGCTTCTTTTTTATTTGATAAGCTTTTCATTTTGTTAAAGTGATTCGAAAATCTGTTGATAGAAATTAATGAACATGGATAGATATTCGACAGAAGAATATTATTTGCAAATACGCTTTTATACTCGAGGTCTCGAGCGGGTAGTGTAAACACTTAAACATTTATAAATAAACCCTAAATATTCCGTGACTAAAAAGGAGGGATTCACGGTCTTCTGATTTCTTGCTTTTCCATCTAATTTTAATTTTATATAAGATATATTTGTTATAATGTTTCGATGCTAATGTTGCAGTGTAAGTATGAAATGACCGTTTTCCTTGGTTACATAATTTACTGTGGTTGACGTATGTTATCATAAAAATTTATTTATTAGTTTATTATATATATATATATAAGTCCATTATTTTAGTTTATATGTATATAGCTATGTAATAGATGTTTGAAGATGTTTATCATTTTCTCAAGCTAATTGAATATCATGAAAATTAATTGCATATGTTGTTTTATATAATTAGTCAATATATATTGTTTTAGTTAAATTTCTAAAATACTTTTACAATAAATATTTTATTTATTTACCAACTTAGGTGTGTTGACTACTTCTCGATGATTAATTAACATACTAGATCTTGACCCGCACAACCGTGCGAGTTTTCTTTTTATTTATAATTTATAAAGAAATTATCAATAAATAATAATATATTTATTTATAAATTCTCACAAAATACTAAAATGATAGATGTTAAGTATCATTTTTAAACACAACATGAAAACATAAATTATCATTAACAAATGTTTATCTATAGTATATCTAAACAAATGTTAAAATGTATTGTATGCAAATTACATAAACTAAAATTCTATATTAAAAAAGATTATATATTTGATTATTTCAGATTATAATTTGTGTATCAAAATTAACAATATATTAGTAAGTAGTAACAATCCATAAAAATATAAATTAAAATATATAAAATAAATTACTATATATTAATAATGATGAATAATAAACTTAAACAACAAAATTATAGAGTTATATAATATATAACATTAAATGTAAATCATATATTCAATTTTTATAATACTATCAAAATTTTTATATTTATAAAATAAAAAATCTGTGTGGGTCAAACTCTAGTATATAGTTTTTTATTTAGGTTTTAGTAATATATAGTGCTATCTAGATAAATTATAATTTCTTAAACAAAAACATTAGTATTTCAAAATAAAAATAAAGATATGCGGTGATATTATAATTAAATTATGTAAAATTTGATAACTATTTTAAAGAATGGTCCAAATAAAAAAACTATACATGAAATAACTCATAACTTCGTTTTGATAGTATAGATAGATAAATATATAATATGTTTTTATATTTTAAATAGTACTTCTTTCTAACATAATCTATATAAATTTTGTAAGCAAGTGCTTTCGGCAGTTTATATTATTATTCTCATTAAAATATAATTAGAAATATTTTAGATAATTTTAAAATTTCATTTATAAATATAATAATATTTTTAATAATATTTTATGATAATTAGAAATTAAATTCATTGATTTACGGAAATTTTAAGAAGATGTTAAAAAGATTTTGTTAGATTTATTTCATTTGTATTTCAAATAGAAAGATAAAGATATCTCAAGACTTTTTTTTATTAAATTAGATAACATTTGATAATCTTGATAACCTTTCTAAAGAGTAGTCCATTTAAAAAAACAAAAAAAAAATCACACATGAATCAAAGTTATGACTTCTATTTTAATATATAAGATAACTAAAATTGGTCTTTAGTTCTTTACTATTCATTTGGTAACTAAAGATATTGACCAAAAAAACAGATATCAATTTTTGGTAAGTTTAATTGCAGTGTTTGAATGTTGACCTCAGTTGGCTTATATATACATTGAAAAGTAACGTAGATATAATTCAGAGAAATTAAGGAGAATTTATCAATGGCATTACATCTAGCTTTATGTCTATGTGTTTATCTCTTGTTTAGTCAAGGTGCAGAGGGAAGTATTGATGTGAGAGTCCAAGTTCTCTTTGTTTGTTCTATCCTCAATTCCTTTTTTTTTTTAATTTTAGAACTTCTCTATGGGTGTTTTGCAGGATTTTGATTGTGTTGAGATATACAAACAACCGGCTTTCCAACATCCATTGTTGAAAAATCACAAGATTCAGGTGAGGTAGTAAATTATGCATGATACGTATACGTGAGATACCAAACTTGTTCCAGTTAAAATTAGAATATCAAAGTTTTAAGATTCTTTTTTCCAAAAAAAAAAAAGATTTAAGATTCTGATTTAACAGTGTATCCGCTTTCATTAAAAATAAATAAAGTCTTTATAATTTATAGAAAATATATTTTGATTTATATTATTTCCGTTTTTTATAAAAGTTGTTTAAGATTTTTGCACACAAAGTAACAAAATGATTTTTTTTTTTTTGCTTTACATATGTTTGACTTTAACTAAAATAAGGGTAAAAACTAGAATAAATATTTAATATTTCCTTTAAAAATGTAAAACAACATTTTGAATGAAACAAACTTTAAAAGTCAAAAAGACACTTAATATGAAACCAAGGAGTAGAACTTTGAGAAACATCAAATATTTAAAATCTTTTTTTTGAGATACTATATATAGGAAACATTCAGCTCATATGAGGATCTTGAAAGAAGCGACAACTTTGAAACGAAAGAACAATGTCCAAAGGGTACGGTTGCAATCTTAAGACAACGAAATGGATCCGAGAGCTTTCATTTGAACACAGCCGAGTATCCAGGTCAACATGTATATCTTCCACTTCTTAATTGCTTTTGAAAAGAGTTACACAAGTAACAAATTCTCATTTAGTTGTTATTATATGACTAACATCTGTTTTTATATAGTTTGCAACAATTGAGACCATGTTAGATGAAAGTATCTATCGAGGAGCTGAAGCTGAAATAAGTGTTCATTCTTTAAATTTGCAAGTTAACCAATATAGTAAAAGTCAAATCTGGTTAGAGAATGGACGTTCAGGCCAACTCAATAGTATACAAGCTGGTTGGGCAGTAAGTAAACTTATTATTTTTATATATCCTAAAATTATCATGTGAAAATAAGCTGGAAATAATAAATCAAATTTTAGGAAACTTATATTTTCAAACTGCCATGCATATCTAATTATATGTTTACTTAATAGGTGCATCCAAGATTGTATGGTGACAGTGTCACGAGATTTACAATATATTGGACTGTAAGTAAATTATAGTTATTGCTATTCATATATGAATAATATTAGCCAACATAGAATTAATATATGACTACTATTGGATTGTCTCTATTATTTTATTTACATACCAAGTAGTATTATATATGTATTTCTTTTTCCATTTTAGGGAGATGGCTATGGAAAAACTGGGTGCTACAACACACAATGTCCTGGTTTTGTTGTTTTAAGTCGAAATCCCAGAATTGGAAATCAGTTTGCGGGATCATCTGTCTATGGAAAAACAAGCCTTTATTTTACACTGCAAATATTTCAGGTAAGTTTGTCTCGTTCCTTATAAGGATGTTAAACTGACTTTTAAATTAAGTTTTTATATATTTAGAAAAATATTTTTGGTGAATAAATTATATAATACAAATGATTTGACTTTTGGGATGCTTTTTGAAACAGTTTGCTGTTGTTTCATATGTAATAGGATCGCTCCAGTGGAAACTGGGGATTGAAACTAGGTAATGAAGTAATTGGTTACTGGCCGAAAGAGCTGTTTACAGAGTTAAACAAAGGAGCTTCTCTGGTGAGATATGGAGGAAATACATATATGTCCACCGATGGAATGAGTCCTCCAATGGGAAATGGGCATTTTCCAGTTGCAGATTTTTTAAAGACGGCACATTTAAAAAATGTCTTGATCATAGACTCCAACTACAAAAGAGTTTATGTTGAAGATAAAAAACTAAGACTTTATGCTGATAATTATGAATGCTTTAAGGTGACATTTTGGGGTTATAGCAGATCTAGTGGAGAGTCTTTCTCGTTTGGCGGACCAGGTGGCAAATGTGGTGTTTGATGAGTTCAATGTATATGTACCAACCAAACTATATTAACATTTTATATAAAAAATAATAATAATTATCTAAATATCTTTACTAATAAATATAAGATATCAAAAGATAGTTTCATTTGTCATGGTATGGTCACATAAAATTCATATCTGTTTTATCATTCACATAAAATTTCATGTGTTTTATCATCCACATAAAATTTTGCACTCCTATATTAAATTAAATAATAAATATAAGATATCAAAAGATAGTTTCATTTGTTATGGTATATGGTCACATAATCTATGTTTGTTGGTGTATGTTATCATATAAATTTATTTATTATATATTATATACAAGTCCGTTATTTTAGTTTATATATAGCCATGTAATAGATTATGTTTGGTGAAGATATTTATCCTTTTTAAAAAATAATTGAATATCATGACAATTAATTGCGAATATTATTTTATACAAATAGTCAATATATATTGTTTAGTTAAATCTCAAAAATACTTTTATTTAAAATTACAATACATTTTTTTATTTATTCACCAGTTTAGATGTGTTGACTATTTCTGGAAGAATAATTACATATCAGCAAAATTGGTCTTTAGTTCTCAAATATTCATTGGGCAGCTAAAAATACTGACCAAAACGCATATCAATTTTTGACCTCACCTGGCTTATATATGTACCCTGAAAAGTAACGTACATATAATTTGAGAAAATTAAGGAGAATTTATCAATGGCATTACATCTAGCTTTATGTCTATGTGTTTTTTATCTACTGTTTACTCAAGGTGTAGAATGAAGTATTGATGTGAGAGTCCAATTTCTCTTTGTTTGTTCTATCTTCAACATCATGTTTTAATTTTAGAACTTATCTTCGTTGTGTGTTTGGCAGGATTTTGATTGTGTTGAGATATATAAACAACCGACTTTCCAACATCCATTGTTGAAAAATCACAAGATTCAGGTGGAATAGTACATTATGCATGATACATATATGTGAGATACAAAAACTAGTTGAATTAAAAAAAAGAATTACAAAGTTTTAAGATTCGGGTTTAAGAGATCTGGATCCGCTTTCATACAAAAAAGTTTTGATTTTTTTTGTAGAAAATACTTTGATTATAGAACTCTGAAAAATATCAAATGTTTAGAATCTTGTTTTTTTTTTTTGCGATACTATATACAGAAAACATTCAGCTCATATAAGGATCTTGAAAGAAGCGACGACTATGAAACAAAAAGATCAATGTCCAAAGGGAACGGTTGCAATCTTAAGACAACAAAATGGATCCGAGAGCTTTCATTTGAACACAGCCGAGAATTTGGGTCAACATGTATATCTTCCACTTCTTAATTGATTTTAAAAAGAGTTACACAAGTCTCGTTTACGGTTTCTTTCATTTTAACAAATTCTCATTTAGTTGTCAAGACATTCTTGTAATATGTTTATTATATAACATATGTTTTCTGAACAGTTTGCAACAATTGAGACCATAATAGATGGAAGTATCTATCGAGGAGCTGACGCTGAAATAAGTATTCATTCTTTAAACTTGCAAGATAACCAATTTAGTAAAGGTCAAATCTGGTTAGAGAATGGACCTCCAGGTCAACTCAATAGTATACAAGCTGGTTGGGGGGGATAAGTGAACTTACTATTTTTTATTTCATAAAATAATTTTGTGAAAATAAGCTGGAGGTCCAGGTCAACTCAATAGTATACAAGCTGGTATGTTTTTAGGAAATGTTATATTTTCGAAATTTCCATGCATATCTAGTTACATGTTTACTTTTTAGGTGCATCCAAGATTGTACGGTGACAGTGCCACACGATTTACAATATATTGGACTGTGAGTAAATAAAAGTTATTGTTTTTCATATTTTAATTGTAAGTAGCCTACGCAGACTTAAAATAAGACACTGTTTTTGGATTGTCTTTACTATTTTATTCACGTATCAAGTAGTATTATAAATGAATAATGATGACAAAAAGTAGTATTATAAATGTAATTTGTCATTTTAGGGAGATGGCTAATGGAAAAACTGGGTGCTACAACACACAATGTCCTGGTTTTGTTGTTTTAAGTCGAAATTCCAAAATTGGAAATAAGTTTTCTGGGTCCTCTGTCTATGGAAAAACAAGCCGTTATTTTACAATGCAAATATTTCAGGTTAGTTTGTCTTCGTTCATTATAAAGATGTTAAACTGACTTTTAAATTAAGTTTCTATATTTTTTAATAAAAAGTTTTGGTCAATAGATTATATCATAGTATTGGGCAATTGTTTTGACTTTTAGGATGCTTTGTGAAATAGTTTGTTGTTGTTTCATATGTAATAGGATGCCTCCAGTGGAAACTGGGGACTTAAACTAGGTAATGAAGTAATTGGTTACTGGCCCAAAGAGCTATTTACAGAGTTAAACAACGGAGCTTCTCGGGTGAGATATGGAGGAAATACATATATATGTCCACCGATGCAATTAGTCCTCCAAATCCAATGGGAAATGGGCATTTCCCAGTTCAAGATTTTTCAAAGACAGCACATTTTAAAAATGTCTTGATTATAGACTCCAACTACATCAATCTTTTGTATACAAGAAAAAAAAAAAGAAGTAAAACACTATACATTTGTATGCGAAGAGGATAAGAGTTATTTAAAGAGCTAATTTTAAGGCTCGACTTCGAACTCCTAAGTAAGATTTTGACAAACATATAAAGAAACTCAGTAATTCACATCAGATATATGAAATTGTTGGAAGGAAAAATTAATAGCACCTTTTATTTTTAGTATGATAAACAAAAATTATAGTTCATTTCTAACATATATGCTTGTTTTCTTAATATGACCAAACTCTTTGCCAATAAAACTTACAAGTTTCTCACCATCGTTTTGTTATTTTAGCATTCTACAACCACCGTGGCAAGACCGACGTTATTTACGGTTGATGAATTATACAACTTAGACCATGTGCAATGGGGAATTCTTAAGGGGAGTTCTTAGAAAAATATTAATTTTATAATCACCGGGTCCCATGAATAGTTAAGGATTTTATCCTAAAAATCTTTATGTAAGGATCAATCCTTAAACTATTCATGGGCTCCACTGCACACGTGGCGGTCCGTGAATGGTTAGTTTACTTTTTTTTAAAGAAAAAATCTGAAATATCCTTATATAATCTGAAATACCCTTTTTATTTTTTTCCTAAGAACTCCCCTAAGGATTCCCCATTGCACATGCTCTTAGCCGTATCGTTTTAGTAACTCTGCAACATATTGGAATATGTTATATTTTTCTATTTGAATAAATACGGTGATAGACTGATAGAATATATGGTGGAGATGATTATGAACCGCTAGTATTAAATATGGTGATTATGAGCAGCAACTGATTCTCGAGTCGTCGAAGAATATGATCTTGATGCTTCATAACACAGCGTCGTTGTTTGTTCCTCCCATATCTGTTTAAAACAAAATAATAAAAGAACTGAAACTGGGATCTCTTTATCAATTGAGAGATTCAACTGAATAAAAAATCTAATGAAAAAATATTATTGGAAGAGTTACTTTAGAAGTGATTAAAAAGAAGATCCCAATCGTTCTCAACTGAAGGTTAATAAGGCATCACATGGACGATAAATCTCACAATGGTACGAATCATAATGTATTATGTCTCGCTAACAGCTTTCTAAGTTCTTGATGAAACAAAATGATTATATGAACGGATTTCTGTGTAAACCCTTTGGCATAGTCTCCACTGATTGAAATTATTACGTTTTGACCGAAGGAAGAATACATAAGGGCATAAGTAAATTGATTACTAGTGATGTGTAAAATTAAAAATGATTTGTAAACCTAAAATGTTTTGATTGGCTTTTATTTTATTTTTTTATCATGGCAACTCTAGAGGTGGTTTGATCCGATTCATTATTCGTTCGATTCAAAAAAATTAAGATATCCGTAAAGTTTTGAATCAAAGTAAATATAAAAATGTGATATCCGTAGACAACAAAAAAAATCACAAATATTAATTTTTAGAAAGAAATATATCTGATCTTATCTGTATCATATTTATATATACTTTGGTTAATTTTTTATTTAAGTTGTTTTCAAATTAGTTTTTGGGTTATTGCATATCCAGTTTATTTTTAATATTGAGTTAACATACACATTTTCTAATTTTTCAGCTTTTAATACTGAATTTTTAGGTTTTGCTTTACAATTTACGTTAAAAATGTTTGTTTGTTAGTATGCTACTATTATTTGTAGTTTATTATGATATTGTTAAGGTTTTTGATTATTTTTTCTTGTAATTATTTTAATTTTTAATTATTTTAATATAATTAACGAATAATATTGAATAATTCGAGAATATTTGAAAAAACTCTAGATATCTAGACTTCTGGATATCTGAAATTTTATGGATCTAAATAAATTATAAATTCGTTTGAGACGGAACGGATCACATATATTTTTTTTCTGAATATCTGTTCCGTGCCAAGGTCTATCCACAAAGATTTGTTGACATACCCCACAATGATTTAAAAAGGCTATGTGTTAATCTTTGGAAAGTCTCTCATTATTGTGTTGATTTGGTAACTAAAGATATTGACCAAAAAATACATATCAACTTTTGGTATGATATCGTTGCAGTGTTTGAATGTTGACCTCAGTCGGCTTATATATACACTGAAAAGTAAAGTAGATATAATTTGAGAGATATAAGGAGAATTTAGCAATGGCATTACGTCTTGCTTTATGTCTATGTGTTTATCTGTTGTTTACTCAAGGTGTAGAAGGAAGTATTGATGTGAGAGTCCAACGTCTCTTTGTTTGTTCTATCCTCAATTCCATTTTTAATTCTAGAACTTCTCTTTGCAGGAATTTGATTGTGTTGAGATATACAAACAACCGGCTTTCCAACATCCATTGTTGAAAAATCACAAGATTCAGGTGGGTTAGTAAATTATGCATGGTACATATATGTAAAATACAAAACTTGTTACAGTTAAAGATAGAATATCAAAGTTTTACTATTCAGATCTAAGAGTCTGGATCCCCCTTCATACACAAACTTTCAAAATCTATTTAGAAGATACTTTGATTTATAGAACTTTGAGAAACATCAAATGTTAAGAATCTTATTTTTCTTATGCTTTTTTTTTTGCGATACTATATGTAGGAAACATTCAGCTCATATGAGGATCTTGAAAGAAGCGACAACTATGAAAAGAAAGAGCAATGTCCAAAGGGAACGGTTCCAATCTCAAGACAACGAAATAGATCCGAGAGCTTTCATTTGAACACACCCGAGCATTTGGGTCAACATGTATATGTTCACTTCTTAATCGCTTTTGTAAAGAGTTACACAAGTCTCATTTAAGTTTTTTTTGTTCCTTCTAACAAATTCACATTTAGTTGTTAAGACAGTGTGATAATATATTTATTATATGACTAACATATGTTTTTTCTTACAGTTTGCAACAATTCAGACCAGTATGTTAGATGGAAGTATCTATCGTGGAGCTGAGGCTGAAATAAGTGTTCATTCTTTAAATTTGCAAGAAAACCAATGTAGTAAAAGTCAAATCTGGTTAGAGAATGGATATTCAGGCCAACTCAATAGTATACAAGCTGGTTGGGCGGTAAGTAAACTTATTATTTTTATATTTCACAAAATTATTGTAATAAATATGTTTATAGGAAACAAATATACTTTCGAGATTTCCATTCATATCTAATTATATATGTTTACTTTTTAGGTGCATCCAAGATTGTATGGTGACAGTGTGACCCGGTTTACTATATATTGGACTGTGAGTAAATTATAGTTGTTGCTACATGAATAATAATTAGCCTACTTGGAATTAAAATAAAACGACTCTGACTGGATATGTCTTTAGACTCTTTACTATTTTATTCACGTACCAATTTCCAATTTAGGGAGATGGCTATGGTAAAACTGGGTGCTACAACACCCAGTGTCCTGGTTTTGTTGTTTTAAGTCGAAATCCCAAAATTGGAAATCACTTTTCGGGATCATCTGTCTATGGAAAAACAAGCATTTATTTTAGAATGCAAATATTTCAGGTCAGTTTCTCTTCGTTCCTTATAAGGATGTCAAACATACTTTTAAATTAAGTTTTTATAAATAATTTCGGGCGAATAGATTATATCATACTATTGTACAATTGTTTTGACTTTTGTGATGCGTTTTGAAAGTTTGTTGTTGTTTCATATGTAATAGGATCGCTCGAGTGGAAACTGGGGACTTAAACTAGATAATGAAGTAATTGGTTACTGGCCCAAGGAACTGTTTAAAGAGTTAAACAAAGGAGCTTCTCTAGTGAGATATGGAGGAAATACATTTATGTCCACTGCTGAAATAAGCCCTCCGATGGGAAATGCGTATTTTCCAGTTGCAGATTTTCTAAAGACGGCACATTTTAAAAATGTCTTGATTGTAGACTCAAACTACAAAAGAGTTAATGTTGAAGAAAAAAAGCTAAGACTTTATGCTGATATCTTTCAATGTTTTAGGGTTACATATTGGGGTTATAGCAAAGCTAATGGAGTGTCTTTCTCTTTTGGAGGACCAGGTGGTAGATGTGGTTATTGATGAATTCTAAATATATATGTATGTAACAACCAAACTATATCAACTTTTAAAAATAAAAATAATAAAATTCATCTAAAATATTTTTGCTTTCCTAATGAAAGTTTGTTTAATCACTAACCATTGAACATTATTAGTAAGGGAAATTAGGCCAAATGACCATACGAAAAACTATATTTCATTAACTAACTAAACATTCTCTCTCCTCTATTCTCTTCCTATCTCTCTCTAATTTCTTACTACAAATCTATTTTTTTTGCCAGTTCACAAATAAACCCTATTTATTAGTAACCAAATTAAAGGGAAATTAGGCTCACTATTTTTTTTTTTAAAAGCAAAATTAACTAACTAACAAAAAAATCCATTCTCTCAGCTCCTTTCTCTTCCTATCTCTCTCTTCCTCTCTCTCTCTACAAAACTAATTATTATTATTTTTTGGTTATTTCACAAAATCAACAAAACAAAACAATCATAAAAACGAATATGTTTGTCTTATTCAAATGAGCCTTATATATAGAGATCATAAGGCCCATTAACAAAAGCTTCAGGCCCATCCCCTGTCCTTAAACCCTAATCTCCACCATCACTGAGAAGTCACCGGTTCTCAATGGCGAAACTCCTCTCCCGCTCCTCCACCGCCTCGCGCGTCGCAAACCGTTTCTTTTCCACCTCCACCAGACCCGCCGCTCCTTCTCACTCTAACCTCATCTCCCGCAGATCCTCACCGACGCTGTTCCATTTCATGGGATTCATCCCTGATTCGACCCGTTTGACGACGATCCGGACCCGGATGGATAGGTCCGGTGGATCGTATTCGCCGCTTAAATCCGGATCCAATTTCAGCGACAGAGCACCTACGGAGATGGCGCCGCTATTCCCCGGCTGCGACTATGAGCATTGGCTCATCGTTATGGAGAAGCCTGGCGGTGAAAACGCGAGTAGACAGCAAATGATTGATTGTTATGTTCAGACACTTGCCAAAATTGTCGGAAGGTCAGATTTTTTGCTTCTGCCCCCATCTTTCTTACTATCCTTGTTTCGTTATGAATTGACGACAAGTAACTAACGAAGTGTGAGTTTTGGTTTGGTTTAATAGTGAGGAAGAAGCTAAGAGGAAGATCTATAATGTTTCGTGCGAGAGGTACTTTGGTTTTGGTTGTGAGATCGATGAAGAGACATCAAACAAACTGGAAGGTGTGTGTCTCAATTTTCCGACACAAAAACTATGATGTGAGATTGAAATTGATGTGTCTTTGGTTCTTTGTGTATTGCTAGGATTACCTGGTGTTCTCTTCGTGCTTCCGGATTCTTATGTTGATCCTGAGTACAAAGATTACGGAGGTAACTTCATCAAAAGATCATTTCTTTCATGTTTAAACTAAAGGATGCATTATTTAGGTGTATATATGATTTTTTTGGTGAATGTTTTTTTGAAATTGCAGCTGAGTTGTTTGTGAACGGGGAAGTGGTTCAGCGTCCACCAGAGAGACAGAGGAAGATAATGGAGTTAACGACTCAACGAAGCTCTGATAAGCCGAGGTACAATGACAGAACCAGAAATGTCCGACGGAGAGATAACATGCGTTAAGACCTTTAGTGCTCCAGAGTCTATTGTGTTAAAACATCTCCTTTGCCTTTGAACTTGGATCGTATTTGTCTTTCTTGGTTAATGATATGAATAATGTAAATTGTGATCATGATGATGATGATGATTCTGTTTGGTCGCGTGAAGCTTTACTTTATCATATCTCTTATTGATTTTAACGGCATTTCATTATCACTAGCTACATAGTCTTTGGAAGAACGAATAATTAATTTTGTAATGATTTTTTCAAAGTGAAAATACAGAGATAACTTGCTTTTAAAATACCCAAAAATCATATAAACTGACTTTTGTCCAGAGTGTGTTTACAAGATAAAAATACAATAAATTGTATGAAAAACAAAAGAAAAGAAGAAATCACCATCATCCCAAGGTTCTCAAGTAAATCATTTACCTTTTACCCATAAGAACCTCAAAAACAGAAAGAACAAAATCCCTATAAAAATAACACTTTTTTTTGGCGTTCTACATCTATTTTACTGTAAGCTCTGAAGATTGAGCTTCTTAGAAAAACATGATGCCATTTACCTAAAACTCAATAAACCGGATAAAAGCCTGAAGAAAGAGAGAGAGCACCTAGAAACCACCCCATCTTGGACTAAGGATTGGGAAGAACCCTGATGGGGATGGTGGGAACATAAGCCCTGGAGATGGAGGTGGCTGAGAAGGACCTGGACCAGCACCCGGTCCGCCACTTCCTGATTGAGCTACTTGTGAAAACGAAAAGTTTGGGGTTAGTGGTTGAGGATACTGGACTCCTGGTGACAGCAATGGGTAAGGTGATCTAGGAGAGAACATGTTCGGGTAACCAGTAGGAGATGGTTGAAAAAACTGAGACGTAGGTGAGGGTAGTGATCCAAAACCGTTATACCGAGGTGAAGGAAAGCCACCATTGAACTGAGGAGAAGGAAAGCCACCATACATCTGACTGTACCTTGGAGAGGGAGGAGTGGGCGTGCCAGGTACAGGACCATTGAACTGAGGGAAAGGATGATTAGGAGGCACTGGGCTAGGAATTAACCCAAGTGGTGGTTGATATTGACTATGTTGCTGGGTTCCAGACATCATATGTGGCTGAGTTTGAGGCGGAGGCTGAGACTGAGCTGGAACATAAGACGGAGGTTGAGGCTGAGCTGGCATATAAGGCTGAGGTTGATGCTGAGCTGGCATATAAGGACGATATTCATGACCTGGCTGCACATGATTACCACTAGGACCTGCAGCTCCAGGTGAACTTTGAAGATAACGCATAAACTCTGAGATGGGAGACACAGCTGTATTAGACCAAGACTGATCCCCATGACCCACCATTGGTTGTTGTTGTTGTTGAGGCGGTTGGACGAAGCTGTGAGACATGCTAGGGTGAGGAAGCGAAGGACGGTTGATCTCAGTTAAAGGAGCAGGTCTAACCCTCTGCAACCTAGTATTCTGAGGCCTTGTTAAGTTGTTGTTCTGAGGAGGAGGCCGAGGAAGACTGTCACGTGATGGAGAGCCAGTTAACTGCTGAACAACACTTCTAAAGTCGTTCTTGCTAACGCTATAAATCTGAGGCTGCGGCGCTTGAGGCCTTGCAGAAGCCGAGGGATTAGCATTTGCAGCGAAGTTGGGTTGGTGGATAGGACTCTTTCTGATATTTCTCCCATTCTTATTCACACCCAAATGATCACTTTGTCGAGGCCTATCCATCTCCACTCTTAAAACCTCACTACCAAACCTTTTCGCCACTAATCCTCTGTCTATCTATTGTGTAGATCCTCAGCTCTTGAGCTACTCTATCGTCTTAAATCAAAAGCATACGAGTCTATGTTCATAAACTGGATCAGAAACTAAAGCATAAGAGTTCTAAGAACTAAAATTCTGATACGATCAAATGCTCTGTTGAAGAGAGGAAGTGAAGATGGAGCAAAAATAAAGTAGAGGTCTTTCACCTTAGTATTCGGATCAGAGTAGACACACGAGAGTTCGGAGCCTGGTTTCAATCAGATCTTAAGAGCAGAGAGGGAGAGAAGGAGAATTCAAATGAACCCTAAATTTGTGTCAACGAAGAAGAAATGGGAATCCGAAGAAATGAGATTGAAATTTTAGATTTTTTTTTGGTTTTCCCTTCGGTTGTGTCTTATTTATTTTGGATTTGTGTTTTGTCTTAAGTGACATGGAGCTGACGTGTCCAGATTGTCTCGAAGTTTTTTTTTTAATTGGTTTTTAACGGAAAAAAAGTCAAACCGGAAAAATCAAATGTAGAAAGGTGGTTTTATACTCAAATATATATTTGTTTTATGAATTAATATTCGCTTCCTATTTAAGAAGAAATATTATGAGGAAACCATATCAACTTTTCCACTTACGGGACTTTTTATTTTCAAAAATATTATTCCATTTTGGTCAGAAAAATTATTAATATTTTTATTTGTAGGGTCTGACTTACAATAATATATGATGCATTTGCCAAAATAAAAAGTGTAGTGCACTCTTGTATTAGTTGCAATGGAAACTGACGTTTTGTTTGATTAAATCAATGATTTGGCGAGATAAATAGAAATTATTTAAAATAATAATGAGACAAAAAACAGCTTTACACTTTCTTTTGATGATAACAAACTTTATTTCGCCGAACAAGTATTTATGGCTGAACAAAATATTTGTAAATTTAAATTAATTCAATATGATTTCAATCCAAAAATCTGAATATTAGTAACTCAACTAAATAAAACGAATTTTCATATTCAATATCTATAAGAAACGAAGTAAATCAAAAATATTAATATTTTTAGAGATGTATTCGTTATATGTATAAATTATATACACAACTTATCTAAATATTATATTTTATATAAGTTCTAAAATATTTTTATTGATTAAATTTTATTATATTAATTATTGTTTTTCTTAAAAATAAAATTTCTATTATTGTAAATGGTTTTAGATTTTGTTTTTTATTTTATTGTGCAGATCGAAATATATATATCTGGTTAAAAATTTAAATTGTCTCTAACATCTGGGACACTAAATACCGAAATTGCTATCGATCGAATCAAATCGGATAATTGATTATTTAGACGAACTCGATCGGATCACATATAATTTCAAAAATAGAGGTATACCATCTCTGCCCACTCCTAGTATTTAGTAGAAACACAAGATTAGCAGTATATTTTCTAACCTTTTCAATCCCCTATATATTAATTGAGGAACATTTGAAAAGATGTAACCTCAATTTTGTATTAATTAAAAGAGGCCCCAATGCATAGGTGTCATTCAATTAGGTAGTCAATTAGATTCAATTGAAAAAATAAGTAAGTCCATATTGGATTTTTATAGGTTGCTAGATACATTAGTTAGTCAAACTATATGATATAATGATATAATATGCTATTTTCTTTCCATAAATAAAACCTACGGAATTACCATAAATGACTAATATATATATGACACTTAATGATTGTTCCCTAAGATATAATTACTATTTTATTTTATTTCCATAAATAAAACCTACGGAATTACCATAAATGACTAATATATATATATGACACTTAATGATTCTAATAATAAATATTAGATTAGAGTTTATATATCCTCCATCATTTTTATTTAATTTTATATTATTAAAATAAATTAAACAATCAAATTAGCTATAAAATTAAACTTTAGATTTTTTCGTATAGGTTATATTTTGAATTTTAAGAAACGAGAATAAATAACTAAACTGTTAAAATTATTATGTTAAAAATTAATGATCAATAGTTTAACATTTTATTATAAAAAGCTATACATGATTTTAAAACCATATAAGTAAAAAGTATCATTCAATAATAAAACAAATATATATATATATATATATACAGATTAAACTATATACCATATAAGATTACATAAATATTTTAATTTCAAAATTTTCAATAAATTTTCAAGAACATTTATAAATTATAAACTTATTAAATTTTTCACATTGAATTTTTTTGTTATCAATGATTTAAATATCTTAGTTCCTTTTTAATTTTATATTTTTAAAAGATATTAACAATCGATAATATGGTTATTTTTGGTATATACCATACAAACCGAATGGATGTGATTTTATAAAAACCATAGGATTTGGATATGGTTTGATTTATAATCGANGTGACAATATGACTCTAAATATGATCATATTATATATTTTTATAATATATAATATGATCTCAAACTAAATAATTATGTTTTTTGGTATAAAATTGAATAAACTGAAAACCGATGGTATATAAACCAAATCAAACTGAAGTACATATAGATTTAGAATAGTAGTTATATTTTAATGATCGAAATACCAAAAAATCGAGCCGAACCGAAACCCGATATACGGATTGAACACCTCTAATCTGAATGAAACCGAACTATTGTTTCATTTTTAAAAACATAATAAAATAATAGCTTCATCCCGCGCAAGACGCGGGTCTTATCCTAGTTTGAATAGTAAACACCAACATGATGAATGCAACAGAAAAAAGAAAAAGAAGTGGGGTGAGAGAGGCTCGAACTCTCGACCTCAGGATCACTCAGTAGCTATGAGACCTACGCGCTAGCCAACTGCGCCACCACCCCAATCGATGCTTTCTCTGTAAGCATTTGAAATATATAGTTGTTGTTTCTGAGTGGCAATGTCTTCTGCAAAATGAACATCTATTGGTATTGAAACTTTGGGGGCAAAAAGCTTGTCTGTTTTAGTTTTTAGATTTTCATTTAGCCTTTATATATGGTGTTTGAGGATGAAGCTAAACGTATACCATAAGTCTTATAGAAACATATGTTTATTATTTACCGTGCGAGTGTTTGCGCTACAACTTCTACATACTTTTGAGCATGGATGGGAACAAATTTCTCAAAAAAAAAAAAAACATTAATTTCTAAAACCTTACGTTTTGCAGATTGTCCTTATAATTTGAAAGGAACACAACAAATTAACAACAACAATAACATTAATTAGAAGAAACGTAGGAAAAGATGTCTGTCTTATTCCTTTATTGTCTCTACAATTCTTATCTGATCACTTTGATTCTTTAGATCCTCAAAGCTCCAATCCCTTCTAATCCCACTGCTTCTGACCAGCTTCGGCTCGTCAAGATCCCCATAGACAATGGTCCCCGCGCTATGTAGCCTGCGATGTCCTGTTTTGACCCGTCTCACGGCGGGCAAAGTTGGTATTTTCCTTCCCACCTTTTTATACCCTGAAGTTACAAAGTTTTCAGTAATGTTTGAATCTATGTCCGAGTTTGATCTTTGCAGGATGTGGCATGCAAGGCAGTTCAGGCTCATATTTTTGTTTCTCACTGAAATCGAATCGACGATGAGGTGTGTTATCTTCTGGTTTTTGATTTGATTTTATGTTGACAAGAAAAGGGAAAGTCCCAAATGAAACCTTTTTGGGGATGCTCTTTCTAGGCGTTTAGTTTCTTGGTTGACAAGAGATATATTCCTTTGTTTTTTGTAAATGAAAATAGATGATAGAAACAAATTTCACCCTTTTTGATTTGCTTATTTTTAGTGTTTAATCGTTTGGTGACAAAAAAAAGGAGTTTTATGGGGTAGATGCTTTATATGGTGATTCTATTTTTATCATACAGCGTAAAAGTTGACCCTAGATTTTCTATTTTGTGAACAAAAGCTTCCTACAATCACTATGCAAACGACACATAAGCATGTTTTGTTTGTTTGTTCTTAAATAACTGTGTTTATTTGTTGAAAACATTTAAAACGATCAAGACTTCTCATTTTATGTTAGAGATTTGTTCCACTTTTTCCTTTGCAAAGCTAACAAGATTTTAATTGCGTTATGAGTTATGAGTTATTCCTTCTTAAATAATGAAATGTTAAATGTTTCATATCATATCATATCATATTTCGAAATATCTTTATGGATCTTCATTCGTTCACGTTGAAAATCTTCTTATTCACTACGTGCATACTGTTCAAATAATTTAACAAATATTGTCTACTAGTTAACAGTATTCTAACATTTTAAGTTTATAAATCTTCATTTTGAATAAGTTTTACAAACTCAAACTCACTGATCAATACCTCAATCATAGCAAAATGATGACATCAAGCTTTCTTTCGAATATTATCAACCTTTTAGCCACACTCTAAGCCTAAAAGTGACTTGAGCTGTGGTAAAGTCTGATACATATAAGAAAACAAAACGTCAAACACGTTGAGTTTCATCAATCTCATAAGACTTTTGATCATGTACGTACCATATATTTTTATTTAGTGACAATTTTACAAAACACAATCTCATTTGTACAATATTTTCAGTAAAACAAAACAAAACATAGTTTACGGTATAATTTCCCCCTAGTACAAGAATAGAATCAAATGACTTAGAAATGGAAAAGGGTATAAGAACAAGAAAATGAATGTGCATTGGGTTAGGTCTTAAGAAAAAAACAGAAACCTCTCAGACCCATAAGCTGGAAGCAACAGAGCTGAGCTTCTTCTTTGTCTCCTCTGCCATATTCTTCAACGACGACATGTCTTGCTGAGCCTGACACAACATAAACAATATGGTTTCACACTGACAAATACAAGCCTAAACAATAAATTAATCGAGAAGTGAGGCTAGACCTGGAGAGAGAGGCGGTTGATAAGATCACCAGCGGAGAGATCCAGAGGATAATCTCCATCATCATCTCCAAACAGATCAGCACTAGAGATTGCTGATGAACCCTGTTTTCAAAAGTGAGATTTGGTACAATTAGTACTAATGAGTGTTTAGTTAAGGCAAATGAGGTTAATAAAAAGGACACGTACATGGAAATTCTTTAATGTACTTTTAGCCTCAAGGTCCATGGAGTTATTCTCATTACCAAAATACTGAGCAGAGGAAATTGATTTCGCGTTAGAGAACTTCTTCCTGGCTTCATCTGTCTCTTGAATCTGTAGTATAAATAAGCTAGAGAAGGTGAGTAACAAACAGTTTAACTCAGACTAATGATAACATAAGAGGGAAGAAGAAGGAGTCTTGTACTCTTGAGGAGCTTGTGATTGGTTTCTTTTGAAACCCGCCTCCGTTCATCTCAAACTCCTCAAAGAAGCCTGTTGATCTTGGTGGAGCTACATGACCAAACACTTGTGGGCCGTTGCTCGTGTATAGTTCTCTTGTTTGAACACCGTCCGTGTAATCAAAACGAGAGGAAAACGATGACCTAGCTGATTTAGCCGATGGTGAACTGTTATCTGAATAAGTCGCTGATATAACAACAACAGATTCCTCTGGCTTTTGATCATAAAGCGTCTCGCTCGACTGCAATTTTCCCAAAATAAAAGAATTATGTAAGTTATCAAAATGTTAGAGATATATTGGGCCGTAAGATATGTAACTTACGGCCCAAGAATGTGAAATCCGTGAAACCCGTAAAAACCCTGAAGACTAAAAGGAAAGATTTGAAAAGCAAGTTAATCTATGGAGTGTGAAGCACGTTACTGACCTTAGTAGTTAGCTTCCGGGCACCAAGTCCACCTGTTTTGCCTGTCTTTTTCGCGCCAAGAGGTTTCTTAACGGACCGAGAGACTCTCGGTGAGACAGGAACCTTAGTATTATTATTATTATTACTCTCTTTAGGAGGTTCACTAGTTTTGATGGTTGAGAGCCCATTGGGCACTTGCGTTGTCGTTGAATCAGGAGATGGAGGCAACTCAACTTCCTCTGCGTTGCTTTTGGCAACTTCTCTGGCAAGAGTCTGTTTATAAAACTCAGCAGCTCTGGAGGTATACTTAGCGTCGGCTTTACCTTCTCCGCTCCAACCATGCTGCTTGAAGAAGACATGTGCCCTGCTGTTTCCTCCGTACACCATCATCTTCAACTGCTCAGGGCTCCATGAGTCTAGATTTGTAGACCTAAAGAATGACCACGATCAACATTTTAATACAACTCTAGAATATTTTTAAAGAAAACATGACACACAGCCTAAGGACATAGATTCAAATGAATGACCTGACGAAGCTGATGTGGACGCCGAGGCTGCGATGAACAGCAGAGCAATCGATGCATAAGAAGATCCCATAAGTAACGGACGCCCATGTTGGGCTCTTCGCATTGCAATCGAAACAAATCTGCAAAGATAAGTTACGGTCCTTACAGAATTAATATTAGGGCATCATTATCGCCAAAGTTTCTTTAACTCTTTTGTTTTTTTTTTGTTTTTGTTTCGTCGGAAAGACCAATTGTGGACCACCACGTGTCGTGGGATCCACGAAACATGGTAAAAAACGCACAGAAATGTTTTTTAATCTGGGGACTTTTGTTATGGATTTTATCAAATTTGTAAATCTCCATCGCTAAGAAACTTGTTAAAAGTTAAAACCGAGCAATAATCTTGCTCTTACATGGTGTGGTTTTGGACGGGAAATACAGATTCAGAAATTAAAAAAAAAATAAAACATCCAACAATTTTATAATTATGTTGTTACCTTATTATCAGATTTGGATTTGAGCTTCTTGAAGACAGCAACCTTATCATTCAGATTCTCTGACGCCATTGTAAGGAGGAAACTATATATATTCTCCAGAAAAAAATGTTCTGGAGATTTGGAAACTTTTTGAATTCAATGAGAAGAGGAAAAAAGTGATTTTTATTTTATTTTTGTTTTGGAGATTTGCGCAAGAAATCGAGGGGTTTATAAATAGAGAAAATTGCGTATCATCCCACCCGCAAGTTTGGTACTGTGAATTGACTATAATAACCTTTAAACACATCTCGCGCGCGTTTTGATTTATAGGATTCGTAACGATAACGAGAGGTAGTTAAAACTCAACGAGCCATTTTTGCAGTTACCCACATTTATGAGAGGTAGCTAATTAATTTAAATTAACCCTTTTGCATATTTTGTTTTTAGTAAAACCATGAGAACCTTAAACTCATAATCTTTTTTAATACAAATGGAATCAGCTTCTGAAAATTTGATTTAAAAATAACACTCATAAAAAATAATTGATTCAGGTACCAACTATGAACTACTACGCCACCGTTACTTTGGTGAGAGATTTGTTCCTTAAGGTGATAATAGTTATTTGATCAAAAAACGGGTGATAATAATTAAACAAATTATTGGTTGTCGATAGATTGACTAGCTAACAACTTTAAAGAAGAGAGAATTATATGCCAGCAACAGCAACGAGACTTACTCACCTGCTTTCATTATGTATTTTTTAACGTATCGGAATCTGTTAAGGTTTTATATTATTGTCTTTTGTTATCCATATTTTGGATATATATTGACAAAACCAAAAATTTGAAAAAACACAAAATTTCATCCCGATTTATATAATCTGAACATATAAAGTAACTAACAGCTTTAGTTATTTGTATTAGCGCTTGCAATATCGAATGGAGTTAGCAATAGGTAAAAGGAGTTGTAATGGCTGATTCAAATACATAGCCACACATTGCATTGCATACTCGTAACAGACTTTAGATGGATCCATAAACGGACTGTAATGGCTGATTCCTAGCAAGTTTCAGGTGGACAAGAGTTAGCAATAGGTAAAAGGTGAACACAAACAGGAAGCAGAGCACGACCTTCTAGCTAATATCTAGTTCAAGCAGCTTGGTGCCTTGCTCCTTGTGTGTTGTATTATTGTATATTTCTTTTTTTTAAACTCGGCATCTTTGCTCTCTTGGCTCTTGCAAGGAACAAAATACACTTTTCACAGATGCAAATAATGGGAGTCATGTAGTTGCACAAGTTATTCGAATATGAAACAACTGAGTTTCAACATTCAAACATAAACCAGTAAAAAGAGAGGAACGAGTAAATTATTACCAGAACATGAAACAGAGACGACATTTTAAAACATACATATGATATGACACAGAAAGAGTCATCGTTATACACGCACATGAACAAAAAATGTTTTTTTTTGAATCTGGGACAAAAACAAAAGGGAATTTGATTTCTGTGACATCTCAAATGCGCAGGCAGCAGCCAAGTGGCATGGGAACAAAAACTGGTTAAGTGAGGCGGTTTCATCTACAGAAACATGGACTTAGGGGGAAGGACCAAGAACGTACCAACCAGTTGAATGCGTATGAAATGAGAATCATTTTCTTCAGTAATGGTTCCAGAGTAAACGTCTGTTCATGGCTGGTGGAGCTAGGCCCGGTATGTCCGCGATGTCTTTGTTGTTTGGGTTCACAATCTATCCAAAAGACCATGAAAAATGTAAAGATGAAATCTCTAACACTCAAAACAAGTACGCAAGTGTGTGGCTATGTATTTGAAGAAGAAAGGAGTGGAGAGGTTTACCTTGACGATGATGATTGCTATGACACCAATGACAATAAGGAAAAGAAAAGCCATTATACATTTGTCTGTGGCAACCTGAGAGAATAAGAAGAAGAGCAGAAAGTAAGTAAAAAAGGGATAAGAGGAAGCTGCTGATAAATATGAATTGTATAAAAGAAGAAATAAGAAGATTTTGGGGGACTGACCTGCCTACCAATTTCCTTGACCAGCTTGGAGGCCTTCTTGAGTGAGAAATGAATAGAATCAAGTTCATTGACAACTCTACTCATTTGGTCGGTCTGAAAACAGTGAATATTGTAAACTATCCTTAGTTCTCATAACAAGGAAGGTTGTAAAGAACAACCGAGATTCATAAAGAATCACTGATTGTTCGTAGGAACAAAGATGTGTGACCTAACTACAAACCTGAGCCTTGAGAGCTGCTGAGGTATCTGTGCCCACATTTATAGTCTCTTGAACAATCTGTTGTCAAAGCCACAATAAGAAAAAAAACAGTGAGATATTCCTTCTATGAAAATGAACAGAAGTTATCAGATGGCATAGGTCCATGTAAAGGTAGTGACCTTTTTCCCTCTTTCAATGGCTTGATCAGTGTCATCCATCATGGAGTTCCCTTTATTCACTAGTTCTTGATTGGTCATATCTGAAAATGATTAAGCTCCCATTAAATACACTAGATTAGGTGTAGGATTCATATAACAAATTACTAGATTTCAAAAACAGATGTGGAATGAAAGAAAGATGGAGTTAAAAAAGGGCGTACTTGAAGCTAATAAGACATTCTCTTCCATGTGGTCTTCAGCAGGACCATCGAAAAGATCTACTCGCTTGTTGTTGCTTGCTAGATTGGATGAGTATCTGTACAATCAATCATCCCTCATTCTCATCAAAATCACCACAAACATAACAAAAATATGTAATTGTAGGCATTATAATTCTTGAACATTAACACGTACTTCTTCTTAAGAGCAACATATGAATTTAATTCCTTAACCTGCACAAACACAACATCACTTGTCAATTACAAAACTCTTGAACTCAGATGAAAGTGAATGTAAAAAAAGGCGTACTACACACCATAGATTGTCGTCGATCATTCAACATCCGGTTAGTGCTGGCATCATTACCATTTTCCAAGCTTTTGACTTCTCTATCGAAATCTTTAATAAGGCTCTTGCAGTCACGCATTTTGTCAGTGAGTTCTTCCAGCTGTCTACTCTGCCTGCTAGCATCTTTGATCTTCTCCAGCTTCTGGAATCCATTTCTGTTCCCCCAAAAAAAAGACACAAACTTTACGGACAAGAACAAGAAGGAAAAACACAACAACAGATCAAGAAATGAAAAAAAGAGATTTCTCACGATAAAGCGCGGAAAATGTCATTGATTTGTCCTTCGATCTCAGCAAGCTCCTCGCTAACCGCAGATAGATCCATCTCTTATTACCTCTTCTTCTTCTTCTTCTTCAGATCCAACACCAAACAATTTTTTTTATTTCTAAAATGTCGACAACGAATCGACCCGCCCTGATTAGATCCGGAATGCAGAAAACAGAAAGACGATCTAACTTTGCTCTTGAACACAACAATCTAATCTTAATTGCAAAACTTCACAAAAACGAAACACGCAAAATTTTACAGATCTACGACCAATGTGGATGTCCGAAATCGATAAGAAATTAAAATTTAAAACCGATTATCTTTCGGACATTTTTTATAATTGTTAATTTTTTTATTTGGGTGAGTTTCTTGCCTCTTTTGCTGCCAATTTGATTTGGCTCCAAGGGAAGGGAAGACACGAGAGAGACACACAGAGATTTGAAAAATGACAAGTAGTGGGACCCGCCACGACGCCGTTTATCAGTAGAGAATGAACTCATATTTATCGTCCGATTGGTCACCTCTCCAGATCTAACGGTCAATACTCTCTCATAGTATTATTATTTGATTATTTTTTTACTTTAAAACGAAGATAAAATATTATCCTTTGTAATAAATCTCCCTAACATAAATCCAGTTTAAACATTAGCAAAATATTATCATCCTATATGAACCGATTCTTAACTACCTATTCTTTAATGTTTTGACTTGGCACGGACGGCTCTATAGAGTGAAGGAAAGGAAGAAAAGCTCAGATGCAGAAGGATCGATAGTAAAGGACTAAAAATGTGGATCAAAGATTCCTCAGTATAAAGAAGATTCTCTAAGATATTAAAATCATACCACACCGCATGAAACTGTTTCTTTTTGTGGTTCTTTTCTTGTTCAGAAATGGGATTACTTCACTGTTTGAGAAGGAGATATAGGCACGAAGCAAAACGTACGATATACATTCGAGCCGGTCTTGATCCAAACCAGATAAAATATTGGTCTTCAGTCCCCAATTTTTTTTAAAAAAGTTAAATATATATATATATATATATATATACAGGCTTCAAAAAAAATAACTTTTAGGCTTTTAAATCCGTAAAAAATTAGTTAAAATCGTTAAGAAATAGTCTTAACCCCCTAAATCATTATATGCCATATTTTCTAAAAGTCACCCACCGTACATTCCTTAAATATCAAATAACACACTTTATTTTTATTTTAAACTTTACTTTATTTCCAGTGTTAACCGGGATGTATGGAGGAAGAGCCGATCACTTGAGGAAAGTTACCAAGAATATTTTAATAGGAGCCCCATTTATGGGCCATTGAAAAAATGTATATATCCCTCAAATTCTAAGTCGATTGAAACCCTAGAATCAGAGCCTTTATTTATCTTACATCTTCTTTAGTTCATTATTCAGCAGCTTTCAAAGAGACTGTTCTCAAAACCATAACAACATTCCTTAACCATGCCCCCTCCAGCTCTGACAGACTTAGAGATGATCACGCATCTACAAGACATGATCCAGCACCAGTTGACAACCGTTGTGCAAGCTCTCGCCCAGCCACAAGAAAAATCCGACAATAATGAAGAAAACAATCCTTTGTCAGTGCATGACGTGAACTCTGACGACGTCATTGAACTTCTTCCTGAATTTTCTGGCGAACAATCGGCCGAGGAACTTCTAGATTGGCTCGTCACGGTCGAAGAGACTCTTGAGTTCAAACGTGTGTCATTGGAGCGATGCGTTCCCATGATTGCCATGCGGTTCCGTGGCTCAGCAGCAGCTTGGTGGTCGCAACAAAAATCCACACGTGCACGTGAGGGGAAACCTAGAATCTTGTCGTGGGATAAGTTGAAGAAAAAGATGCGTAAGGCGTTTTTACCATTCAACTACGACCAAGTCATGTTTCAACGCTTTCACGGTTTGCAACAAGAAGGGAGATCAGTGGAAGAATACTCCACCGAGTTTATTTCGCTTTTGAGGCGTGTTAACGTGCAGTATACGCACCAGCAAATCGTAGGGTTTTTCGTTGGTGGCTTGCGGCAAGAGGGGATGAAAGACAGTCTTAGCTTGTTGAACCCTCTCACGCTTGCTGAAGCACATCAAAAGGCACTCATCGTGGAAGCTCAGCTTGAGAAGGAGAAGCATGACAAATTCTACTCGTGTTTAGGGCTTTTGAGTCTTTTTCTTCTCTCGTTGGCAAGCTTAGGAGGATTTCGTTGAGATTTGAGATGGTGTTTTACTTTTTTTTTTTTTTTTTTTTTTTT